>SJXQ01007735.1:55647-82151 GCA_006408695.1 Aepyceros melampus
GAAAGCCCAGAAGAGGAAGGCAGGGGGTGGTGGAAGGGGATGGGGGGGAGGGGGTTGTTCCCAGGGAGTCACCAAGGGTTCCAGCCATGTGTAGAACCTGACAGTTTCTCCGCACCTTATCAGGGGTTTTGTTTTCTCGATATTGAGTGCCGTGGTCACCAGAAACTTGCTCTCTGCAAGGGACCTAGCTCCTCAGGCCTTGCCACCGCTTCTTAGAAATCTCTTGAGGACAGACAGGCAGCAGGAGAATAGCGTCCATTAGTACATTCTGTCTCTTGGAAGACATTGAGGAGTTTGGCGCTAACCTCACCTGCTCCCTCATTCCTGGCTCAGGGTCATCACAAGGTAACCGCAGTGACCAGTTCTCCTGGGCTCCCGGCCCACTCCACCGGTGAGCCGAGCTTAGCGCAAAAAAGGTTGGTGACAGCAGCCAATGATGATTGTTCCTGCTGAGTCCTGAGTGCTTTGGCAGGCTATCTCATTTAATTCTCACAATAACTGGATGGAGTGAGTACTGTAAGCCGCATTTTGCAGATAAGGAAACAGTTCTGAGAATCACTGTGTCCTCTTCTGCGGATGGGAACCAGGCAGTCTGACGCCAAAGCCTGCACAGTCTGTGGGGGCAGGAAGCTGGCTTTGATCGGGGCACCTTCCAGGCTCACCTCAGTTCACAGCAAGAAGGCAAGCAAGAGCATTCGTTCACCCCTGTTGTCAGTCAACTACAATAAACCTAGTGCTGGTTAAACATGGTGGCTCTCAGGTGGCATGTTTAATCTGGAGTAAGAAAAACTGCTCCTGAACACCCAAATTGTTTAAGCCAATTTTCTCATTGCTCCCTGTTTGCAACAGTGTCTTATAAAGTCATTGAATGATTAAACTTTATATATCACTTCGTTCCTAGCTCAGGTCATTGGAAAATGTCAGCTTCTAAAGAACTGAGTGAGTTACCTTGTAAGTGAAGAGTGGGGCCATGTTCAGAATTAGTCCGTAGTCTCATTCAAGGTTGGATGAGTCCTGTCCTTCTTTTCCCATTGGTTGCCTTACGCCCCATGATGGTCATCTAGGTGGGAGACAGCCAGGGAAGGGAAAGAAGACTGGCAGATTGTGATTAGTGTCTGGGAAGGGAAATTCAAAGGAGGAAAAGTTACAGGGAAGAAGGTTATACCTCTGTATATAATTATAATTTTTTTAAAATAGAAGCAAGTGATTTGAAAGCTAGGAATCTGATAAAGGTTGAAGACTGTTTCTATCTCATCTTGGCTGGAAAGCCTCGGACCCATAAAGGTTGAAGACTGTTTCTATCTCATCTTGGCTGGAAAGCCTCAGACTCGCTGTGAATGTGAGACCCAGTGTCCTCATCTGTAAAATGAAGTAACCTGCCACCCGTCTGCTGACATTCTCCTTTGCTGCCCCTTCTTCCACCTCTACTCTTTTGCATTTTGGTGGTTCTCAAAGTTCCCTCCAAGGCTAAGTCTCTTCTTACTCAACACACTCTCCTGGATGATTTTACCCAAAGCATGACCCCTGTTGCCATTTGAAGTCTTTCTCTCTTGCCCAGGTCTCTTTCTGACCTCCAGATGTGTACTCAGGACATCTCCACTTGGACACCACCAACTTAAATGTTCCAAACTCAGCTGCTCCTTATCTATCTCCCAGCCACCTACCATGAAAGGTTGGTGCTACCCTTTCACATCCCCACCCAGTTATTCAAGCCAAAGCCTGGCTAATTCCCCTTTCCCTTAACTAATACACCCAAATAATGGCCAACTCCTACCTTGGATTAGCTGCCTTCTGTCTACCAACCCCTAAAATCACCTCTACCAGGCGGCCATATCCCCCCCAATCAGTACCCTTTGGTGGGTCCCACTGCCCTAAGAATGACGCCTGACACAAAGCCACTCAAGACTGAGCCCAGACCTAGGACTCTGGCTGCTCCCCTTGCTTGCACACCACCCTTCAGCCATTCTGAAATTTGTGCAGTTTGTCTAATGATGCCAAGTTCTTTTGTCATTTATCTGAGCTTTAGCAGATTATACCACCATACAAGACATCTTATCCCCATGCCCATGTTTCTGACTGAAAGCTCCTACTACTCTTTCATTGCTCAGTGTATGTCACTTCCTCCGGAAAGTTCTTTGCACTCCACCCAGCTTCACGGTTTGTGCTCCTCCAGCTTATTCAAAGAGTTGTGCTTTCCCATCACAGCACCCAAATACTGTAGACTGTCTTTTCATTTCCCTGAATCTGTGTCTTTATTCATATAGAAGGGGACTACACCAGAATCATTCAAGGTGCTTCATCAGCCTGCATCTCAAAACCCCATTCACCCCTCACCACTTCCAGTCTACCATGAGTGTACCCTAAACTTCAGAACACAATGAACCCATGAGACCAATGATATGCTGTATCTCTCGTGAGTGTAAGGGTACAAGACAGGTTGAAAACTGGTGTCCTAGACTGGCAATTCGACAAGGAGAGAATCATTATTTCCCTTGTACCTGGCCTAGTGTAAGGCACAGAGCAGAAGACACTCAGGAAGTACTTTTGTGATTGACTGGGGTTGTGAGGATTAGATCAAATTATGTATATGGAGTTCCCAGGACATAACAGGCATTGGGTAAATCTGGGATGTCTTGCCCTCCACTTGCTAATATAGAGCTTAGGAGTCATCACTTAATGCTTCGTGTCTGGCATCCTTGTCAACCTTTATCCCCCATGAGAATGAAAGTGAAAGATACTTACAGTGGGTTCCTAGAGCCCTGCAACTTCACTACAGCTATTAAAAAAAAAAAAAAACTAAACTAAAAAACACTGTATGAAACCTAGGCATGTTTTTGGCTGACTCTGTTATTGGTAAGCAAACTGTCTCACATTTATTGTTTCTCTAGTGGTCTTAGAAACCACTAGAGAAATTATTGGGCTTCCCTGATAGCTCAGTTGATAAAAAATCCACTTGCAATGCAGAAGACCCCGGTTCAATTCCTGGGTCGGGTAGATACCCTGGAGAAGGGATAGGCTACCCACTCCAGTATTCCTGGGCTTCCCTTGTGGCTCAGCTGGTAAAGATCTGCCTGCAATGTGGGAGGCCTGGGTTCAGTCCCTGGATTGGGAACATCACCTGCAGAAGGGAAAGACTACCTACTCCAGCATTCTGGCCTGGAGAATTCCATGGATTTTATAGTCCATGAGGTCACAAAGAATCTGACACGACTCAGCGACTTTTGCTTTCACTTAGTGGTCTGAAGCGTTTTTTTTCTTTCTGCTTTTTAATGGAGAAACATGTCTCCCAAAATTCTTTTGGGGGGAATCCATCTTTAGCAGGATATCCCTGGTGGCTCACACAGTAAAGAATCTGCCTGCAATACAAGAGACCCTGGTTCAATCCCTGGGTTGGGGTGATTGGAGAAGGGAATGGCAACTCACTCAAATATTCTTGCCTGAAGAACTCCATGGAGAGAGGAAACTGGCAGGCTAACAGTCCATGGGGCCACAGAGAGTTGGACACGACTGAGTGACTAACACATCTTTAGAAAAGGAACTTTGTTCAGATTGTCTTTGAAGAAACGGGAGGAGTCAAGTTGGAGGTGAATAAGAGCCCATAGCTCTTCCCTGAGTCTGGGCAGAGCTCTGCTAGCAGGTGGATGTCTGTGAGGCATTACTGGCTGCGATAGTCCTGCCTGAAAGAAAACAAGATATGCAGCTGGCTTTGGAGTCGGGTCTGCATTTGAGCTTGGCTATGTGGCCTTGGTCCGGAGAAGGCAATGGCACCCCACTCCAGTACTCTTGCCTGGAAAATCCACGGACGGAGGAGCCTGGTAGGCTGCAGTCCATGGGGTCGAGAAGAGTCAGACACGATTGAGCAACTTCACTTTCTCTTTTCACTTTCATGCATTGGAGGAGGAAATGGCAACCCACTCCAGTGTTCTTGCCTGGAGAATCCCAGGGACGGGGGAGCCTGATGGGCTGCTGTCTATGGGGTCACACAGAGTCGGACACGACTGAAGCGGCTTAGCAGCAGCAGCAGCATGTGGCCTTGGTCAATAATAGTACAGCTTCTCTGGATCTGTTCTTGGCTTCCTTCTTGGTAAGTAGGATTCCATTTGTCCTGTGATTGACCAATGGGGTTTATCTGCAGAAATACCATGTAAGATGTAAATGTAAAGCACTTTATAAGTATAGAGGCTTGGGAGACCCAGGTTCAATCCCTGGGTCTGCAAGATCCCCTTGGAGAAGGGAATATAGGCTGTTGTTAAGGTATAATTATAAAGTATTAAGTTATAGATTGGAAGTTAATATACATTTATTGTGTATCACATGGTTAAGTGATAGAGCACAAAAATGAAGGAAAAAGAAACGGACTTTATATTTACTGATCCTGTCAACTTCAGCTCCAAGTGTTTCATAGTCATTATCTCTTCTAATAGCACCAAGATTCTGTCTTCAAGAGGCTCACATTATGAAAGATGACACAGATACATATTAAAATTCATAGAAAGCAACTATGAGGGCTTCCCTGGTAGTTCAGTGGTAAAGAACCCACCTGCCAACGCAGGAGACAAGGATTTGACCCCTGGGTCAGGGAAATCCCCTGGAGAAGGAAATGGCAACCCAGTCCAGAATCCTTTCTGGGGAAATCCATGGACAGAGGAGCCCGGCAGGCTACAGTCCATGGGGTCACAAAGAGTTGGACACAACTTAGTGACTAAACAACAACAACAAAAGCAACTATGGTGATGCAAACTGCCAGATGGGAACACAGATGATGGAGCCCAGGGAAAGTGAAAGAGACATAAAAAAATAGTACTGATACCTGGGCCTTGAAGAATGAACAGACCATAAGGACGTAAAGTGCATGTCAGGTGGAGGAGACTGCGGTGATAAAAGGATGGAGCTAGGAAGATGTCCATCTGTAAGGGGAGAGGTGAAAGCTGCAGGGTGCAGTGGAGAAGATGATGGCAGTGTGTAGAAATCAGGGTGAAAAGTGGAACTGAGACTGGTCTTCTTTATATGTCAAGCCAAGAAACAAAGATTTTAGTGTATAGGTAATGGTGTCAAACTTCCAGGATATTTTTTTTTAAGAAGGAAAGTGACATAGTTAGGTTTGTCCCTTTATTAATAGAAAGGTAACTGCCTGGAAGCCAGACAGGAGACAAAGAGGCAAGTTGGGAAGAAATTGCAGTAATTCAGCAAGTGATCATGAAAGCCTAGAACAGTGGTTTTCAAATTGTGGGTCACAACCCACGAGTGCCTCTTAAAATGATTTTCATGACTCACACCTGCATTTAGAAAAAATAGACTTAAATGGGAAAGAAAATATTAAAGAGTCTTTTGTAAAAAGGATCAATGTTTCATAAAGCCTCTATTTGATTTACTTGTTTGTTATGTATAAACTTTGTGGGCAATTTGAATTTTTAATAAATTCACCTCCACGATAGATTTGTCTTCAAAATGAACAAAGTGGATTTACTTAAAATTTAATGTGTTTAAGTATCTTTGTTTTAGCAGAGCCACTATTGTTTTAGATACAGAGCATGACAGAATTGAAGCCATTGAGTATAATGTAGGGTTTATTAACTGGAAAATAAAAGGAAAAAATGAGGGAAAAAATGAATGATTAATTATTTTATCTCAATCTTGAGTAAGTTTGCTCTTGATTGCATTTTGCAAATTGTTTGTATCTTAGAAGTGACTTCAGGGACTTCCCTGGTGGTCCAGTGGCCAAGACTCTGCACTCTCAGTGCAGGGGACCCAGATTCTATCTCTGGTAAGGAAACTAGATCCCACCTGTTGCAACTAAGAGTTTGCATGAAAGTGAAAGTGAAAGTCACTCAGTCGTGTCAGATGCTTTGCGACCTCATGGACTATACAGTCCATTGAATTCTCTAGGCTTGAATACTAGAATGGGTAGCCTTTCCCTTCTCCAGATGATCTTCCAACCCAGGGATCAAACCCAGGTCTCCCGCATTGCAGGTGGATTCTTTACCAGCTACGTCGTAAGGGAAGCCCAAATACTGGAGTGGGTAGCCTATCCCATCTCCAGCAGATCTTCCCAACCCAGGAATCGAACCAGGGTCTCCTGCATTGCAGGCAGATTCTTTACCAACTGAGCTATCAGAGAAGCCCTTAAGAGTTGCATGTCACAGCTAAAGATCCACATGTTTCAAGAAAGTTGGAAGACCTTGGGTGCTGAAACTAAGGCTCAGTGCAACCAAATAAATAAATAAATTTTGTTTTAAAAAAGTGACTTTATTAAAAACTTGAACTGCAGAATGCATAACTTGTGTCATGGTGCAAAATGTATTTATCAATAAGGGTCATGGTCAAAGAAACCTACAATGACTTGGAAGATTGAGGCAGAGGCTGGGGAGTGAGAAAGAAGGATCATGGTATCAGAGTGATTTCTGAGGTAAAATTCAGACTAATTAGATAATTGGATGTGGAGGTAAAGGAAAAGGAAATGGGGATAACTAACGAACGGCTTCCTAATTTGGCTGCCAGGGTTCAGGAGGTATAGTTCAGTTCACTTTAACCAGTATCTCTTGATAAGAAGTACAGAACCAGAGACAAATGAAGAAGGCAAGGGCGGGGCTCTCAAGGCACTCCAGCGAGGCAAAAGAGACTCATAACAGGAGATGTTAATGTGTTAATAAGATATGTTAAATGTAGGCACAGGAAGTGTGGCCCGAGTCCTCACAGAAGCTTTCTAGAAGAGACATCTTTGAGCTGAGTTTTGAAAGAGAACCAGCCAGTCGGAAGTAGGTAGGTAGGAAGGAAACACTATAACAAAGACCAGAGAGAAGAAACAACAGGATGTTTGTGAGAGTGGGTGTGTAAGCCAGCGTTGTAAGCAAGTTAGTGTCACTAGAGCATTGAAAAGCCATAGACAAGTTGGCAGGGGAAAGGAGACAGGTTGTGATAAACTGTGTCTATCACAGTTTTTCTTAGCTAAGCTAAGAAGCTTAACTCTTATATGAGATGAAGATGCCCCCGAAGGGGGATTTAAGAAGCACAGTTAAGAAGATCACAATAAGATGACTGTGTTTTAGGAAGCTTGCTCTGGCTGCAGTGTGGAAAAGGGCTTTAAGGGGAGCTAGATGGAAGATGGGGCTTCCCTTGTAGTTCAGTCAGTAAAGAATCTGCCTGCAGTGTAGGAGCCCTAGATCAGTCCAGGTAAGGGATGATACCTGCATTAGGCCGGTGGGAAAGGGATGAAGAAAAATAGAGTGAAAAATTGGCAAGGCATGGTCACTGGAGAGATAAAATTCTATCCATCAGTGTCTAATCAGGAAAACAAAACCCAGGCCAGCAAGTTTCATAGAAGAAATTTAACTGGGAATTATTGTACAAGGGGCTCTCCTGGTGGCTCAGACAGTAAAGAATCTGCCTGCAATGCAGGAGACTGGGGTTCGATCCCTAGGTCAGGAAGATGCCCTGGAAAAGAAAATGGAACCCATCTAGTATTCTTGCCTGGAGAATCCCAGGGACAGAGGAGCCTGTTGGGTTACAGTCCATAGGGTCACAGAGAATCAGATATGACTGAGTGACTAATACTTTCACTTTCACTCTATTGTAAAAAGTGTTAGAAACATGAAAGGACAAACAGGAAACAGTTGGAAACCCCGAGATTAGAAAGAACAGGGGTACTGCCCCTAAGACTAGAGGGACCAAAGGGACGGGTGCTGTCACCAAAGTCGAGGAGCTCTGGCTGCCGGAGGGGGATGAGCGGTGAGGGGGAAAGCTGGGCCACGAAAGAGATGCAGTCACCTGAAGCAAAGAGAGGGAGGAAGGGCCTTCCCTTGGCCCTTTTACTCTGTTGGCCGAGCTTAACCTGGAGCTAGCTGGCAAGGGAGCCTGAGAAATGTGACTTGCTGTGTTTGGCATTTTGCAGGAAGAGCAAAGGAGAAGGTGGTGAGGAAACAGATATGGGCATAAACAGTCAAATTAATAAGGCAAAAGGATAAAGCAGAAGTAGATTAATTCCTTCCTACTATCTGGCTTGAAATGAAGTTGGATGGTGGTGTTGAAACATGAGATTAGGAAGCTGGTGGGGATGAAAGGGGTGAGGAAGGAGAGACACCGTTAAGGGCAAAAAATAAGCTGAATTTTAAATACTCATTCATAGTAATATTGCTATATATACAAGATTAGTAAGTAGAATTTATTTTAAAAGAATAGTCTAATAAATGTTCAGAACAGCTTTGTATTCCGAATGAGTGTCTTTTAACATAGAGGGACGCTTTCAATGCTTTGAAATGCACAAAGTTTTTTTCCCTAGTACTTTAACCTTTCCCTGGATCTCATTTGTAATGTTAGTGTTTGCTATCTATTAAGAAAAGGCTAGGGCTGGGGGGGAGGGTAGGGGGGTGGGAAAGAATTTATTTAATCCTTACCATGTGCCATCCACTGGTTTACAGAGTTTGCAAACAGAAGATGACATGCATTATCTCACTTAAGCCTTACAATAGTTTAATGTGGTTGGGGTGATTATCCTTGCTTTTCTACAGCTGAGAAAACTGGTATCTGGGGAGGGTGCCCTTCTCACCTAAGCCTCGCAGGCAATATACATCACCTGGGTCTGGGACCTTGGGAATGTCTGACTCAAAGCCCATGCCCTTTGCCTGTGTACTACAAAACCTCACACAAACTTCAAAGTGCTTAAGTCCAAATAAATAAAACTGTGATAATATAATTGTGTCCACATATCCAGTTGCTTATGGATAAGTAAGTATTTCAGTGGGTTTTCTCACATCTTGCTTGTTCTAGATTTTAACAGATTTTATTTTATTATGCTTTTGCTTACCAATCTGTAAAATGGGAGTGTATTAGTCAGGACTCTTGGTGGGGAGCAACAGGAATGTAAGTCTACAGAGGTTAAACAAAAATGAAGCTCACTGGGGCTCCCTTGAAATAAAAACACCAAGGTTTGGTTTGTCTCGTCCATGGCTGTACATGGCTCAAACATTGCTATGAGGCTTCTTTTTCATTCTCCGTTTCTTGGCTTCATCACTTTCTGGATTCATTTTCTTGAAGACTCTCTCCTGGTGGCAAGAAAGATGGTCTTTCACCATCTCAGGTTTACATACCCTGGCTAGCTGGTGGTCTCAGAAGGAGACAAGGTTCCCCTGAAACCATGCTAATCTCCAAGGCCGGGCTAGGACCTATAGCAGCCTAGATTAACCGCTGTATCTGTATCTCTGAGCTCAGGCCTGTGGCGGGGCAGAGTTGTCTATTTGACTATCAGAATCCTATGCAGCTGGTTGTTGTTGTTCAGTAACTCAGTCATGTCCAACTCTTTGCAACCCCAAGGGCTGCAGCACGCCAGGCTTCCCTGTCCTTCACTATCTCCCAGAGTTTGCTCACATTCATGGCCATTGAGTCGCTTATGCTATCTAATCATCTCATCCTCTACCACCCCCTTCTCTTCCTGCTCTCAATCTTTCCCAGCATCAGGGTCTTTTCCAGTTGGAGAGAAAACTAATTGCTCAGAGCAGGGCCTATAGGGCAACACAAAAGTCACAGATTTTCACAACAGGGAACATATAGAACTCTTCAATTTGCCTGCTTATCCAAAGAGAATCCTGGAAATATTTCAAGACCACTGGATAATTGTGCATTCTTTTTCTTCATTTGGATTAAGAAGACATTTCCTCACACTTCTTTTTTATTTGTAGTAACACTGTTACTTGGAATTGTAATCTTCTGTAAGGGCAGCGTTAAAGCGTCGGTGAAAGCATTAGTCCCACAGTCGTGTCTGACTCTTTGTGACCCCACAGACTGTAGCTCACCAGGCTCCTCTGCTGGTAGAATGCTCAAGGCAAGAATACTGGAGTGGGTTCCCATTTCCTTCTCCAGAAGATCTTCCTGACCTAGGGATTGAACCTAGGCCTCCTGCATTGCAGGCAGATTCTTTACCGTCTGAGCCACTAGGGAGAAAGCATCAGGGTTCTATCTAACTCTGGAAACATCCAGAACATCTCTAGCAACACCACTTTCTACTTCCCCTTCTCTTGCCTTCCAAACTCCCCTTACCTCTTCTTTCAAAGACTGTGAATCATGATTCTATAAGGAACCACTAGGTTCCTTGATATGCATAGTCACTAGTGTGGTCTAGGCTCTAAGACATTATTTTGGCACTTAGTGATGCTGTTTTTGAGGGTAGGGTGTCCAGAGGGAAAAACTAAAGACTCTCATTTTATTATCATCTATTTGATTTTAGAAGATTCAAAGGAAATAATAATAGCATTTGATACAGCCCCATGCTATTTTGCCATCTTTAAGCTTAGACTAGCTTTTTTTTGAATATTTATTTATTTTATTTAGTTAATTGTTTACTTGGTTGCATTGAGTCTTAGTTGCACCATGTGGCATGCAGGATCTTAGTTCCCCAACCAGGGATCGAACCCACAACTTTGTGTTCCAAGGCAGATTCCATTTACCACTGGACCACCAGGGAAGTCCCTTAGTCTGGTTTATTTTAGAAACTAGCCTAAAATGACCATCTTTATTCTTTAAAACACTGAGGTTGTGGCAATGCAGATACCTCACCGAAAGTAGACAGGGGCCCAAGAGGCAATCCTTTGTCTTTTCTCCTGTTGGCATGCAGCCTAGCTTTAAAGTCTAAATACTACTACTGGCTATTCACATCTGTCAGTACATGTTAAGCAGGCCCTATGCAATTATTCATAAAGCTTGTCGTGACTTGCTAATATAGCTAGCTAGATCTCTATGTGATTTAGCTATTCTACTTCTAGAAGTATCCACAACAGGTACAGTATGCTGGCCTCCTCATTCATGGTTTTCTCCATAATTAATAATAGTTGGGAGGATTTATTCCTATAATGAAATATTTGAATATTTATCTAGTAATCCAGAGATACCACAGGAGTTCCATCACTCAGCTAGAGTTCCACTTTCCTGGTGTTTTCGCATCATGGAGATTTTCTCAGCTGATCTGGCCAGCTATTTTGGAATCAAATGGTAGAACCAGTTCTCGCTTAAGTGATTGTTGTTGCAAACGTTGTGTTCCTATTTATTTAATTCTATGTTGTTACTGTCTGGGTGGTTAGGAGGTCTAGATGTAATTTGTCAATTTTATTTTTATAGCCCACTAAGTTACATATTAAGGCCATTTAACCTTCTTATGGATAAATGAAACCACTTCTCTTTCCTTACCATTTTTTATGCCCTATTTTCTAACTCTTTAATCAACCTCTGTGCTATGCTTTGTTCTCTTTCTGATTTCCTACTTTCTTTTAAAAAATATGAAGCCTCAGACTGGATGTGAGTTTCTAACATGGGTTTAACCATCCCTACATATTTTGGGAAAAATTACTTCATGGTTTTACATGTCCTGTTTTGGTTAGTATACTGTAGGATCATCTCAGCTTTTTAAAAATAATAGTTCCACACTGCTGACACATTCACCATGACATAACCTGCACACCTAGGTGGTACTGTAAGACTTCCTTTAAACTATTTTAGGTTAAAGCATCATGAAAGTTGTTATAGTGGCTGTAACCACCCTTCAAGAAAAATATGCTCCAAAATAGAACAGCAGCATCATCATACTCTTTATTTTAAGGCCATGTTTTACTTCTAATAATTCAAAATCCTTTGCAATAAGTTATCTAGCATCAGTTGACTATATGGTTTCAAAATAAAATTCTATACTTATATTCTGGGAATAATTTTAGACCCCCAAGCAAATTTTTCCAAGAAGGGCTCCCTTTCTCCAGTACTCTCAAATACTTTCTTTCTTCATTAGTTCTTGAGGGCCCTCCTTTTTGGGGTGCTTTGATTTCTCACAGCCTTTGCTTAAAACTTCTCATGACAAAATCAGTAGCTGTTCAGAAAATCAGCATATCTCAAAAAATTTCTATTCAGAAATATTTTTCACATGATCCAATTACTTATTTTCCTCCCTCTTACTTCTAATAATCATGTCTAATATCTTTGAATAACACTTATAAAAAGGAAAATATAGTACATTTAAGGGTTTTGACTAATACTTTCTTATTTCAGACAATGTTGCAATATCTAGCCTTCTGTTTGGAGTTCATTAGATTACAAATGGACAATATCCATCTAAACAATGTGAAACCATTCCTTATAGCTAGACTCAGGAGTTGTTTTGGTCATTATATTGATTGACAGTATTGTGCCATCATCCATTTAATTTTTATAGTCTAGAGATGACTATAACCATTTCATTTCTGTATTGGTCAGAGTTCATTTGTAGAGAATAAAATCTACTCAAGCTAGTTTAGGAGGAACCATTTATTATCAGTATTAAATGGCTGAAGAAACAGACTCAAGATTGAGCTTTAAGGATAATTTGCATGAATTTCCTAGAGATCCAGTGGCTAAGACGCTGAGCTCCCAATGCAGGGAGCCTGGGTTTGATTCCTGGTCAAGGAAATAGATCCTGCATGCCGCAACTAAACCCAGTGCAGCCAAATAAATTTTTCTTTTCTTTTCTTTTTTTTAAGAAAAAAATAATTTACAAAGCTATTGCCCTTCTCCAGTCAGGAAGATATAGGCTCCCAAACTACACAACCACTACCATGATCAGGGAGCTATTGGGAGCTACTGGCTTCAGAACCTCTCATACTCATTGCAGTCCAAATCAGGAAAACAGATACTCCACCTCCTGCCTTTGAAGCTAGTGACTAAACAGTGAAGGTGCTGTACTAACGCAGTTACATAAAACCCAGCAACTCCAGAACTGTGCTTGCAAGCAGAGGCAGCAGAAAGATGATTTGCTCTTACACAAGTGCACCTCTCTGGCTGATCCTAACATTCTAGGACCCAGGTGTAAGGAATCTGGGAGGCTTCCCTCCCTCTGCAAACTAGGCAAGTGCATAGAAAGATGATGGAAAAACGCTGAGCACCCATCTACAAAGGCCATCACCACCACAATCAAATGGCGTCTTAAATTCATTGAAATGGAAAAGAGTTATACCTCCAAGCCTTGTGTGAGAAGTGGAAATATTGTTTTTTAAAAAATAAAATGATGATCACTTTCAAGGATGAATTATAAATCAGGTTTGTTATTGAGAATGAGAGAAGCCCTTCCTTGTAACTCTAAATTACACCTCCCAAAAGATTTTGATATAAGATTAATAATTCATTAGCCTACCACTCTCTGTGTTGATGGTCAGTGTGTCAGTTCTGTTCTGGTGGAACAATATACATGCATCTGCTCTGTGCATTGTCCTGAGGTAGGTACAGTAGAGACTGTAAATGAATAAACTCATATCACATTGCCTCTTCCTTCAAACAACTCAATTATACTAGGAAATAAAAATAACATGAAAAGATAGGCTTTCCAACTGAAAAAAAGCCAGGTTCAAACCTCTCCTATATTATGTAATAATAACAGATGTTTAACATAGCCACAGATGTATACATATACCAAGAGTAATTATAAAGCAGGTCATCTACTACTTCAATAAATAGGAAAAAGGGGCGGCATCAAGGGAACTAGGTGAAATAAAGTCTTTTAAATATTGTCAAATAGAATCAGGAGAAGAGATAGAGAGTTTCAGATGGACATGTACACTCTGCTATATTTAAAATGGATAATCAACAAGATCCTAGTGTATAACACAGGGAACTCTGCTCAGTGTTTTGTGGCAGCCTGGATGGGAGAGGAGTTTGGGAGAGAATGGATATCTGCATATGTGTGGCTGAGTCCCTTTGCTATCCACCTGAAACCACTGCAACATTGTTAATTGGCTATACTCCAATATAAAGTAAAAAGTTTAAAAAAGTAAAATTAAATTTAAAAATTGCCATATATATAGAGAGAGAGACAGAGAAAGGGAAAATAGAGAATGGCTCAGTAAGCCTTATATTAGTAGGTCTTTCATAAATTATAGCTATTAAATAGTTGTAATAATAAAAGCAATATACACATTATAAGAGGATGCAGCAAATGATAAATAATCAAGTGAGTGATGAATGTTAAGTACCTTGTGAATTGTTTGTTTATGGGGATTGTCGGAACTAATTTTAGCCTATAGAGTTAAGATTTCCATCCAGACTGCTTTAAAAAAACTTATTCTCATCAAGTTTTCTACAATGAAGATAAAAAGTTTTGGGACACCATAAAACCTCCATTACCTGTAGACTTGGTTTTCCTTCTGATGTAATGTATTTCCAGCATCATTTAGTTAACTCCAACAGCATACTCTTTGTTCAAAGTAGTTAAGTCTAATTTCATAGTATATTTACTTAGATTTCAAGTTACAATTTATCCCTTTTAACGTTCAGTTTCACGAGTTTTGACAATTCACAAAGTCAAGGATGACAACTGGACTTCCCTGGTCGTCCAGTGGTTAGGAAGGCACCTGCCAATTCAGGGGACACAGGTTTGATCCCTGGTCTGGGAAGGTTCCACATGCCAAATGGCAACTAAGCCTGTGTGCCACAAGCACTGAACCCAGGTGCCACCACTGTTGAAGCACAGAAGCCTTAGAGCCTGTGCTCCATAACAGGAGAGGCCAGCACAGTGAGAAGCCTGTGCCCCACAACTAGAAAGTAGCCTCCGCTCGCTGGAACTAAAGGAAGCCTGCATGGAGCAATGAAGACCCAGCGCAGCCAGTAAATAAATAATTTCTTTTTTTTTAAATGACAGCCGTAGTCAAGATACAGAACATTTTCTTCAGCCCAGAAGGACTTACCAGGCAGTCCAGTGGTTAAGACTCTATACTTCCAATGTGGCTTCCGTCACCGGTCGGGGAACTAAGAGCCCACGTGCTGTGGGGTGCAGCCCCCCAAATAGGTCCGAATGTGCCTCTGTAATCGCTGTCCTTCTCCTGCAGCTCCTGGGAAGCATCAATCTATTTTCTGTTCCTCTACTTTTGCTTTTCCAGAGCCTGATATAAATAGAATTATCCAATAGCAGTCTTTTGTTTCTGGCTTCTTTCACTGTTGTTCTTCGGTTGCTAAGTCGTGTCTGACTCTGCGACCCCATGGACTGCAGCACGCCAGGCTCCTCTGTCCTCCGCTATCGCTTAGAGTTTGCTTAAACTCATGTCCATTGAGTTGATGATGCTATCTAACCATCTCCTCCTCTGCCTCCCCATTCTCCTTTTGCCTTTAGTCTTTCCCAGCATCAGGATCTTTTCCAGTGAGTGAGCTGTTTGCGTTAGGTGGCCAAAGTATTGGAGCTCCAGCTTTAGCATTGGTCTTTCCAATTCTTTCATTATATACATTATATTTTATTTTAAATACGATGTTCTCATGATAAATTTTATATTTTAAAATAAAATGTACAATTGTACCTAGCATATTTAAGAAGCTTTTAACTAACTTGCAAATGTGTAAGTTATGTAGTTAGGTGCCTTTAGGTATCTTTGGAGTTTTACTGAAGAACTGACCCTCAAAAACCTTTTATAACAGGCAGCCAACAAATTCTAATTAACAGGATTTTTTTTGTTGTTGCTACTGTGTCACAAGTAAAAAACTGAACTGAACAAAAAATTGGACTTGTTTGGAGTCACCGTAACCTATTGAAAAACAATTTCCTCGTAATCCTTTGAAATCATTGAAATGCCAAATCTCTAATACACTTTGTGTGGTGACAGTAATACCTATGAAAAGCATGCCTTTTTCACTTGTCAGGGTTTCAGTTTTGTGTTTCACATTTGCCTTGATAGTTACCGTAAACAGCTGTAACTATTCTGTCTTCAGTTCTAAAGGCAAGTTCAAAGTCTATCAGATTTATTGTCTGAGCACAGAGTGAAGCATAACTATCAGCTTAAAAAAGACTCCTGGTTGTATTTCTTGTTAGAAAATTTTTAAGATGCACCACTAGGGCATCTTAAAATTTGATTTCAGCTTTGGTCGTGAACATGTTAACTGCTTAGAAGCAGGACAAAAACAAGGTTTGAACTAGAAGCATTCTTTGGGTGATTTTTTTGCACACTGCTAATCCTTTAACCGAATGTTTTCAGGGTCATCCATGACAATTTTGAAAAGCAGCTTTTTGAGATATATTTCACAAAACTCACCCATTTTTAGTATGTGATTCAGTGATTTTTAGTATATTTACATAGCTGTGCAAACGTCACCATAATCCAATTTTAGTACATTTTCATCACCCAGAAAAGAAACCTTGAACTCATTAACATACATTCTCAATTTCTCTCAACACTCGGCACCCCCAGCCCTAGGCTAATCTACTTTCTGAATAACAATTATTTTTAATGTGATAAGACTTTTTTAAAGCTCTGTAGCTAAAAAGAGGCCACATTTTTATATCTACTCAGGTTAAATTCTGTAATTTTAAATATCAACTTGGCATAATTTATTACCTTTGTTAGACTACCTAGATCAATCTGAATTTTCTAAAAATATTTCTTTTTTTAAAATGATTGCTTCCTTCTTTGAAATTTTCAATGCTCTTTCTTTGAATCCTTTGAACATGTAACTAAGGGACAGTTGGTGCTCAGGAAAGCAAATATTAGCCTGAATGTTTCCAGAAACCCCTTCCTTTAGCAATTAACACAAAGTTTACATAACTAAAAATATTTCAGTAACACACATTTTCTCAACAGGTTACTTAGTGAAAGTAAACAACAAAAATTCCAAAATATATGAACAGCAGCACTTCTGTTAAATGTGTTTTTTAAGGTTTAGTTCTGTTTAGAGCTTAAAGGAAAACCTGTCCAGTGGGGTGGAGAGATATTGCCTAACTGTTACTTTGTATTCTTTTACTGGTGACCTCAGCCCTGGCCTGAATTTTTACTTCTGGTAAAGAAAACAGTGTTTGTAGTTCTCTCTGTAACAGAGCTCTCATTGGCTGAAGACAAATGCTTAATTATTAGAAATAGAATGTCTTAAAGATGGCTTCCCTGGTGGTTCAGTGGTAAAGACTCCGCTTGCCAATAGAGGAGACTTGGGTTCGACCCCTGGTCCGGGAAGATCCCCTGGAGAAGGAAATGGCAACCCACTCCAGTATGCTTGCCTGGAAAATTCCATGGATAGCAGAGCCTGGTGGGCTACACAGTCCATGGGGTCGCAGAGTCAGACACAACTGAGCATGCACATCTTAAAGTTATGCATAGACTCAGAAGGAGCAAGGAATCAGAAAACATAGTCCATTTATGGTAACATGGCCTAATTTGACATCTTAAAATGAACTTCAGAGGAGAGGTTGTTGTTAAACTTACTGAGACATATTTGTTAAATTTATTTTTGTTTATGTATTAGTTATTATTGTTGTATAACAAATAGCCACCGCTAATTTAGGGGCTTAAAAGAACAATAAACATGTATTATGTCTCTCAGTGTCTATCCAGAGACCAGGAATTAGGAAAAGGCCTTTCTGGGCACTTGGGGCTCAGTCTTCTCCGGAGCTTCTCAGGGGCCTCTGAGATTGATCTCATGAGAAGCCCCGACTGGGGCTGACAGTGACCCAGTCCCGTGACTGTCAAGTTGGTGGCAGCTGTTGGCAGGAGACCTTAGTTTCTCCCCCATGTAGGCCTCACTATAAAGCTGGTCAATAGCCGTAACATGACATTTGCCTTCTCCCAGACTGAATGATATCTTTTATTATTAAAAAACAGGGCATAGCTTCAGAGTCTCTAGTCTCAGAAACTGTTCCTCCAGGACCTCCCTGGTGGTCCAGTGGTTAAGACTCTGTGCTTCTGATGTAGTGGCTGTGGGTTTGATCCCTGGTCGGTGAAATAAGATCCCACATGCTATGTGGCATGGCCAAACTTTAAAAAAAGAAAAAAATATTATCTATGTCTTACTTTTATTGGTCACACAGAGCAGCCTTGTTCATTGTCAGAAGATGCTATAGGAGAGCATGACACCAAGGAAGTGAGAATCCCTGGGAGCACTCCTGGAACCTGGCTACACAGCTTGTGCTGTAAAGCCTTCCAGATAATTTTTGAATGTTATCAGAATGCAAAGGCATTACTTTCTTTTCAAACATAATGCATTTGTATTATACATTAAATATTTTTATATTATATATATCTTCAGTTCAGTCGCTCAGTCATGTCCTACTCTTTGCAACCCCATGAATCGCAGCACGCCAGGCCTCCCTGTCCATCACCAACTCCCGGAGTTCACTCAGACTCGTATCCATCAAGTCAGTGATGCCATCCACCCATCTCATCCTCTGTCGTCCCCTTCTCCTCCTGCCCTCAATCCCTCCCAGCATCAGAGTCTTTTCCAATGAGTCAACTCTTCACATGAGGTGGCCAAAGTACTGGAGTTTCAGCTTCAGCATCATTCCCTCCAAAGAAATCCCAGGGCTGATCTCCTTCAGAATGGACTGGTTGGATCTCCTTGCAGTCCAAGGGACTCTCAAGAGTCTTCTCCAACACCACAGTTCAAAAGCATCAATTCTTTGGTGCTTAGCTTTCTTCACAGTTCAACCTCACATCCATACATGACCACTGGAAAAACCATAGCCTTGACTATACAGCCTTTGTTGGCAAAGTAATGTCTCTGCTTTTGAATATACTATCTAGGTTGGTCTTAACTTTCCTTCAAAGGAGTAAGCGTCTTTTAATTTCATGGCTGCAGTCACCATCTGCAGTGATTTTGGAGCCCCCCAAAATAGAGCCTGACACTGTTTCCACTGTTTCCCCATCTATTTCCCATGAAGTGATGGGACCAGATGCCATGATCTTCGTTTTCTGAATGTTGAGCATTAAGTCAACTTTTTCACTCTCCTTGTTCACTTTCATGAAGAGGCTTTTTAGTTCCTCTTTACTTTCTGCCATAAGGGTGGTGTCATGTGCATATCTGAGGTTCTTGATATTTCTCCTGGCAATCTTGATTCCAGCTTGTGCTTCTTCCAGCCCAGTGTTTGTCATGATGTACTCTGCATATAAGTAAGGAGTAAGCGTCTTTTAATTTCATGGCTGCAGTCACCATCTGCAGTGATTTTGGAGCCCCCCAAAATAGAGCCTGACACTGTTTCCACTGTTTCCCCATCTATTTCCCATGAAGTGATGGGACCAGATGCCATGATCTTCGTTTTCTGAATGTTGAGCATTAAGTCAACTTTTTCACTCTCCTTGTTCACTTTCATGAAGAGGCTTTTTAGTTCCTCTTTACTTTCTGCCATAAGGGTGGTGTCATCTGCATATCTGAGGTTCTTGATATTTCTCCCGGCAATCTTGATTCCAGCTTGTGCTTCTTCCAGCCCAGTGTTTGTCATGATGTACTCTGCATAGAAGTTAAATAAGCAGGGTGACAGTATACAGCCTTGACGTACTCCTTTTCCTATTTGGAACCAGTCTGTTGTTCCATGTCCGGTTCTAACTATTGCTTCTTGACCTGAATATAGGTTTCTCAAGATGCAGGTCAGGTGGTCTGGTATTCTCATCTCTTTCAGAATTTTCCACAGTTTATTGTGATCCACACAGTCAAAGGCTTTGGCATAGTCAATAAAGCAGAAATAGATGTTTTTCTGGAACTCTCTTGCTTTTTCCATGATCCAACGGATGTTGGCAATTTGATCTCTGGTTCCTCTGCCTTTTCTGAAACCATCTTGAACATCTGGAAGTTCACGGTTCACGTACTGCTGAAGCCTGCCTTGGAGAATTTTGAGCATTACTTTACCAGCATGTGCGATTGGAATGAAAACTGACCTTTTCCAGTCCTGTGGCCACTGCTGAGTTTTCCAAATTTGCTGGCATATTACATCTTTCACAGCACCATCTTTCAGGATTTGAAATAGTTCCACTTGAATTCCATCACCTCCACTAGCTTTGTTCGTAGTGATGCTTTCTAAGGCCCACTTGACTTCACATTCCAGGATGTCTGGCTCTAGGTGAGTGATCACACGATCGTGATTATCTTGGTCATGAAGATCTTTTTTGGATAGTTCTTCTGTGTATTCTTGCCACCTCTTCTTAATATCTTCTGCTTCTGTTAGGTCCATACCATTTCTGTCCTTTATTGAGCCCATCTTTGCATGGAATGTTTCCTTGGTGTCTCTAATTTTCTTGAAGAGATCTCTAGTCTTTCCCATTTTGTTGTTTTCCTCTATTTCTCTGTAGTCATTATATATTTAGTATGTAATATGATATACACTATATAGTATATAGTATATTATGTATGTGTGTGTGCATGCTCAGTCATGTCTGACTCTTTGCAACCCCATGTGCTGTAGCCTGCCGGGCTCCTCTGTCCAGGGGACTTGGCAAACATACTGGAATGAGTTGTCATTTCCTCTTCCAGGGGATCTTCCTGGATCAGGGTTGAACTCCCAGCTCCTGCATTGGCATGTGGATTCTTTACCACTAAGCCACCTGGGAATCCCTTGTATATTATATATAATGTGTATCATATTACATATATCTATGTAATATTACACACATATACACACAAATATGTAATCTCCCCAGCAAACAGCAAAGGCCTGGTGAAAATACATACCTATTTTAGATTCCAAGACAATTAATGATCTATTCATCAAGAATATGCCATTTGCCTAAAACTATGTAGGAACATATGTTAAGGGATGTGGCAGAAGTGACAGAGTCATCTCAGAATTTTATCTCAAGGATATCTTTGTAACATTGTTTAAGAACGATGTCCTCTGCCAAGAGTTAGGCAAGGAATTCAACCCCAGTCCTCAGGGTTATGCCTGTAGCTCCAAATTCTTCAGAGAGAATTCAGTTTTCTCCTGATCCTGAAAGAAAACAGAATGCCTCCTATTAGAAACAGGGACAGTTTGTCCAAACATAGGGCTTCCTAGGTGGCTCAGTGGCAAAGAATCTGCCTGCCAATGAGGGAGACACAAGTTCGATCCCTGGGTCAGAAAGATCCCCTGGAGGTGGAAATGGCAACCCACTCCAGTATCCTTGCATGGAGAATCCCTTGGACAAGGAACCTGGTGAGCTACAGTCAGTGGGGTTGCAAAAAGTTGGACACGACTAAGCACACACACATTAATAGCAGATATAGAATGATATGTCACCTTCTCACAGAGAAATGTAGATTCTGGACATGCTTTGTTTTGAGTGCTAGTATGCATCTAGCATGAGTAGATACATTGAAATTTTCCTATTTTTCTACATTTGCTCATGAGAGAAAAGGAAGGTATGCATCAAACTGTTAACAGAGGGCATACGAACAGTTATCTACTCCCCACCGTTCTTCTCTTCTGGAAACAAGCCACAGTCCCTGATAAACCACTGTCTTCTTGCTCTTGTCAGTTGTTCCAAATGGAAGCTGCCATTTTCTTTTCAATTCTATCTCTTGGGCTGCAGGAATTGCTTAACTGTGCTGCCCTAGAGTCCCTGGCCAAAGTGATTAGTTCAGAGATTAGACTGTGACTCAAATCAACATGCTTGCTGAGGGTTTTTCGTAATTGGCTTCTGTTAAGAGGAGAAAGACTTCCTCTCTTTCCATTCACAGATGACTCTTGAACTGCCAGGGCCCAATTTCATTCCCAATGGAAAAGAATCTGTCTATGGGAACAGAGGTTTCCCTGGTGGCTCAGATGGTAAAGACTCTGCTTGAATGTGGGAGACCCAGGTTCCATCACTGGGTCGGGAAGATCCCCTGGAGAAGGAAATGGCAACCCACTCCAGTATTCTTGCCTGGGGAATCCCATGGACAGAGGAGCCTGGTGGGCTACAGTCCATAGGGTCACAAAGAGTCCAGCACTACGGAGTGACTGACACTGTCACTTTCAGTACATATATTCTTGTAATTGGTGGGGGAATGGGCATGTGACCCAAACCAGACCAATCAGAATCCTTTCTTGAGATTTTTGCTGACCCAAGATGGGGAAGGAAGAACTTTGTTCTCTGATATTGTAAACAGGTAGGCCTAGAATCTCATGACAATGGCCATGTCTCCACATGTGAAAAAGGCAAGCCTATAATTAAGGAGGAAGACAGCTGAGATCCAGAAAGAAAACAAAGGAGAGATTCTTGATGGCCTTTCAATTCTTGACTCCAGGTATTCCTTAGGCCAGTTTCACTCATACCCTTGATACATTTGAAAACATGATCCAGTAAATTCTCTTCACTTATGTTAGCTCAAGTAGAGTTTCTATCATCTGCAGCCAAAAATTTCTAAGTAATACAATTAATGTATAATGAAAATGGAATCCTCCCAAACCCCTTCTCTAGAAACATTAGTCAAGGCTAATGGATATTAGTGACAGAAACCCAATTTGATCCATCTTAAACAAATAGGGAAATTTACTTGCTTCTATAACCAAGCTTTTGGAGGACCAAGTGTGTGAGGGGGCCTGGAGGACTCTAAGATCCAGGGCTCAGGACTAGCTCTAGCCTCTCTTCACTTTTCTCTGCCTGTTAACTCCATTCTCACGTGTGTGTTAGTTGCTCAGTTGTATCCAACTCTTTGCAACCCAGTGGACTGTAGCCCATCAGGCCCCTCATTGCAGGCAGTCTCTTTACCAACTGAGCCACCAGGAAAGACAGTATAAGTACTATCATTATTCACATTGGTTTTCATGCATCTCCTTGAGCCTGTGGCCAGGCAAGTGGAGAACTTGTGGAGTGTGGAGAGCCAAGATCTTGGCAGTTCCTATCTAGAAGCAACATCTAGGGTGAGGGAAAAGAAGTTTTACCTTTCAAATTGGGAGATAAACTGACTCTGACATAATCACTGGAGAACTCGTTTAAAGTAAGACAGCAGATAGGGACTTCCCTGGTGGTCCAGTGGTTAAAACTTCACCTTCCAATGTAGAGGGTATGGGTTTGATCCCTGGTTGGAGAGTCAAGATACCATATACCCTGTGACCAAAAAATAAATAAATAAACAGGAGCAATATTGCAACAAATTCAACAAAGACTTTAAAAATGGTCCACATTAAAAAAAAAAAAAAAAAACCAAAACCTTGGGGGAAAAAAGCATGACAGCAGATGTCACATTTTTGTGTTTAGCACAACTCTATGTGTTCAGTGTTCACATATTTCATAACAGATAGGTAACACTTTGAAAAGATATTCAGTTCAGTTCAGCCGCTCAGTCGTGTCCGACTCTTTGCAACCCCATAGACTGAAGCACGCCAGGCCTCCCTGTCCATCACCAACTCCTGGAGCTTACTCAAATTCATGTCCATTGAGTCAGTGATGCCATCCAACCATCTCATCCTCTGTCGTCCCCTTCTCCTCCCTCCTTCAATCTTTCCCAGCATGAGGGTCTTTTCAAATGAGTCAGTTCTTCACATAAGGTGGGCGAAGTATTGGAGTTTCAGCTTCAACATCAGTCCTTCCAATGAAAATTCAGGACTGATCTCCTTTAGGATGGACTGGTTGGGTCTCCTTGCAGTCCACAGGACTCTCAAGAGTTTTCTCCAACACCACAGTTCAAAAGCATCCATTCTTTGGTGCTCAGCTTTCTTTATAGTCTAACTCTCACATCCATATATGACCTGGGAAAACCATAGCCTTGACTAGACGGACCTTTGTTGACAAAGTAATGTCTGCTTTTTAATATACTATCTAGGTTGGTCATAACTTTCCTTACAAGGAGTAAGCCTCTTTTAATTTCATGGCTGCAATCATCATCTGCAGTGATTTTGGAGCCAGAAAAATAGTCAGCCACTGTCTTCACTGTTTCCCCATCTATTTGCCATGAAGTGATAGGACCAGTTGCCATGATCTTCGTTTTCTAAATGTTGAGCTTTAAGCCAAATTTTTCACTCTCCTCTTTTACTTTCATCAAGAGGCTCTTTAGTTCCTCTTCACTTTGTGCCATAAGGGTGGTGTCATCTGCGTATCTGAGATTACTGAAAAGATATTAATCTGTATTACATGTTTATTTGGTTTTAGTATTAAATTCTCTCCTCCTGAAGTAATATCAGATTTGTAAGAAATCTCAGAAATCAGTCTAGTTTGACTACTTTTAAAGCAAAATACCGCCTTATGTTGTGCTAAACCAGGGGCTTGAGTATCTTTATATCTTCACCTATGATGTGAAGAATAAGCGAATTACATTTCTCTTTGAAACAAAAAATTGGAACATAGACCTAAACCATAACTTGACAAAACCAGGAGTTATTAATCCACCTGCAATCTTTGTATTGCCTTGGGGAAATCACTGTTTATCTGATTTTCTTTCTTTCTTTTTTTTTTTCAAAATGAGCACAAAGGTTTAAATATACTGTGGGGTGGGGGAGCAAAAGCAAAGGCTCCAATATCTTATAAACACAGAATAGGAGGAGCAGTTTTAATCATTTCTTTTGACCATTATGAAAAGGGTATCCATTTCATTAAAGTGTAAAATTAGCCTGAAATGTTGAATGGTAATTTAAGTTCAATTGGTATATCCTTTAGTATTTATTGAACATCAACTTGTTTGAGATTCCTTATATGGTACAAAATGTAATCTTTGTTCTCCTCCACAATTCTTCAGTGAGGATTTTGTTTGCTCTTCAGGGATGCTGTCTTTTGACAGTGAAGTGCTTTTCCCTGAAGTAGACTGAAATCTTAAAGGTGTAAGTAGCATTCACAATCATGAATATTTGAAAGAATGCAGAATGACTATGTCTGTCTTAAGTGTTTAGACGAACATGACATTAAGTATCAAAGCACTAAGAAGGTAAAAATAATATGAAAGCAAAAATTAAAGAGAGCAATTCTTGCAACATTATGTTTGTCCTACTTGAATATTCAACAGAATAATAACGATAACAGTAACCAGTGGGGAAGAACATGAACAAATGCAGATTTCAATCCTGTTCTACCTACTGGCAGTGTGAACTTTGACACTGTGTGGCTTAACCTTCATAAACCTCAATTTACACATTTAAATTTAAATATATACACACATATATATTTAAGTGTATAAAAATGAATTTATATATATTTATATATATAACATACATATATATATTCTATAGCAGTAACAACTTTGCAGACTTCTGTGCATTACATGAAATGATTATGTGAACTGTGGAGTTTGGAATATGGTAGGCATTCAATAAATATTAGCTGGATTATATTTATGTCATTCAGTCATGGGATAGCCCCACTGATCTGAAGGTTATTATGGCTTAAAGAGCAAACTGTAGAACTGTGAAGACAGTGAAACTGGGTAAGTGATTGTTGGCAGAGCACTACTGGGGTAAAGGTTTCAAGAGGGTCGTGGTAGATCTTCCTCCTTCAATGGGTGGAGGAAGGGCAATTCAGACTTCCTTCAGTCTATTTGCCTTTCTCATTCAATGCAGCCTGCTGTCTTCTGAGTTCCTTTGACATGTCTGAGTTCCTTTGACATGCAGCCTGGAAAATGAGTGTTTAACTTAAATGGTACCTGTTCTTCCTTCTCCACCCCTCACCCCTGACACCTTAGGTAGCTTGCTATCTGGCTTCAGTCCTGTCTATGCAGCTGTCAGCAGACAGAGGAGAGAGGTGTTAGGAGACACCACTCAACATGTTGTTGATGTAATGCTTTAGTTGATGCAAGTTTGTGTTTGGGAATAATATTAAAACCAACAGGATGTGGAACTAGGGCCATAAAGTTAATTGTGGTTAATTAGCAGAATGATACATTTCCCAATGATGTCAGCTTGAGGGTTACAAGAGAGAATTGTCCTTTAGGGACAGTATGTGATTCTGGAGAAGACTCCTGAAGTCCCTTGGACTGCAAGGAGATCAAACCAGTCAATCCTAAAGGACATTCACCCTGAATATTCACTGGAGGACTGATGCTGAAGCTGAAGTACCAATACTTTGGCCACCTGATGGGAAGAGCTGACTCATTTGAAAAGACCCTGATGCTGGGAAAGATTGAGGGCAGGAGGAGAAGGGGACGACAGAGGGTGAGATGGTTGGATGGCATTACCGACTCAGTGGACATGAGTTTGAGGAAACCCCAGGAGATAGTGAAGGACAGGAAAGCCTGGGGTGCTGTAGTCCATGGGGGTGCAGAGTCAGACACATGTGAGGGACTGAACAACAACAGGTGGAGACACAGATCCTTAGTCTAGCCGCACTGGGTACTGAGTAGGCACTGCTTTCCAGAAACTCTTCTCTCCCTTTGAAGGGTCAGCATGGCACCTTGGGACCAAGGAGTCTAAAGTCACTAGCTAAACCAACGAGAGATGGCTGTGTTAAACAGACTGACAAAGTCTTCATTTAAATGAGAAAAGTAGCTGACAACGGCAACTAAATCTCCAGTTCATTTCTCGATGCACTCTCTCCCTTTGAGCGGTCAAATGCAGGTGGTAGCTTAGTGAGGTAAAGAAAGACAGCCAGGGAGGAAGCCAGTCTTGAGGACATACTTCATCCAGGCCCAGGTGAGCTGCTGTCCTTTAACAGAGAACAAAAGTCTTTCGTAACTAAGGTGCCACTTCACTGCTCTTGGACTCTCCTCTGCAAGGCTCCATCTGTTTTTGTAAATAAAGCCTTCCTTCATTCATTGTATACACACAGTGGTTTATTTTTTGTGTTTCTTAGTTATAAAATTAGCACATCCATTCATGCCTTCCTCAAATAACACTCTAAACACCTTGACTAGGGTTTGTTTTGTGAGTTTCCAGGCCGCGCGCA
>SJXQ01007735.1:82348-96834 GCA_006408695.1 Aepyceros melampus
CCCCCCCCCCCCCCCCCCCCCCACCCAACCCCTCAGCCAAAAAAAAAGAATATTCTGTTGCCAGCACTCTGGCAATAGAGTTACAATTATGTATCACTAATATCACCCACCCTTTTATAGTAAGAAAGTAATCTTATTTTTCTAGTTTCTACTCTCTCTCTGTCAGCATTAGCCACAAGCCATGGTAATGCTGTATTCAAGTTTCAAAGTCCTGGAAGAAGTAACTAGCTGATTCAAGGTCTATGAATTACCGTAGAATTGAGTTTTGCCTTATGCATTTTGAGTGCTGAGTTCAATTATGCAGTACTTGGATAGACTCACCATTCAATAAATGGGTTTTAGGTGACTAGAATTGTTATAAACAAAAATTTAAAAAATGCACCTGAATGACTTGATACTAGATTTTTCTCCCTATTTCTGGCTGTATATGGGTGAAGATTTTTAAACTGTATTATCCATAATGATTACCATCACAAAAAATTAGATGGCTGTCTCAAACTGTAAAGAGTCTTATGTGACCTCAGGATAAAAAAGGATTCTGGGCAGCTCTTGGTAAATTATCCCATGATCTAAATAGCTATTTTTTAAAAAATAACTCCATGAAAACTGGGAATATTTAAGCATTTTTAAATATTAGAGTAACTAGTACAATAGTATCAAATGCTTGCTTCCACAAATTGTGATAAAGATTTTGTTCAGTTGCCCAGTCATATCCAACTCTTTGCGACCCCGTGGACTACACCACGCCAGGCCTCCCTGTCCCTCACCATCTCCTGAAGTTTGCCCAAGTCCATGTCAACTGGATCAGTGCTGCCATCCAAGCATCTCATCCTCTGTTGCCCTCTTCTCCTTCTGCCCTCAGTCTTTCCCAGCATCAGGGACTTTTCCAATGAGTTGGCTGTTCACATCAGGTGGCCAGAATACTGGAGCTTCAGCTTCAGCATCATTTCTTTCAATGAGTATTCAGGGTTTATTTCCCTTAAGACTGACTGGTTTGATCTCCTTGCCATCCAAGAAACTCTCAGGAGTCTTCTCCCCACTGTGTTCTAAGGCATCAATTCTTTGGTGCTCTGCCTTCTTTACAGTCCAGTTTTCACAATTGTACGTGACCACTGGGAAAACCATACCCTTGACTATATGGACCTTTGTTGGCAGAGTAATGTCTCTGCTTTATAACACACTGTCTAGGTTTGTCATGGCTTTCCTGCCAAGAAGCAATCGTCTTCTGATTTCATGGCTGCAGTCACCATCTGCAGTGATTTTAGAGCCCAAGGAGAGGAAATCTGTCACTGCTTCCCCCTTTCCCCCTTCTATTTGCCATGAAGTGATGGGGCCAGATGCCATGATCTTAGTTTTTTTCTTAATATTGAGTTTAAAGTTGGCTCTTTCACTCTCCTCCTTCATCCGCATCAAGAGGCTTTTTAGTTAATAACAAGTGATCACAAGTAATGACAGCATTGTGATTCCTGGGACTGAATCATGATGACGATCACAGCAGCTCAAACCTGTAAAGTAACGCAATCTCTGTCCTACTTTGCATAAGATGTTGAACCAAATAGTCTTTCTTGAAATACATTCTATATAAATCAATTACAGTATATCAAGTAATAAACTCAATGTCTCTTAGAAACATTTTTTCAAGTAAACTTTTATATTGGGGACTTCCCTGTGGTCCAGTGGTGGAGAATCTGCCTTCCAGTGTAAGGGACACGGGTTTGATCCCTGGTCCAGGACAATCCCACATGCCAAGGAGCAGCTAAGCCTGTGTGCCGCAACTGCTACACGCTGTGGAGCCCATGCTCTGCAAAAAGAGAAGGCACGGCAACGAGAAGCCTGCACACCACATGAGAGGGCAGCCCCCACCTGCCCTAACTAGAGACAGCCTGAGCACAGCAAAAAGACACAGGGCAGCAAAAAAATAAAATTCTTATGTTGGAATAATTTCGGATTTACCAAAAAGTTTCAAGAACAGTACAGAAAACTTTATATGCACTTTATAGAGACTCACCAAATGTTTCATTTTGCTACATATTTTATCAGTCTGTTATTTTTTGGACCGTTGTAGGTGGGTAGCCTACATCATGCCCGTGCGCCACAACTACTGAGCCCAACCTCTAGAGCCCACGCTCATGCCCGGGCTTAGTTGCTCCATATCATGTAGGATCTTCCTGGACCAGGGATTGAATCCATGTCCCCCGCATTGGCAGGTGGCTTCTTAACCACTGGACCACCAGGCAAGTCCAAAGATTATGTATTCTTACAAAAGAGATGTTATGCCCTTCTCAAAGTATTCCTTCCATGATGGACATGTGATATCCATCTCCTCTTCACTGGCAATTTAACTTTGGTTAATTAATCAAAGTATAGTCTTAATTCTCCCTGTATGGCTACTGGTTTTCCCGCTTGTGACTGTTACACAATCTGTGAGGTCATGTCTATTCTTCAGATCGTGTTTGCACCATATGTCAGGACCATTACAGAATTTCTGATGTTTCTTTTTTCTAAGTATGTAATGATCCTTGCTATATTTCTGTAAAAACAAAAAGTTAGCATGTCCATATATAATGTTGATATCTAATTGAGTTCAGTAGACTATAGTGATTGAGTCTAGAGACTACAGCCTCTAGACTTGCATGGCTTGGGTTTGAAATTTCAAGCCTGTTTCACCACTTTTCCGCCAGAAAACTTTGATAAGTTATCCTATGCTTCAAATTTATCATCAATAAAATTTAGAAGGTGAGAATATTGTACTGGTTATACTCCAAAATAAAATAAAAAGATGTTAAAAAGGAAAAGAAGAAAAAACAACAAAAACAGTGTTCCCTTTTGTCATCATCTTTTCTTATTTAAGCTGCTGATGTTGTTGATTACACAGTTGTGCTAGAAAGTAGAAGTATAAACACTTCTTCCTCTCCTTGGTGTATTTTCTATCTTAGTTGTTATGGATGCAAGTCTTCCTTTAAAATATGCTTCAGTGTACTAAAGTAAACCAAAGCTGAAGCTGGCCTCATAGCACACATCATCATTCCTTCATTTCTCCAGTTTTCCATTTGCCTCCTTCAGAGCTCCAGATTCTCTTTTGTGCCTTTGAGATCAGGGTTCTTCCTATGACCCTCTTGAATGGAAGATATTCTGGCCTTAAAAGTAAGACATACTTACTTTTTTTTTTTTTTTTTTTTTTATCGGAGTATAGCCGATTAACGGAGAAGGCAATGGCACCCCACTCCAGTACTCTTGCCTGGAAATCCCATGGACGGAGGAGCCTGGAAGGCTGCAGTCCATGGGGTCCTGAGAGTCCGACACAACTGAGGGACTTCACTTTCACTTTTCACTTTCATGCACTGGAGAAGGAAACGGCAACCCACTCCAGTGTTCTTGCCTGGAGAATCCCAGGGACAGGGGAGCCTGGTAGGCTGCCATCTATGGGGTCGCACAGAGTCAGACACGACTGAAGCGACTTAGCAGCAGCAGCAGCATAGCCGATTAACAATGTTGTGATAGTTTCAGGTGGGCAGAAAAGGGACTCAATCATACATATACACGTATCCATTCTCCCCTAAACTCCCCTCCAGGCTGTCACATAGCATTGAGCAGAGTTCCCTGTGTTGTACAGTAGGACCTTGGTGGTTATCATTTTAAAAATAGGAGTGTGTACATGTCCTTCTCAAACTCTTTAACTATCCCTTCCCCCCTGGCAACCATAAATTCGTTCTTTAAGAGACAAACTTTCATTTGAAACTGGGATTTACCACTTACCAGCTGAGTGAACTTGGAGAATTGCTTAGCCTAGAAGAGGGAGACAGAGGATGAGATGGTTGGATGGCATCACCCACTCAGTGGACATGAATTTGAGCAATCTCCAGGAGATGGTGCAAGACAGGGAAGCCTGGAGTGCTGCAGTCCATGGGGGTCACAAAGAGTGGGACACGACTGAGTGACTGAACAACAAAACAGCTCTAACCCTTATCTATGAAATGTAGGGTAGTTGCAAGGTTTGGATGACATTAAGCAAATTTTATATGTAAAAGCTTAATAAAGTATTTTGTCTGCAATTCAAGGTACTCGTCAAATATGGCACCCCCTTGCTCAGCTCAGTCTGGGAACCTGTGTGGCCTCATGAGTCTCTCTCCATGGAGTCCCTGAAACTGGTCCAGTTCCCTTCAGGACAGAATTTTTTATCCTGGAAGATAGCAAGTAACTGGATGATGAGGTACTTTCCAAAAGTTCCTCAACAGGCTAGTCCAGGTTTTCTTACACTGGGAGACAGAGATCCGAAAGCTCTGGAACCCTGAAGACTGAGTGAAGAACGCTGGGGCTGCGAAGGCGTGAAGACCCAGCTTTGCTGCCTCTCACTGGCGTGACTGTTGTCTGTGCTGACATAGCAGACATTCTTGCCTTTTCTAGCTCTGCTCCATAGCAGCCCTGCTTCTTTTCCCATTAAAAAAAAAAAAAATCATGCTGGAGTGTAGTTGCTTTACAATGTTATGATAGTTTCTACAGTACAGCAAGTGAACCAATGATAGATGCCTGCACACTCAGTCGTGTCCGACTCTTTGTGACTCCGTGGACTGTAGCCTGCCGTGCTCCTTTGTCCATGGGATTCTCCAAGAAAGAATACTGGAATGGGTTGCCATGCCCTCCTCCAGATACACACACACACACACACACACACACACACATATATATATATATCTATTTTTTCGGATTTCCTTCCCATTTAGGTCACCACAGAGCATTGAGTAGCGTGCTCTGTGCTATACAGTAGGTTCTCATAGTTATCTATTTTATACCAAGTATCAATAGCATATATACACGAATCCCAGTCTCCCAATCCCATACCCCTCTTCTGCTCCTAGTTCTTGATGAGCTATTTTTACAGCATTGTTTTTTAAATCCTAATGAATTAGAATTTAATGTCTCATTGTAATCTTTAGTTCACTGTACTGATGCACCTACCATTTGCATATCTTTTAGGGACTAAAACTCAGTGAGAAATCATGGGATATGTTGGGAATTTGGGAAAGTATTTATGATAGCCAAAGACAGCAGCTGGAGTCATTTTCTTTTTGTTAAAACTAGATGTTTGGTTCTGATTACAAAATAACATGTTCTTAAAACTGGAAAAATTAGAAGCAAGCAAAGTGATTGTGTCTATTGTATTCCAAGACAGTATTCCTCAAAACTGTTATCTGCTTCTGAATCTCCTGTATGCTGGTTAACGATATCACTACATGGGCCTTCCACTAGTACTAAATTAGAGGTGTGACATTTAATGAACTTCACACGTGACTCTTCAGACAGACTGAAGTCCCATAACTAGGCTCTCACCGTGTATTTAATGTTTCTTGCCCTTCAACTACTAAAGTTTTTTCATCCCAATATATAAAAGCAAGTAAAGGTTCTGAAATGTCTTTCATAAAATAATTTGCAAGTTTCTGTAAAACAAGATACAAGATTCTAGTGAACTCATGCTTTGCCAGAAAATAAGCTTTCTGCACTCGAGTATAAGGAAAACATTGATCAACTAGGAAGTGGAGTTGCTCAGTCGTGTCCGACTCTTTGCGACCCCATGGACTGTAGCGTACCAGGCTCCTCTGTCCATAGGATTCTCCAGGCAAGAGTACTGGAGTGGATTGCCATTCCTTTCTCCAGGGGATCTTCCCAACCCATGGATCGAACCCGGGTCTCCCGCATTGTAGACAGACGCTTTACCATCTGAGCCACCAGGGAAGTCCTGATCAACTAGGAAATTAAGTGTCAATTTACATAAGTCTGCAAACAAACTCCAACCACCACTTATGGGAGAGGCAGTAGTGGTAAAAACCAAGAGGAGTGCTCACTGAGATTGAGTTAATTTTTTTATCTTAGTTTTAATTCTCATATACCAGGTGTAAGGCTAGTACACAAAATGCACTTCTTACTTGAAAAGCTGGGGCCAAGCTGGGCTCCACCCCAGCCTGAGGCAGCTGCGTTTTAGCACCCTGCCCAGTGTTTGTTTTGAGTCCTGTGGCTTTGAAAGAGGTGTGGCAACCCGGGTGGAGATTCCACGAGTGCACAGTGGACAGGCTTATACCTGTAGGCATGGCTTTGTCTTTGTGGGCTTAGGACACAGTGTACCAGTATGATGTTTTGAGCATCAGGACTCATTGACCCAGAAATGGTTGACTAAGTCTGATTTTTTTTTTTTCCCCCAAGCTGAGTTGCATAAAGGGGAGGAGTAGAAAATGGACTTTAGGGTCAGATAATCTTAACTTCAAATTCTGATGCCACTCTTCCGAATTGTGTGACCTAGGTCTCAGTTTTCTCATATGCAAAACAAACATAATTTCTAGCAGGAGAATAAGGCTTAGATGTGTGTGGGACTCCCCTGAAGGCTCAGTGGTAAAGACTCTGCCTGCCAATGACGTGGGTTCGATCCCTGGTCTGGGAAGATTCCACATGCTGTGGAGCAACTAAGCCTGTGCACTACAACTGTTGAGCTCTGGAGTCTGGGAGCCGCAACTACTGAAGTCAAGTACTTGGAGCCACTGCTCTGCAGCAAGAGATGCCACTGCAATGGAAAGCCTGTGCACTGCAACTAGAGAGTAGCTCCTGCTTGCCGGAGCCAGAGCAAAACCCATGCAGCAAGAAAGACCCAACACAGGAAAAACAAAATTTAAAAGAAATCAAAAGTAAATTGCTATAGTGTGTCAATTTGTCATAAATTTTCATATACTATGACTATATGCTTAGCCATCTCTATGCCAGCTAAGCAAGTGCAAGGCACATAGTAGTCTTAATAAATGGTGCTAGAATTATTATCCTTTCCCTTAAATATTGAATACCTGCTTAACACAAACCTGAGACGGGAAGAAGATGAAATGAACCCAACACTGTTGTTGTTTAGTCGCTAAGTCGTGTCTGACTCTTGAGACCTGGAGAACTATAAGCTGCTGGCTCCTCTGTTCATGAGGTTTACCAGGCAAGAATACTGGAGTGGGTTGCCATTTCCTTCTCCAGGGGATCCTCCCAATGCAGGGGTTGAACCTGCATCTCCAGCATTGGCAAGTGGATTCTTTACCACTGATCCACTAGAGAAGCCACAAACCTAACACGGACAGGTGGTTTTTCCCTTTGTAGGGAGAGGGAAGCCAGTCTGAAGCTACAAGCCTCTTGATAAGGATGGGCTGACCATATCAGGGCCAGGCTCTATGTCAGCTCAGCAAAATGCCTGCCCAGTACCTCCCAGATATTACAAAGGACACATCATGGCAGCAGAGATGGAGGGAAAGCAAATCTGAGACTCTAAATCAAAGCCCTAAGCCGTTGTGCCAAACAGAAAGTTTTGCTTTCTACTTCACAATATATACATGCTTATTTTTATATAAAAATGGTCATGTTCCCTCCCCAAATCTTCAGAGTAAATTGGTACTTGAGGGAGCTGCACTATGTTTATCCTAAAGCCTCAGATGGCCCTGGGTGAGTGCATACACAACAGTTTGAGGAGCAGCCATCTAAAATCTGAGAGAACAAGACCACATTCCTTCTTCAGGAATCCAAGTGCTATTTACTCTTCTCTTCCCAGCTTCCCCCACACACCAGCTCCACCTCCACTTTCCAGACCCAGCCGAAAAGACACTCTGGATACATCTCACAGTAACCCTTCCAACACTCCAAGGAGAAGGATCTAGCTTTTGCCATCTTTGTATCCTCCTAGTGCAGGCATGAGCTTCCTTGGTTGCTCAGATGGTAAAGAATCTGCCTGCAATGTGGGAGACCTGGGTTCGACGCCTGAGTTGGGAAGATCCCCTGGAGGAGGGCATAGCAACTCAGTCCAGTATTCTTGCCTGGAGAATCCTCATGGACAGAGGAGTCTGGTGGGCTACACTCCATGAGGTTGCAAAGAGTCGGAAACAACTGAGCGACTAAGCAAAGCAGCGCAGTGCAGGGATACTTCTGAGCACTCAGTAAATAGTTAATGGGCTTAATACGTCAGTGAAAGGAAAACATCTGGAAAGGAGCTCTTTTAAACATTAAAAAAAATAATTTTATGTATTTCTTTCTGGCTGTGCTGGGTCTTGTCTGCACAGGCTTTTCTCTAGTTGCAGTGAGCAGGGACTACTCTTCAGCTGCTGTGATGCACAGGCTTAGTTGCTCTGTAGCATGTGGGATCTTTGAGGATCAAAGATTGAACTCGTGTCTCTTGCACTGGCAGGCAATTCTTAACCACTGAGCCACCAGGGAAACCTGGAAAGCAGCTGTTTTATAAGGACTTTTCCTCCTCATACCAGGATTGTCCTCTGGTCAAAGAAGATAGACTGAGCTCAGTATTTTAGAGGAAGATATTCTGAATGATGTTAGCTTATATACATTCATGTAGACCCCAGAAACCTGATACAAACAAAAAGGCTTTGCACTAATTATATGGCCTTTTTATACTTTCTTTTCACGTTATATATTTTTAGGGAAAGACAACTTTCAAGTTAAAACCTTTAAATTTTGCAGATAGATCCAGTGTCAGAAAGCGAGGCGAGAGATGAGTTGCTGAAACATATATTTTTGCTTTCAGATTTTGTAGTTTGTCACAGCAGGCAAAATTCAGTCTTTCGGTAATTTTTCTCAGAATTTTCCGCCATTAAATAGATAAGTAATGATGTGGAAAAGCATGCGCGCCCACACGCACACACAGCTGTTGAGAGAGGAAAGAACAAAACCATTATTAGACTCCACTGCTCTAGGAATCTTGCTATATATGGCTTTAAATAGACAACAAGCACTGAAAATTGTTGGATGCAGCAGTTCAGTTCGTTTCATTGCAGATACTAGAAATAACAACCACCAAGAAAAGACAGCAAAGAAAAAGAAATCTACTTGCAGACTGATTTGCTCATAAAATGTATTATTGCCCTGGAGGTCTGCATACCTCTTACCTGCTACTACTTTAGTAATCCCATAGAGAGTGCTGAGGCTTATCAATATCTTAAAGAAATACATGACCAGAGTTCTAAGTTTATTTTTAATATTTAATTCTACTTGCTTTAGGGCTTATTTGGGAGTTCAGTTCAAGAACTATTTATTCAGCTTCCATTTTGTGTCAGGTCTGTGCATACTTCACAACCTCAGACCCTGATCTCTAGTAACTGACAGTGAAAGAGAGAGTGATGTAAAGAAATATACACAATACAGCTCATTTATTAAGTCCAGGAATCTAAGGACTTCACTCATTGACCTAATTAGGCTTGCTTTATCTTTATGAACAAAATAATAAGCATAATTCTCTACTAATCTCAAATCCACTTCGAAATGCAAATGTATATATGCACACACTGATGCCAGAAGAGGCAAGAAGGGTAGGAATTTGACTGTTAGAGTAGTATTTTTCATTGGAAAATATGCAAGATAAATTATTACTCTCAGTCTAAGCCTAGCTTTGAAAAAGGCATTTTTTTTTATTTTTGGCAAATGTTGTAATAATTCTTTCCCACTAAAATGGAAACTATACTCCTAAATTAAAAAAAAAAAAAAAAGAAAAAAATTTAAAGCCATGACTATTTTTTTCCCTCAGAATTTTGCCCCTAATTCAACCTTATTGAATTACCTAATGTTTTCAAAAGTAGAAACCGTCAGCCTTTCCAGAGATGTTTTTTGAAGTTATGAATTAGTGAATAAGCAAGGAATTTTGAATATTTCACATAAGGTTGCTTCCCACTAAGTATGGATCATTTCTAGGTGGTTCAGAGTACTGCGGAATTTTAATTATTGCCTTTCTCTTGCCTTAGTGAGCATCACATGTTAAACCTTCATGAACAAAGATCACAGAGACCACTGTGGTTGAAAATGGATCAAAGAGAATTCCCAATGTCCAGAAGGAAACACAGGGCTATGAGGTTGAGTATTATCATATTCTCACCCCAGAGAACCCAGGCCTATAAGCACTCAATAAGTGCTGAGGAAGGCTGGTAATCTACCTTGAAACTCAAATGAAAAATAATCACTGTGAAATGGCTTAAGAGTTTATTATACACAGAAACTATGTCCAGTTAGAGATGTTGTTTTCAAGAGCCACTGAATGTCAATCTGATTTACATTTGATTTAAATTTGATTTTCTTGGAAGAAAATCAAAATACTTTCATGAAATCTGATTTCCCTGGAGGAAAGTAAGGCTGGTGTTCTTTAGCCAACACATTTATACTCTGGCACCTTTACCAAAAGATCTGCAGAAAGATAATTTACTCATTAAAACAGTGATTCAGACTCAGCTACAAAATGACTGTAATGTCTATCATTTTTGCAGCTGGCCAAGCTTGGGTTAAAATCAGGCACTCAGATTCACACTTCTCATTGTAGAAAGGAAAAAGGAAGCTTTAAAGATACTAATGAGCTATTCCATTTCAAAGCTATATTTGAAATTATCTGTTACTGGTAAAGTAGAATTGTGACATCTGAAGCCAGACCTCCAATAAATTAAGTCTTCAATGAGTTATGGCAGATGTGGGGGGGAAATCATGGTGTTCTTGTCCTCTCATAGTGCATTGAATTTATTCCTACTGTAAAATTTTACATACTCTATTCTTCACTCTCAGCATACATTAATTTTTTCAGGGCACAGATAGCATTTTATTCACCAACGAATTCCCAATGGCTAGGACACTGCCCAGGATATATTAAATTTTAAAAATAATAGTAGTTAAAGGAACACATGGACATCCATTAATATATAATCTAATGACCACTGGGTCAGCAGTGCTATATTACAGATATAATGAAGCACCATGTTAGAAAAGTTCTCTTTCTTCTTAAAGCCTAGATTTTTATTAACACAAACAGCTAACAGGATTGTTAACACAATTTAAGTGGTATAATGATCTATTTTAATGATACAAAGCATTAAATCATTACAATACAAAGGGGAAGAAGATTATGCATTTAATATTTTCATATAATTCCAAGATAAGCTTGGAAGTTCCTTGTACATTCTCTTTTTAAAAAATAAATGTATATACCATTAGGCAATATTCTGGAACATATCTTTATACTCTGGTCCAATGGATTTTTAAAAATGTCTTCAAGGGAAAGAAAGAAAGTGAAAGTGAAGTCGCTCAGTCGTGTCAGACTCTTTGCGACCCCGTGGACTGTAGCCCACCAGGCTCCTCCATCCATAGGATTCTTCAGGCAAGAATAGTGGAGTGGGTTGCCATTTCCTTCTCCAAAGGATCTTCCCAACCTAGGGATCGAACCCAGGTCTCCCACATTGCAGGCAGATGCTTTAACCTCTGAGCCAAAGGAAAGGTGTGTGAATAATTTAGGAGTATGAAATTAACAGATACACAGCACTATGCATAAAAAAAATAAACAAAGATTTACTATATAGCTATAGAGAACTATATGGGGCTTCCCAGGTGGCTCAGGGTAAAGTATTCACCTGCATTGCAGGAGACGTGGGTTCAGTCCCTGGGTCGGGAAGATTCCCTGGAGAAGGAAATGGCAACCCACTCCAGTATTCTTGCCTGCAAAACCCCATGGACAGGGGAGCCTGGTGGGCCATGACTTAGCAGTTATACAACAACAACACAGACAACTATATTCTCCATCATATAATAACCTATAATAGAACAGAATCTGAAAAAGTATATATATATATTTTTTCATATATGTATATATATGTGTGTGTGTGTGTGTGTGTTTAACTGGACCACTTTTCTGTATACCTGAAACTGAAGCAATACTATAAATCAACTATAGTTTAATTTTATTTTAAAAAAAAAAAGCAAAACCAAAATGTTTTCTGGACTGTATCTGGCAAAAGAAATAAACTAATAAACATTTGTGGGTTTTATACCATGCCCCCAGATACTGTGCTAAATGCAGTCTTTTATTTCTTTATTTGATCAGGATAATCTTGTGAAGTAGCTGTTAAATTTCTACTTCATGGGTAAGGAAATTGATATCATTATTTGTAACCTTTCAAGGAGTGGAAAATATCTCAATTGGAAGATGTTTAGAGCATGACTGTGCTCAGTCCTGAAAAGTACTGTAAAGTGTCTCGAGCAAACAAAATAGATCAAAACACTGCTCCCCAAAGAGTAACCACACGTCACAGCATCTACTGTAATAAATGCATACAGTATTGTTGGGTGTATTCCCACAAGGTCTTCTGCATTAATTGGGATGGAACTAGGATAGTTTAAGCCTTGTGGGTGAGGTTGCTAGTGGAGAATAGATAAGTCACTCATCTTTGAGATCGACCTGCCCTGTTTGGGTCACAGGAAGATGCTGAACCCCCCGGGCTCAATTCTTACAATTATTATATATATATATATATATATATATATATATATTCTTTATGTATGTATATATTGTTTGTATATATACTGGTGGTGGTGGTTGGTCACTAAGTCATGTCTGACTCTTGCCACCTCATGGATTGTAGCCTGCCAGGCTCCTCTGTGCATGGGATTCTTCAGGCAAGAATACTGGAGTGGGTTGCCATTTCCTTCTCCAGGGGATCTTCCTGACCTGGGAATTGAACCCAGGTCTCCTGCATTCTTGTTTAGGCAGATTCTTGACCAACTGACCCACAAAAGAAGCCCCTTGTATATATACTACACATTTATAAATAACTTGGCTAAGTATATATCCCAAAATTATAGCCTCAGCTTGGACCTCTCTTGAGTTCTGGACTCAGACAAACTAATTACTCGACATTTCCACATGTCAGCTCCTCCCACAATCTCCTTCTCTGTCAATGGCAAGTCAGCTCGTAAGGCCATTCATAACTGGCACTCTTTTATGTCTCTGAACTCATCTTCTCTTGCCCTCACCTTTGCCCACTTTGTTACAGTCACATGTCCTTTCTTGCCATTCTTTAGCGTACCTGGCAGCTTCTGCCTCAGGACCCTTGCACTTGCAGTTCTCTATTTGGGATATTTTTTCCCTAGATATCCCAATGGCTTGCTCCCTTATTGCTCTCCACTCTATACATGAGTATCACCTCAGTAAGAACTTCCCATCTAAAATTGAAATTCAGGGACTTCTCTGGCAGCCAGTGGTTAAGGATCTGCCTTGCAATGCAAGGGACATGGGTTTGATCCCCGATTGAGAAACTAAAATCTCACATGCTGCAGAGCAACTAAGCCTGCTTATCACAACTAGTGAGCTCCGGAGCTCTGCATGCCACAACTAGAGAGTCTGTGTGCTGCAACTATAGATCCTGCGTGCCACAGCTAAGACCCAACAAGACCAAATAAATAAATAAATATTTAAAATTGAAGTTTGCCCCTACCTGATACCCCATTGTTACTAGCACTTTCCACCCTTCTTTCTTGCTTTATCATTATCTAACCTACATAGCGGAGAAGGCAATGGCAACCCACTTCAGTACTCTTGCCTGGAAAATCCCATGGACAGAGGAGCCTGGTGGGCTGCAGTCCATGGGGTCGCAAAGAGTAGCACACGACCGAGTGACTTCACTTTCACTTTTCACTTTCACGCATTGGAGAAGGAAATGGCAACCCACTCCAGTGTTCTTGCCTGGAGAATCCCAGGGATGGGGGAGCCTGGTGGGCTGCCATCTATGGGGTTGTGCAGAGTCTGACACGACTGAAGTGACTTAGCAGCAGCAGCAGCAAGCTATATAGAATATTCTTTTATCATTATCTAACCTACATAGCGGAGAAGGCAATGGCAACCCACTTCAGTACTCTTGCCTGGAAAATCCCATGGACAGAGGAGCCTGGTGGGCTGCAGTCCATGGGGTCGCAAAGAGTAGCACACGACCGAGTGACTTCACTTTCACTTTTCACTTTCACGCATTGGAGAAGGAAATGGCAACCCACTCCAGTGTTCTTGCCTGGAGAATCCCAGGGATGGGGGAGCCTGGTGGGCTGCCATCTATGGGGTTGTGCAGAGTCTGACACGACTGAAGTGACTTAGCAGCAGCAGCAGCAAGCTATATAGAATATAGGAAGTGCTTAATAATTATTTGTTGAATGAATGAATCTACATGGAGTATTCAGATTTCCTCAAATGTGCTTTACCCACGCAGATCTAACAAAGTTCCAGAGAATTCTGTTGTTAAAATCATTGTTTTGAGAAAGTTATAAATACTCAGGAGAACCTGATTACAAAGTAAATGTGCTATTTGGACAAAGATAACTTTAGCCTAGGGGTACCCAGTAACACCTTAATAAGCAGGGTTTTTATCTAATCAAAAACAAGCCCTGAGGGATGGGGACAAAGTTGATTAGATTAAGACCCTGTGGTCAGAACAGGGATTATGAAAGTAAGAGTCCTTAGGAGTTAGTTTCCTGGGACCTGAATGTGAGGGGGAAAGTAGAAAGAGCTAAGTGGCCAAATCTGTCCTCAGCTTTTGCACCGGACTTGACTGTGCCCGGGGCTGCAGAGTCTCCTTTTCTTTCCTTTTGCCTTTGCTCTCTAAGTTTTCTCAGCATCTTTTCATGATTGTCTCTACTAACCAGGAAAGAAAGTCCTCTATGTGTTTTAGTTC
>SJXQ01007736.1:0-20920 GCA_006408695.1 Aepyceros melampus
TAGGAATTTGGGCTTCCCACATGGCTCAGTGATAAAGAACCCACCTGCTAATGCAAGAGATGTAAAAGATACAGGTTCAGTCCTTGAGTGGGGAAGATCCCCTGGAGAAGGGCATGGCAACCCACTCCATTTAGGTTTGAATGTTTCCACTTATTTTTAATCAAAATTTTGTTTGATCATTTATTAAACTGTATATGTGCTACTGCTGTCAGAGTGGGTTGGCAGGAACACTGGAGTGGGTTGCCATTTCCTTATCCCGGGGATCTTCCCAATCCAGGGATCAAACCTGAGTCTCTTATGCCTCCTGCACTGGTAGGCAGGTTCTTTACCACTAGCGCCACCTGGGAAGCCCATAGAAATAGTAGTGATGTCACAAACTCAGTATTGTGACACAATTTTGAGGTAGAAAACATGAACATGTACATAATAAAGAAAAAATCTTGTCTCCATTCAAATACATATGATAATTAAAAAACATACGAAATGTTTTAAAAGCAAATTTTAAATATGCTGATGACTATTTCTTTAAAACTTAATGGAAGTAAATTGTTTCTCATGACAGTTATGCTCATTCATATTGGATTTATGTATATAATCAATCAAAAACAAAGTAGTTACCCAGTAATGACTAATATAATAATGATGAGATTTTGAAACAGGCAATTGAATATGCATCACTTGGTTTTCACATGTAAATTCCATTACTAACAGAGCATTACTGTTCCCTTGTATTTCTATATAACACTGTAGCTAATAGGAGTATCATGATAGAATAAGGAGAGAAAAAGGTCTTTATGTTGCATTTGCAAGTTTATAAGAAGCAAAAAAAAATCTAGATTTAAATCACATCAGAAGCTCATCCTTAGCTGGGCACTTAACAAATAGTTTAGGATGAGAATGCAGCTAACTGATTTGTATCTAATCTACAATTCAGCTGTAAATTCTCTTGTGGGCATTGGTCTGTCTCCTTTTCTTCAGGAGCAAAATGTATAAAGCATTTTTTTCAACTTTAGATTCAAATCATGTAAATAGCTGAATTCTTTCAGACTTAAAGCATCTAGCTTTTGCCTAGAGTGCCTAATGCCTGAGCATTTGCCTAGAATGATTACATCTATAAACAAGTCAATTTATCTCTTGAAGAAAAATGTAGATTTTCCAAGTGTTCTGCAGTTCTTTTTATTTAAGTATTAAGAGGGTAGGGAAAGGAACAGAACAGAGACCTCTCAATTAGAAACTGCCTGCTGGCCTAGCATCAGAACCACTTTTCCCCCCAATTTAGTTAGCAAAATAAATAAGAAATACTCACTTAAGTCTGTGCTGAGTATACAACCCTCTAATAAGCATAGTGGAAGGAAAACTTGATAAGGTTCCATCCTTATCCTCAGGTAACATATATATGTCATCTAGATAAGTAGACATGATTTAATGAAGGAGCATAGGGCATCCATAAAGGCTTTCTTCATCTTATTAATGGCATCACCATTTGCTCAGGAAAGACTTTGGTGATACTACATTCTTGATTACTTTTTCACTCCCACATCCAACTCATCAATGAATCCTATTCACTCTGTCTTCCAAACATGTCCAGAATCTACTACTTCTTACCACCTCCGTAGCTACTATCCTGGTTCAGACAACTGTCATCTGTAGGGGAGGAAAAAATTGTCCTCTGTCCTCTTAGAGTGTCCAGCTGAGCCTAAGAATTAAACTGACATAAAACAGATTAACAGAAGAAAAGTATACAAGTTTTAACTTTTTTTTACATGTACTTGGGAGTCTTCATGAGAAAAATGAAGACCCAAAGAAGCAATTAGAGTCGAACACTTATTTACTGAACTAGAGGAACTTTTCAGGTGGTGCTAGCTATAAAGAACCTGCCTGCTAATATAGGAGATGTAAGTGACATGGTTTTGAGCCCTGGATTGGGAAGATCCCTTGGAGGAGGGCATGGCAACCCACTCCAGTATTCTTACCTAGAGAATCCCATGGAGAGAGGAGCCTGGCAGGTTACAGTCCATAGTGTTGCAAAGAGTCAGACATGACTAAGTGACTTAGCATGCACATACTGAATTGGACAAAGGGTAGTAAATTGTGAAAATGTGACAAGGCAAAGGGGCTTGGGCCATGGTATTTAACTGGGTGGAGAAGTGACTAGGAAGATAAACAATAATTTAACAAGGTTTGCTTATACAGATTTCTCTTAGCCTCAACTTCCCATCCTTGGAGATAGAATGTCTCTTCCTATCTGGTATAGGGAGGACACTGTCAGTGAGGAAGAAAATTTCCTCTCTCCTTCTACGGTTTTTTTGACTGCTCTAAGAATTAAATTAACATGAAACAGATTGGGACTTCCCTGGGGGTCTCGTGGTTAGGACTCTCTTCTTCCACTGCAGGGGGCCCTGGTCTCGGAACATAGATACCATACCGCATGAACTGTGGCACACTCTCTCCCCAATAAAACAAAAACATGAAACAGATTAATATGATAAAATCAACAAAATTTATAACATGTATACATGGGAAAGACCTAGATTTTGGACACAGTGTGAATGCTGCTCACTAGGCCCTAATAAATTCTACCCACCACACCTAGCCCATACTCTTTGTAGACATCGCTGGTGACAACTCTATTCCACGTCCTTTAAATTATTTTAGGCAGTTAGGGAGGTGGTAACAAGAAAAACTTTCTGAGTCTTATATTTCTTAAAGATAATCAGCTAAGTTAATCCTTATACCAAAGAGACAAATTTTAGGGTGGCAAAATTTGTTCCCCTACATCACTGCTTCCCAGCTCAGCTGATAAAGAATCCACCTGCAATGCAAGAGACCCCTGTTTGATTCCTGGGTCAGGAAGATCCCCTGGAGAAGGGATAGGCTGCCACTTCAATATTCTTGGACTTCCCTGGTGGCTCAGATGGTAAAGAATTCACCTGCAATGTGGGAGACCTGGTTGATCCTTGGGTTGGGAAGATCCCCTGGAGGAGGGCCTGGCAACCCATTCCAGTATTCTTGCCTGTAGAATCCTCATGGATAGAGGAGCCTGCCAGGCTACAGTCCATGGAGTCGTATGAGTCGGACATGACTGAGTGACTAAGCCACAGCACACATCATTGCTTACATGGAAATTTCATCTCTTTTTAAAAGAAAGGAAAAAGGTCAGACAGAGTGTCCTTCTAACATCTGTTGTTTTTCAAGTGCCTTTAACTCAAAGTAGGTGATATGATAGAGTGGTATATTTTGTGAGGCATGCTCTGAACTCCTTCACTTCTCTCACTTAAACTATGGCAATAGCCTCCTTGTTGGCCTCTCTGCTTCTACTCTTGTCTGTCTAATCCTTTTTACAGCCAAAGCAACCTTTTAAAACTATAAATCAGCTCACCTCACTCCCTTGTTGAGACTACTCTAAAGGGTTCCTATCACAATGGAGTCAAATCAAATTCATCACCATGGATTTCAAGGCTCTACCAGACCTATTCCCCACCAGTCTGTATAACTTCATCTCCTAACACTTTATGCTCCTTCCCTCTACTCCAGCCACACTACCCTTTCTGGGGTTTTTCAAATGCCATGCTTGAGAGACTGAATATGCAAACAGATTATGGCCAGACAAAATATAAAAAATAGAACTCTGACCCACAATTGGTAGAAAGCACTCAAGAAACCAACTTACTTTCTACAAGTCTGACTTGTAGGAAGTCAGACTACTATCTCTAGTAACAAATCCAGAAAACCAAACAATTCTCCATGTTATATTCAGCCCAAAACATTCAGGACTTGATTAATAATTGACAGCTCCCCTAATTTTTGTCCCAGCTTCCAACTTAGGAGCAACCAAACAAAGCCAAATATGCATCAATCACATAGGATTCCCTGCTTCTAGTTAGCCTGCCCACAGTTTCTCCATGCCAACAGCCTCTAATCAAGGCATACTTGAAGCTATCCTTTTTTTTTTCATGATAAAGTGTCCCTTCTCACCTTCCTAAGGAAATGAAGACCTCAAAGAAACAGTTAAACCTGAGTATTTTTATGCTAGGTTTGATGAAGAATGGAAAGTCCCAGAAAATGTGGTAGGACAAAAGGGTATGAGCAAAGATATGTGTCTGTTTAGCTCCTCAGTCATGTCCAATTGTTTGCAACCCCATGGACTGTTGCCCACCAGGCTTCTCTGTCCATGGGATTTTTTTCAGGCAAGGATACTGGAGTGGGTTGCCATTTCCTCCTCCAGGGGATTGTTCTGACCCATGGATTGAACCCATGTCTCCTGCATTTCCTGCACTGGCAGATGGAGTCTTTACCACTAAGCCACCTGGGGTGCCCCTATGAGCTAAAGATAGTAAACAGAAGACTTAGGAATGTGAGCTAAAGATAGTAAACAGAAGACTTAGGAAGGCTTGTTCAGTCAAGTTCCATCTATCTCCAGAGATAAGGATATTCCTTTCCTTTAGGTATAAGGTGGGCATGAGGATCTTATGATCTGCTTCAGGGAAAGCTTCAGAGAGTCATTCTTGCACCTACCATTTCTTAAATTCCTTCAGCTCAAAAATTTCAATATGCCAGGGCACCATATTCTGGTGGTAATGTGTTCTGAAACCAGTCATTAGAAATAGTTAAGAATTTCTCCCACTACTTTATATTCAGACTAATCTCAAATGACCACTCTGTTCTCATATTTTCCCAGATAAGACCCATCTTCATCCTTCTTTATGACTCCCATATGCCTCAAAGATAACTCCCTTGTTTACCTGCCTCTATAAAATCTCAAACTCCCTTCCTTTCCTTTGAGATATTCATCATTAATGAGCACTTGCCCTATTGGAATAGTCTGAATAAAATAATTTCTTTAATTGTCTGGTGTATTTTGTCTTTCATTGCTTACATCTGGAACTCTGGAACTCCTTTCTTATCTGTACCCTACCTACCCACCCAGCACACACATACATACTCTGCTGCTGCTAAGTCGCTTTAGTCGTGTCCGACTCTGTGTGACCCCGTGGACTACAGCCTACAAGGCTCCTCCGTCCATGCGATTTTCCAGGCAAGAGTACTGGAGTGAGTTGCCATTGCCGTCTCCTATGCATACATACTCTAGTAAGAAAGAATTCTGTTTTATAGCCAAATAGATCAGCTAAGCCTTCCATCAGAACATTTGCTTTTGAGTGAAACTTCTATGCAAGATGCCTATTAAAGGCCTGAAAAAGTTCAAACACTGATTTTTCCAAGCTTATCATAACAGAGTATAAGACTTTTTTGCCTTTGGAGCTTCCCTGGTGGCTCAGGTGGTAAAGAATCTGCCTGCAATGCAGGAGACCCAGGTTTAATCCCTGGGTTAGAAAGATCCCCTGGAGAAGGAAATGGCAACCCACTCCAGTATTCTTGTCTGGAGAGTCCCATGGACAGAGGAGCCTGGCAGGCTACAGTCCATGGGGTCACAAAGAGTCAGACATGACTGAGCAACTTTCACTCACTAATAAATGTCTGTGCAGGGTGATTCGGTTTAAGATCTCTATTCGTTGTAACATGCCATGCAGTAGCAAAGTTGTCCATTTGAAGACCTATAGTTTCCAACTTATAGATATTCAAACCTAACACATATGAAGGCCCAAACTGGTTTAAGTCAGGTTACACCAAAGATATGATAATAAATGGAATTCAATTGTTCAAAATTCACTATTAATTTAATGTACAAACATCTTTTAATTCCTTTCTTATTTTTATTTTATTGTCTTCTATCGATGAGGCCATCTACACCTACATAGCTTTCTGCCTACATTAACATGAGTTTACTTTTCCACTACCTTTATCAGCACAATTTTACTATTCTAGGAAAGTCTTTCCCAGAAAGATAAAAGTTGCAAATAAACTTATTTTAAATTCCAGGAACTTCCTGAAAGAATAATTGAGAGAGTCCTGAAGATCCATTGGCGGACTGCTGGGTCCACACATCCTAAACTATTGTATCATAATCTTTACCCAGTCATATCCAAGCCCCTGGAGACATGGTCCACTGGAGAAGGGAATGGCAAACCACTTCAGTATTCTTTCCTTGAGGACCCCATGAACAGCATGAAAAGGCAAAAAGACAGGATATTGAAAGATGAACTCCCCAGGTTTCTAGGTGCCCAATATGCTACTGAGAAGAGTGGAGGAATAACTGCAGAAAGAACAAAGAGGCTGAGCTGAAGTGAAAACAACCCCCAGCTGTGGATGTGTCTGGTGCTGGAAGTAAAGTCTGATGCTATAAAGAACAATATTGCATAGGAAACTGGAATGTTAGGTCCATTAAACAAGGTAAATTGGGAGTGGTCAAACAGGAGATGGCAAGAGTGAACATCGACATTTTAGCAATCAGTGAACTAAAATGGACTGGAATGAGTGAATTTAGCTGAGATGACCATTTTATCTACTACTGTGGGCAAGAATCCCTTAGAAGAAACGGAGTAGCCATCATAGTCAACAAAAGAGTCTGAAATGCAGTAAGTAAGTAAGTAAAGTCACGCAGTCGTGTCTGACTCTTTGTGACCCCATGGACTGCAGGCCACCAGGCTCCTCAGTCCATGAGATTCTCCAAGCAAGAATACTGGAGTGGGTTGCCATTTCCTTCTCCAGGGGATCTTCCCGACCCAGGGATCGAACCCAGGTCTCCCGCATTGCGGGCAGACGCTTTAACCTCTGAGCCACCAGGGAAGTGAAATGCAGTACTTGGGTGCAATCTCAAAAATGACAGAATGATCTCTGTTCATTTCCAAGGCAAACCATTCACTATCATAGTAATCGAAGTCTATGCCTTAACCAGTAATTCCAAAGAAGCTGAAGTTGAATGGTTTTATGAAGACATACAAGACCTTTTAGAACTAGCACCAAAAAAAGATGTCCTTTTCATTATAGGTGACTGGTAAGCAAAAGTAAGAAGTCAAGAGATACCTGGAGTAACAAGCACGTTTGGCCTTGGGGTACAAAATGAACCAGGGCAAAGGCTAACAGCGTTGAGCCAAGAGGGTGCACTGGTCATAGCAAACACCCTCTTCGAACAATACAAGAGATGACGCTACACATGGACATCATCAGATGGTCAATCCTGAAATCAGATTGATTATATTCTTTGCAGCCAAAGTTGGAGAAGCTCTATGCAGTTAGCAAAAACAAGACTAAGAACTACTATGGCTCAGATCATGAACTCCTTATTGCAAAATTCACACTTAAATTGAAGAAAGTAGGGAAAGCCACTAGACCATTCAGGTATGACCTAAATCAAATCCATTATGATTATACAGTGGAAGTGATAAATAGATTCAAGGGATTAGATCTGGTAGACAGAGTGCCTAAGAAACTATGGACAGAGGTTCATAACATCGTACAGGAGGCAGTGATCAAAACCATCCCCAAGGAGAGAAATGCAAAAAGGCAAAATGGTTGTCTGAGGAGGCTTTACAAATAGCTGAGAAAAGAAGAGAAGCAAAAACAAAGGATAAATGAATGATATATCCAATCTGAATGCAGAGTTCCAAAGAATAGCAAGGAGAGAGAAAAAAGCATTCCTCAATGATCAGTGCAAAGAAATAGAGGAAAACAATAGAATGGGAAAGACTAGAGATTTCTTCAAGGAAATTAGAGATACCATGGGAACATTCATGCAAAGTTGGGCACAATAAAGAACAGAACTGGCATGGACCTAACAGAAGCAGAAGGGATTAAGAAGAAATGGCAAGAATATACAGAAGAACTATACAAAACAGATTTTAATGACCCAGATAACCATGATGGTATGATCACTCACCTAGAGCCAGACATACAGGAGTGCGAAGTCAAGTGGGCCTTAGGAGGCATTACTATGAACAAAGCTAGTGGAGGTGATGGAATTCCAGTTGAGCTATTTCAAATCCTAAAAGATGATGCTGTGAAAGTGCTGCACTCAATATCCCAGTAAATTTGAAAACTCATCAGTGTCCACAGGACTAGTAAAGGTCAGTCTTCATTTCAATCCCAAAGAAAGGCAATGCCAAAGAATGTTCAAACTGCTGCACAATGGCACTCATCTCACAGGCTAGCACAGTAATGCTCAAAATTCTCCATGCCAGGCTTCAAAAATATGTATACCAAGAACTTCCAGATGTTCAAGCTGGATTTAGAAAAGGCAAAGGAGTCAGAGATCAAATTGCCAACATCCATTGGATCATAGAAAAGCAAGAGAATTCCAGAAAAACATCTGCTTCTGCTTCATTGACTATGCTGAAGCCTTTGCCTGTGGATCACAACAAACTGTGGAAAATTCTGAAAGAGATGGGAATACCAGACCACCTTATGTGCCTCCTGAGAAATCTGTATGCAGGTCGAGATGCAGCAGTTAGAAACGGACATGGAACAATGGACTGGTTCCAAATCAGGAAAGGAGTACGTCAAGGCTGTATATTGTCACCCTGCTTATTTAACTTCTCTGCAGAGCACATCACGAGAAACGCTGGGCTGGATGAAGCATAGCTGCAATGAAGACTGCAGGGAGAAATATCAATAACCTCAGAGATGCAGATGGCACCACCCTTATGGCAGAAAACAAAGAACTAAAGAGCCTCTTGATGAAAATGAAAGAGGAGAGTGAAAAAGTTGGCTTAAAACTCAACATTCAAAAAACTAAGATCATGGCATCAAGTCCCATCACTTTATGGCAAATAGATGGGGAAACAATAACAGATTTTATTTTCTTGGGCTCCAAAATCATTGCAGATGGTGAATGCAGCCATGAAATTAAAAGACGCTTGCTCCTTGGAAGAAAGGCTGTGACCAGCTAGACAGCATGTTAAAAGGCAGAGACATTACTTTGCCGACTAAGGTCTGTCTAGTCAAGGCTATGGTTTTTCCAGTAGTCATGTATGTATGTGTTGGACCATAAAGAAAGCTGAGCACCAAAAAATTGATGCTTTTGAACTGTGGTGTTGGAGAAGACTCTTGAGAGTCTTGACACTCCTGACAGCAAGGAGATAAAACCAGTCAATCCTAAAGGAAATCAGTCCTGAATATTCATTGGAAGGACTGATGCTGAAGCTGAAGCTCCAATAATTTGGCCACCTGATGTGAAGAGCTTACTCATTGGAAAAGACCCTGATGCTGGGAAAGATTGAAGGCAGGAGGAGGGGATGACAGAGGATGAGAGGTCGGATAGCATCACTGACTCAATGCACATGAGTTTGAGCAAACTCTGGGAGTGGTGATGGGCAGGGAAGCCTGGCGTGCTACAGTCCATGGGGTCGCAAAGAGTCAGACACAACTGAGCGACTTAACTGAACTGATCCAATCCCTCACACAGTTTGAAAGGCCCACTTTAACCAGACTAAAATCTCAGAAATATCCTGAGTTCACCCTCTCTACTTATGTCTATAGATGATATTATGTCTCTGTTGAGATAACACTCCCCCTTACTGTGGTGAAAATAAGCACAGCTTTGTCTCAAGATGTTTTGGTGATGTTGGGGAAGCCAGTCCTTAAAATAAATACTTTCATAGAATCATTTAGAAGCTTATTTCCCTTATCTTGACATTTCTCACAGAGTCTTTGATTCTGCAACCAAGAATTATCCTTCCAAGGTTTTTTTTTTTTTTTTTTGTATCTTACATTGCACAGTTGGGATCTGAAGTTAGCATTTCACACACCTCTCATTCACATACACATCTCTAATCATTTACTCATAGACACAAATCTGTGAGGACCAATCTGTAGCCTGTCAGTAGTCCAGGTGAGAGATGCTGAGGACTCTGACTAAAGTAGCTCCTGTAAGAATGGGGAGAGCCTGAATTTAAAAACATTAAAGTAAAATCAATAGCATTTTGTAATTAACTAGATTTAAGTGTATTGGGGTAAAAAACAAGAATTGCACTGAAGTTTCTAATTTTCAAGAATGGTAGAATTATGTATCAATCAAAATACCAAGAATATTTCCATTTTAATTCATATATTTATTGAGCAACTACCATGTGAAGGGGCTTCCCTTGTGGTTCAGCTGGTAAAGAATTTGCCTGCAATGTGGGAGACCTGGGTTCAGTCCCTGGGTTAGGGACAATCCCCTGGAGAAGAGAACGGCTACTCACTCCAGAATTCTGGGCTGGAGAATTCTATGCACTGTATAGTCCATGGTGTCTCAAAGAGCTGGACATGACCCAGTGACTTTAACTATGTGAAGAGCACATGCATGGAGGAAGAATGGGGATGGGATTAAGTTAAATGAGAGGTTTTGGAGGACAGTCAAGTAGATTAATTGATGAGTAATTGATAATACATGTCTGAAATTCAAGGAAGAATTTGGTATTGAAAAAAAGAGACCTGAGAACCATTAGTGTGGAATTTATTACTGAAACTGTAGAAGAACCTATAAGAAAAAAAGATAATAAAAATGGGTAGGTAGAGACAGGAGGAGAAATAGGGGGGAAAATGATGTCACAAAAGTTAAAGAAGTAGAGCAGTTTTTCAAAAAGAAGAAGAATTTTTAAAAATATTCCACATATGAGTGAAATCATATGGTATTTGTCTTTCTCCATCCAACTTATTTAACTTAGTATAATACCCTCAGGATAAACCAATGCTACCTCAATTTTAAAAAAGAAGAAATGGAAAACCTGGTTAACAAGGACAGATACTGCAGAGGTCAACTAGACCTTGCATCTGGCAAATTAGGACGTCCTTGGTGGTTTTAGCAAAAATACTTTAGAAGAGTGGTGGAAGAAAGAATAAATTATATGGTCCTTGTAATTAATTGATTTCAAAGGAAGCCGACAGATATCAATTACTTTATGTTACTGGCTGGTAAATTTCACTTTGAAAGATTAAGGACACTTTGATTGGAACTTCTCAAGAAGACTCTCTTTAATGGAATGGATGGTCTTTGAAAATGTATTTATTCAACTTTGCATTCACTAGAATCTTGGCCATGGAAAGTGAAAGTTGCTCAGTCATGTCCGACTCTTTGTGATCCCATGGCATGGAATTCTCCAGGCCAGAATACTGGAGTGGGTAGCTGTTCCCTTCTCCAGGGAATATTGCCAACCCAGGGATCAAACCCAGGCCTCTCACATTGCAGGTGGATTCCTTACCAGCTGAACCACCAGGGAAGGCCATGGAAGGAATGCAGTAAATAATTCTCAAACTGGAGATAACACTCATTCACTTTTCTCTCTCTTTCTCTCTCATATATACATATAATTTTGAATAAAATATATTTTATATTTTAATATACATACTTAAAAAGTAATCATAGATTACAGGAGGTTACAAAAGAAATATACAGGGAAGTCCCATATACCCTTTCCCCAGTCTACTCCAATGCTAACATCTTATACCACTATAATACATGATCAAAACCAAGAAACTCATTGTAGTTTTGATTTGCATTTCTCTAATAATGAGTGATGTGAACATCTTTTCATGTGTATCACTGGAAAATTCCATGGACAGAGGAGCATGGCGAGATGTACTGTATGGGGTTGCAAAGAGTCGGACATGACTGAGAGAGTAATACATGCACAATTTTGAAATATTTTATACATATTCTTTGAAAACATTAATGTGTAGATTATATTATTTTGTGCTAGTACATATACATGTGAAAAAGAAAGAAGTTTAAAACCTAATGTCTTTAGTGAAAAAATGATATATATTTCTACAGAGAATGTAAATTATTTACCTGAAACTTAGTGCATATTTTCTAATTGGTTGAGTGAAACAAAAAATGAGTAGAATTATGAGCACAGCTTACAAAAATTCTTCTGCAATCATTTGGAGTTTAATTCTACAGTAGATGTGGTATATCTTCCCTGCACTTGACATCCTAGTCTTTGGACTCAGGTTTGATGGGAAAGTGCTGTGGATAAAACACAGTGTTGAATGTTTCTGTGCATAAAACCATTGTGGGCAATATGTAAATGCAGCCAGGAGGCCATCGTACACTCTTATGTGTGCCACTTTAAAAGGAATCACAATTTGTAATAAAGGACTAGCCCTGAGCACATCTATTATGACTATAAAACATGAAATATATCAACATGCTAGGTTATGTTTAGGCTTACTGTTAACCTGTAGTCATTCTAGAGATCAATTTCAAGCAAGGCAAGCAATTTCAAATAAGTTATAAGTAATTATGTAAGAATTATATATATATATATATATATATATATATATATATAAATTCTTTAGTGTTCCCAGTCTCTTCTGTAGTAGGCTGAAATTAGATGGCTCCCTATGATGGCCACCTCCTAGTGTTTGTGAGTCTATGTAACCTCTTCCTTTTGAGGGTGGTTGGATTTGCTCATAGCCAATAAAATGTGGAAACAGTGATGAAATGTCACTCTTGTGATTGCTTATATTATAGTTTATGACTCTTTCTTGCTAGGAGACTTGTACTAGGAATTCTCTTTGTTGTTCAGGTAAGCAGCCATTGGTCAATTAAGTGGCCTTGTAGGAAGACCATATAACAAGGAATGGTGGGCAGTTCTAGGAACCACATCTGATCTCTGGAGCAAAAGGCAATCTCTCACATCACCAGTTCATACTGAGCAAGCATTTGAGTCCCTCAGCCCTGTAACAGAAAAGGAATGAATTTTGCCAATAACCTGAGTGAGCTTTGAAAGAGATCCTTCCCCCATAAAGCCTCCTGATGAAAATGCATCCTGGGCAACACCTTGATTGTGAGACCCTAAGTAAAGGACTTAAACTCTTACCAAGTCTCCTAACTGAGAAAATTAATGTGTGCTGATTTCAGCTACAAAATTTGTGGTAATTTGTTATGCAGCAATAGAAACTAATACACCTTCTAAACTCAATAACAGAATGCTTTGGGAACTTCCTGGAGGTCCAGTGGTTAGGATCCATGCTTCCACTGCAGGAGCACGATTTAGTCCCTGGTCAGGGGACCAAAATCCTGAGACTGTCACAAGGAATGGACAAAAAAAAGCGGAATGCTTTACAGAGGACCAAAGTCTGAGATGTTTGCTTCTTTATTTGACATAATTAAATTAAATGAACACTCTAAATAATTACCTGGGTGGAGAAAGGAGTGTACATCAAGGAAAGGGTGGGAAGACAAGAAGAAGAGAGAAAAAAGAAAAAAAAAAAACAGGAGAAAAGTAACTAAGTGGATAATTTGGGAATAACTATTCAAATTTCAAAAATTAAGTCTAACTTAGAACCTATTTTTACTATCTTGAATTCCTCTTTATTCCATGCTGAGCTCTAAAACTTACATGCCAAATGTAGGCCAAAGGAGTTAGGGAGTTTCTTCTTCCCCTGCTTTAATTATCAGAATTAGGTTGGTTCCTATGGACACATGGGCAACATGAGCTCCCTTCCAATTTAGAAATTCTGGAAGGGGAAAAGAGAATAGGAGACTGTGGGTGAAGAAAGAGGACTCACCAGTGCTGTGCTGTTCAGTTCAGTCACTCAACTGTGTCCAACTCTTTGAGACCCCATGAACTGCAGCAGGCAGGCCTCCCTGTCCATTACCAACTCCTGGAGCCCACCCAAACCCATATCCATTGAGTCGGTGATTCGATCCAACCATCTTATCCTCTGTTGTTCCCTTCTCCTCTTGCCCTCAATCTTTCCCAGCATCAGGATCTTTTCAAATGAGTCAGCTCTTTGCATCAGGTGACCAAAGTATTGGAGTTTCAGCTTTAGCATCAGTCCTTCCAATGAATATTCAGGACTGATTTTTTTTTAGGATGGACTGGTTGGATCTCCTTGCAGTCCAAGAGACTCTCAAGAGCCTTCTCCAACACCACAGTTCAAAAGCATCAATTCTTTGGCACTCAGCTTTTCTTATAGTCCAACTCTTACATCCATACATGACTATTGGAAAAACTGTAGCTTTGACTAGACAGACATGAGTTGGCAAAGTAATGTCTCTGCTTTTTAATAAGCTGTCTAGGTTGGTTGTAGCTTGTCTTCCAAGGAGCACGTGTCTTTTAATTTCATGGCTGCAGTCACCATCAGCAGTGATTTTGGAGACCAAAAAAACAGGGTCTCTCACTGTTTCCATTGTTTCCTCATCTCTCCATAAAGTAATGGGACCAGATGCCATGATCTTAGTTTTCTGAATCTTGAGTTTTAAGCCAGCTTTTTCACTCTCCTCTTTCATTTTCATCGAGATGTTCTTTAGCTCTTCTTCACTCTCTGCTGTAAAGGTTGTGTCATCTGCAAATCTGAGGTTATTGATATTTCTCCCAGCAATCTTGATTCCAGCTTGTGCTTCATCCAGTCTGGCATTTCACATGATATACTCTGCATATAAGTTAAATAAGCAGGGTGACAATATCCAGCCTTAATGTACTCCTTTCCCAATTTGGAACCAGTTTGTTGTTCCATGTCCAGTTCTAACTGTTGATTCTTGACCTGCATACAGATTGCTCAGGAGGCAGATCAGGTGGTCTGGTCATCTCTTGAAGAATTTTCCACAGTTTGTTGTGATCCATACAGTCAAAAGCTTTGGCATAGTCAGTAAAGTGAAGTAGATGTTTTTCTGGAACTCTCTCACTTTTTCAATTATCCAGTGGTTGTTGGCAATTTGATCTCTGGTTCCTCTGCCTTTTCTGAATCCAGCTTGAAGTTACCAGTTCATGTACTACTGAAGCCTGGCTGGGAGAATTTTGAGCAGTGCTTTGCTAGTGAGTAAGATGAGCGCAATTGTGCAGTAGTTTGAAAATTCTTTGGCATTGCCTTTCTTCAGGATTGGAATGAAAACTGACCTTTTCCAGCCCCTTGGCCACTGCTGAGTTTTCCAGATTTGCTGGCATATTGAATGCAGCACTTTCACAGTATCATCTTTCAGGATTTGAAATAGCTCAATTGAAATTCCATCACTTTCACTAACTTTGTTTGTAGTGATGCTTCCTAAGGCCTACTTCACTCCACATTCCAGGATGCCTGGCTCTAGGTTGGTGATCACACCATCGTGATTATCTGGGTCATGAAGATCTTTTTTTGCACAATTCGTCTGTGTATTCTTGCCACCTCTTTTTAATATCTTCTGTTAGGTCCATACCATTTCTGTCCTTTATTGCGTTCATCTTTGCATGAAATGTTCCTTTGGTATCTCTAATTTACAACTAAGTTTAGTTCAGTTCAGTCACTCAGTCGTGTCCAACTCTTTGTGGCCCCATGGACTGCAGCATGCCAGGCCTCCCTGTCCATCAGTACTTCCTAAATTCATACCTAAATTTTCCTCAGTCTCCCATTTATTTCCCTATGTAATTCCTGGTTTTGCACTTAAAGAAATTCTAGTTAAAACACCAACTTTTTCCTTATTCTTTTTAACTGGAAGGCCTTTCCTGGTCTTGAGGACAAGAAATTTTTATTTTTGGACAAGGAAGATGAAAAATAAGAGAAACATGGAACACAGGAAGTTTTACCTTACTTCCCAAGTGGGCAGCACTCCTTAATTTTTATGATTTTATTTTTACATGAAAAAATTGTTATTAATACAAATTTTCTAATATAATTTTTAGGGGGAAAAGAAGATACTGAAAAGTGGCAGAATAAAATTTAGCTCTGAGTAATTATTTATAATTTACCCTAGTCTTAATATTGCTGTAATTTGACAAATGAGGAAGAAGTGAGCCTTTGGAATATAGACTTTTGAAAATGAATTTTCACTTTAGACTCTGTTGAATCATAGTCTGTGATTTGTGGAGGACTAGAGAGCTTAAGAGTGAACAGGGTGTAAAAGTACTAAAGTTTCAGTTGAACACTTAGTTTTCCTTTTGATTTTCAGAAATTTCAGGTTTCAGTGATGAAATATACACTTTAGGGACTGATATGTGTACACGTGGAATTCCAGGCAACATAGTTTGAGATAACAAGGAATTTTTTTTCTTTTTTTTTTTTAACAACAACTACAAAAAAGCCTAAGCTGTGAAGGCAGAAAGTTTCTTACTGTGACTCAGCTTCCTTTCGCCTAAACAGTAAAGTCATTCCTCATTGTCAATGGTTAACTCATGTCAATTTATGGCAAAAGCAATACAGGATTGTAAGGTAAAATAAAGTAAAAATAAAAATTTAAAAGCAGGAAAAAAAGTTAAGAGAAATACAATCTTAATGGAAATATACAAAATATTCTCTTTTAGAATAACGATTCGTAAGCAATACACAGATGCATAGTGTACACTTGGGGATTGGTGGTTTGCCTATTTAAAACGTAGAAGGTTAACTCTTCCGCCAATAGGCTGTTCCTTCCATCTGTAGACACTGCTATTTTCCAAATGTCAGGATGGATAGTCTTTCTGCTTTAGTATAGCAGTTTTTCAGTAGAGGAAAATTGATGTATTTACCTATCTCTTAGGAGACACCATCAGTATTTGTCAAACTTTTGAATACTGTGAGGTTCTGGGCTTTATGCCTTGCTTAGATTTCTCCTAGTGACTTGCAATCAATGACCACAAACCAAAGAAAAAGTCTCTTAAGTCCTGCAAGTTTGAGGGGAAACAGGTGAGGACACAGGACACTGCTTATCACAGTTAAATTTTCACTTTGCCAAAGACACTTGACCCAATTTGGGACCACCCAAATCCCTTTCTCTTGTCCTGCTACCTTTTTAGTGCTTTTAGGAAGCTATACCAAATAATAAGAGGGAGAATTTTGAAAAAGAAAAAGCAAAAGAAATACTACTTATAGTTAGTTGTTAGCTATGGTGCTTTTGGAAAATATGATTTTAACTTTTATGTATAAAACAGATACAACAGCTTTACACATGTAGCAATTAATTATTATAACAATTCTTAAACTTGAAGTAACTGAAAATTGACTTTAACTCAGACATGGATTTGTGATGGTTGAGACAGAGAAGCAGGAGGGATGGCAAGACAGAGGAAGTATGGAGGAGGGATCTATTTCAATTTTTGAATAAATTTCTGATGGAGTACTGCAGAAGTGTTCCAATAGCAAAAAGCATGGATTCTGTACTGTCACTCAGTCAGCATGAATTAGTAGTCAGGCCTTTAGACTGTTCTTCTTACCACCATTGAATGAATCACACAGTCTGTTCAAGGAGATGGCCCAGATTCCAAAGAAATTAATGAGCTCTACCCCACAGAACATGTCCAATGCCTTAGGCTTGTGTGAACAGCAGAATTTTAGGCATGGAAGAAAATGCAGCCTTTAGATGGGTGAATAAGAACACAGAGAAGGCAAGCTAATGGGTCACAGTCATCCAGCTGCTTCTGTTAGAACTGAGAACACAGCCCACCCCTCCTGGTTGCTTCTCCAGAGCTGTTGGTGCATTCCCTTATGTTTTCAGTGTCAAAATCATAAAATATCCTTGATGTGCTGTGATTAGAATGTCACTTTACCTCTGGCCTTCTTCCTACAAACTCATAACTCCAGTCTCTGAAAAATTAGACAAATATCACTTAGGGGTCATTCTACAAAATATCTGATCAGTATTCAAGATAACTGAATGTAATGTGGTGTCCAAGATGGGATGGTGAAAGAGAAAAGGGGCACTGGCAAAAAAAAAAAAAAAAAATCTGAATAAAGTATTTGTTTTTGTTCAGTCAAGAAGTCATGTCTGAGTCTTTGTACTTCATGGACTGTAGCACACCAGGCTTCCCTTTCCTTCACTAGCTGCCAGAGTTTGCACAAATTCATCTCCAATGAGTCAGTGATGCAATCTAACTATCTTATCCTCTGCCATCTCCTTCTCCTATTACCTTCAATCTTTCCCAGCATCAGGGTATTTTCCAATGAGTTGGCTCTTCGCAATAGGTGGCCAAAGTATTGGAGTTTCTGCTTCAGCATCAGTCCTTCCAATAAATATTCAGGGTTTATTTTCTTTATAATTGACTGGTTTGTTCTCCTTGCAGTCCAAGGGACTCTGAAAAGTCTTCTCCAGTTCCACAGTTCAAAATCATCAGTTCTTCAGTGTCAGCCCTTTATATGGTCCAATCCTCACATCCATTTCTGACTACTGGAAAAACCATAGCTTTGATTATATGATCCTTTGAGGGCAAAGTGATGTCTCTACTTTTTAATATGTTGTCTAGGTTTGTCATAGCTTTTATTCCAAGGAGCAAGTGTCTTTCAAGTTCATAGCTCAGTCGCCATCTCCAGTGATATTGGAACCCAAGAGAATAAAGTCACTGCTTGCACTTTCCCCCTTTGTACTTGCCGTGAAGTGATGGTACCACATGCCGTGATCTTAGTTTCTCTAACACTGAGTTTCAAGCCAGCTTTTTCACTCTCCTTTTTTCACCCTCATCAAGTTCCTTTAGTTCCTCTTCACTTTCTGCCATTAAAGTAGTATTACCTGCATATCTTGAGGTTGTTGATATTCCTCCCGGCAATCTTGATTCTAGCTTATGATTGATTCAGCTCAATATTTCACATAAATATAGACTTCAGTTAATAATAATGAATCATTATTAGTTGACTGTTTGAGACAAATGTACCATACAAATGTCAGATGCAAAAAACAAAGGAAATTGGGTGTAGAGTATCTAAAATTATTATAAAATAAAATATTTATTAAAAATTATATTTATAAATGCCAGGCATATCTATCTTTTTATTAAGTAAGAATTTGAGTCTTTAGTTGTAAATACATTATTGTTGCCTATTAGCTTTATATGAAAATCAGAGCCAAATATTTCTATGAAATAAGGGTCATATTTTCCAAGATTCTGAACATTTTGACTTTTATCTGGTTATGAATGCACTAATTTTAAAGCCAATTGCTGCTGAATTAGCAAGATAAATTTTCCATTTCAAGCTGATTCATGTTCATAATAAAATTTTTCTAATTAATGATTCCAGTTGCCTATTAACCCTTTTATATAAACTATTTATCATTTAATAATGGAAAAAGTCCAGACTACCAAAGGGATAAATATATATATATATATATATACACACACATATATATATATAATTACTAAGAATTAGCAAAAATATATTTCACTGATTCATCCTAAGAGAAAAAAACTGTTCATGAGCAGACATTTTTTAATTAAATTCACAAACAGTTGTTAAGAAACGGTACAGAGAAATCTGAGCACACTTCAATTTTCTCTAAAGAAAATGTCCTGCATAACTATCATGTAGATTGCCACCGGGAAAATGACATTGATACACCCTCCCAATCTTATTCAAATTTCCTCGGTTTACATGGTCTCATGTGAGAGACTGGAGTGCGGGCAGGAGGAGAAGGGGACGACAGAGGATGAGATGATTGGATAGCATCACCGACTCGGTAGACGTGAGTTTGGGTAAACTCCAGGAGTTGGTGATGGACAGGGAGGCCTGGCGTGCTGCGATTCATGGGGTCTCAAAGAGTCGGACATGACTGAGAGACTGAACTGAACTGAACTGAATTGAAGTGTGTGTGTGTCCATGAACTTAATTCTATTCAATTTTGTCAAAAGTTTAGAGTCATTTAATCACCATCATAGTGTAGAAAAGGAAAAAGTTTTCAATGAGCCTCTTTGCATTTTTGACTGAATCTGCAAATTCAACAGAGAGAGTTAAAAAGGAAAAAGGCATACGAACTTTAATTTTTCACATATACTTGGAAGTCTTCAGTAGAGATTGAAGACCTGAAGAAAAGACCAGAACAAGAAATTTTAATACTTTTATACCAAAAACTACATTCATGATGAAGCAAAGGGATATCCATGAACTTAATTCTATTCAATTTTGTCAAAAGTTTAGAGTCATTTAATCACCATCATAGTGTAGAAAAGGAAAAAGTTTTCAATGAGCCTCTTTGCATTTTTGACTGAATCTGCAAATTCAACAGAGAGAGTTAAAAAGGAAAAAGGCATACGAACTTTAATTTTTCACATATACTTGGAAGTCTTCAGTAGAGATTGAAGACCTGAAGAAAAGACCAGAACAAGAAATTTTAATACCTTTTATACCAAAAACTACATTCATGATGAAGCAAAGGGATTTGGACTGGAAGTCATAAATTGAAGGTTTCATGTTGTAAAGAGCAATATTGCATAGGAACCTGGAATGTTAGGTCCATGAATCAAGGCAAATTGGAAGTGGTCAAACAGGAGATGACAAGAGTGAACATCGACGTTCTAGGAATCGGTGAACTACGATGGACTGAAATCGGTGAATTTAACTCAGATGACCATTATATTTACTACTGTGGACAGGAATCCCTTAGAAGAAACGCTGAAGAAGCTGAAGTTGAATGGTTCTATGAAGACCTACAAGACTTTCTAGAACTAACACGCCAAAAAAGATGTCCTTTTCATTATAGGGGACTGGAATGCAAAAGTGGGAAGTCAAGAGATACCTGGAGTAACAGGTAAATTTGGCCTTGGAGTACAGAATGAAGTGGGGCAAAGGCTAATAGAGTTCTGCCAAGAGAACACACTGGTCATAGCAAACAACCTCTTCCAACAACACAAGAGAAGACTCTACACATGGACATCAGCAGATGGTCAACCCCAAAATCAGATTGATTCTATTCTTTGCAGAAGAGAAGCTCTTCTGCAGAAGAGAAGCTCTATACAGTCAGCAAAAACAAGACTGGGAGTTGACTACGGCTCAAATCATGTGAAATTCAGACTTAAATTGAAGAAAGTAGGGAAAACCACTAGACCATTCAAGTATGACCTAAATCAAAACCTTTATGATTACATGTTGGAAGTGAAAAATAGATTTAAGGGACTAGATCTAATAGGCAGAGTGCATGATGAACTATTGGCGAAGGTTCGTGACATTGTACAGGAGACAAGGAGCAAGACCATCCCCCAAAAAAGAGAGGCAAAAAAGCAAAAGGGTCTGAGGAGGCCCTACAAACAGTTGTGAAAAGAAGAGAAGCAAAAAGCAAAGATATACCCATTTGAATGCAGAGTTCCAAAGAATAACAAGGAGAGATAAGAGAGCCATCCTCAATGATCAGTTCAAAAAAACAGGGAAAACAATAGAATGGGAATCT
>SJXQ01007736.1:20967-36079 GCA_006408695.1 Aepyceros melampus
TACAAACAAAGCTAGTGGAGGTGGTGGCATTCCAGTTGAGCTATTTCATATCCTAAAAGATGATGCTGTGAAAGTGCTGCACTCCATATGCCAGCAAATTTGGAAAACTCAGCAGTGGCCACAGGACTGGAAAAGGTCAGTTTTCATTCCATTCCAAAAAAAGGTAATGCCAAAGAATGCTCAAACTACTGCACAATTGCACTCATCTCACACGCTAGCAAAGCAATGCTCAAAATTCTCCAAGCCAGGCTTCAGCAATATGGGAACCGTGAACTTCCAGATGTTCAAGCTGGTTTTAGAAAAGGCAGAGGACCCAGAGATCAAATTGCCAACATCTGTTGGATCATCAAAAAGGAAGAGAGTTCCAGAAAAAAAAAAAACATCTATTTCTGCTTTATTGACTACATCAAAGCCTTTGACTGTGTGGATCACAACAAACTGGGGAAAATTCTGAAAGAGATGGGAATACCAAACCACCTGACGTGTCTCCTGAGAAATCTGTATGCAGGTCAATAGCAACAGTTAGAACTGGGCAGGAAACAACAGACTGGTTCCAAATAGGAAAAGGAGTACGTCAAGGCTGTATATTGTCACCCTGCTTATTTAACTCATATGCAAAGTACATCATGAGAAATGCTGAGCTGGATGAAACACAAGCTGGAATCAAGATTTCTGGGAGAAATATCAATAACCTCAGATATGCAGATGATATCACCCTTATGGCAGAAAGTGAAGAGGAACTAAAAAGCCTCTTGATGAAAGTGAAAGAGGAGAGTGAAAAAATTGGCTTAAAGCTCAACATTCAGAAAATGAAGATCATGGCATCTGGTCCCATCACTTCATGGGAAATAGATTGGGAAATAGTGGAAACAGTGTCAGACTTTCTTTTGGGGGGCTGCAAAATCACTGGAGATGGTGATTGTAGCCATGAAATTAAAAGACGCTTACCTCTTGGAAGAAAAGTTATGACCAACCTAGACAGTATATTAGAAAGCAGAGATATTACTTTGCTAACAAAGGCCTGTCTAGTCAAGGGTATGGTTTTTCCAGTAGTCAGGTATGGATGTGAGACTTGGACTATAAAGAAAGCTGAGTACCGAAGAATTGATGCTTTTGAACTGTGGTGTTGGAGAAGACTCTTGAGAGTCCCTTGGACTTCAAGCAGATCCAACCAGTCCATCCTAAAGGAGAGCAGTCCTGGGTGTTCATTGGAAGGAAGGTGTTTATTGAAGTTTAAACTCCAATACTTTAGCCCCCTGATGCAAAGAACTAATTTATTTGAAAAAACCTTGATGCTGTGAAAGATTGAAGGCAGGAGGAGAAGGGGATGACAGAAGATGAGATGGTTGAATGGCATCACCGACTCAGTGGACTTGAGTTTGGGTGGACTCCGGGAACTGGTGATGGACGGGGAGGCCTTCTGTGCTGCAGTCCATGGTGTCACAAAGAATCAGACTTGACTGAGGGAACGAATGGAACTGAAAGATAATATTAGAATATTACTAGAGCTAATCACTGAATTTAGCAAAGTTGCAGGATAGAAAATCAATACACAGAATTCACTTGCATTTCTTTATACTAACAATGAAAAATCAGAAAGAGAAATTAAGGGATCAATCCCATTCACCATCACAACAAAAAGAATTAAATATCTAGGAATAAACTTACCTAAGGAGACAAAAGAACTGTACACAGAAAATTATGACATTGATGAAAGAAATCAAAGATGACATTAACAGACGGAGAGATAATCCATGTCCCTGGATAGGAAGAATCAATATTTTGAAAATGACTCAAAGATAATATTAGAATATTACTAGAGCTAATCACTGAATTTAGCAAAGTTGCAGGATAGAAAATCAATACACAGAATTCACTTGCATTTCTTTATACTAACAATGAAAAATCAGAAAGAGAAATTAAGGGATCAATCCCATTCACCATCACAACAAAAAGAATTAAATATCTAGGAATAAACTTACCTAAGGAGACAAAAGAACTGTACACAGAAAATTATGACATTGATGAAAGAAATCAAAGATGACATTAACAGACGGAAGATAATCCATGTCCCTGGATAGGAAGAATCAATATTTTGAAAATGACTACTACCAAATGCAGTCTACAGATTCAATATGGTCTCTATTAAATTACCCATGGCATTTTCCACAGAACTAGGACAAAATATTTCAAAATTCAGATGGAAACACAAAAGACCCCAAATAGCCAAAGCAGTCTTACAAAAGAAGAATGGAGTTGGGGGAATCAACCTTCCTGACGTCAGATTATAGTACAGAGCTGCAGTCATCAAAACAGTATGGTACTTGTACAAAAGCAGAAATATAGACCAATGGAACAAGATAGAAAGTCCAGAAATAAACCCATGCACCTATAAGTAGCTTATTTTTGACCAAGAGGCAAGAATATACAATGGAGCAAACACAGAATGTTCGATAAATGGTGCTGGGAAAACTGTACAGCTACATGTAAATAATCAAATTAGAACACTTCCTAACACCATATGCCGGGAGCCAGCGTGAGGAACTCCACCCATGGCAAAGGTCATGAGGAAGGAGGCTTCAGCATACACAAAGGCGGGATCAAGCCTCAGGAAACCCCCAGTTCCCGAGCATCTACCCCCAAAACCAGAGTCTACCTACTTTACCGTTTTATGCTCTCACCTATACCTCTGACTTTACGGGGGGCTGACCCCCATTACCTCTCTCGGAGAAGGAGTTAACTTAAAGCTCCAAGTCAATAAAAATTCCTGGGCATGGCAAGAGTGTTTCAACTTACGAACTCCTCTGAAGGTTATCTAGCCTGCCTGTACAGGTTCGTCCGGCCACATGTGATTGTTTACAGCCTCCCAACCATGAGAGGCACGAGATGTCTTAGACTTACTAAAGGCAGATTCTTTTGGAAAGTTAGAAATTATTAGTATCTTGGGTTGGTTAGGAATTATATTGGTGAAGGGTTTTTCATTTGTTGTGTCAATAATTGCTGCTAATTCTCTGCCCTGGGTGTGACAAGAGTGTCTCAGGTCAAACCTCTTTGCTGACAGACTAGCTTGTGTGACAACTCAACCATAAACAGCACAGAGAGTTTGGAGTATTTTGAAAATCTTAATTAGCATAGGGCTTTTCTCATTGTTGAGTCAAGAATTGCCGCCAGGCCTCCATATCCTTAGGCACCTGGAATATATTAATCACTGTATTTGGAATATAGAAAAGGAAATATAGTCGTTTTTGATGTTAGCAATACTAGATTTTTTGAGTTAATGAATTTTCTCCTTTGTTATAGATCACTGTACTTTGTTATAAATCACTGTGTCTTTGCTATGTAAAAATGTAACTTTATCACTATCTTAAGACTAAATAGATCTTAAGGGGAATATGGCTTCCCTGGTGGCTCAGATGGTAAAGCGTCTGCCTGCAATGCAGAAGACCTGGATTCGATTCCTGGGTTGGGAAGATCCCCTGGAGAAGGAAATGGCAATCCACTCCAGCATTCTTGCCTGGAAAATCCCATGGACGGAGGAGCCTGATAGGCTACAGTCCATGGGGTCACAATGAGTTGGACATGACTGAGTGACTTCATAAGGGGAATATTGGTGAAGGGTTTTTCATTTGTTGGGCTGATGTTTGCTGCTAAATCTCCATATTCCCTGCCCTTATAATGAATATAACTAGTATATAGGAGAAATAAGTATTAACCTTTAAGATTAATCATATTAACCTTGGGTTAAATAAATTCCTTTCTTGATTGTAACTCACTACACCCTCAGCCTATAGGAATGCAACTTTATTTGGAGGGTGGTGCCTGGTTTAAGAAAAAACACCCTTGGAAAAAATAAGTTTTTTGGTTATCAGAAAGAAAGGGTCATAAAATGTCAGCAGGATTCATGGCCAGAAGATGATGTAAAACCCCTAAGACCTTTTTGTATACATTTATATGAAGCACCTGATCTTGATAAAGGTCAGGACTGATGACCCCCGTGTGACTTTAAAAATTTCCATTTATCTCTATGTGTAACAAAAGGTATATAAGCAAACCTGAAAATAAAGAAAATGGATCAGTTTCTGGAAAGACTGATTCCCCCGTGTCGTTTCTTTCTTGCTCCCCGTTTTTCTGGCTGAATTCCCATCTGGGGCGTGGGTACTCACCAAGCCTGCTAATTACTCCTGGGCTTCTAAGATATGACCAGGAAGGCCTCAGTGCCTCCTCTCTTTCAGGAGAATGGAAAGATGCCTGTGGCCTATGTAGGTGGTGATTGGTATTCCACATAAACCAAGTTATTCAGCCTCTTTTTCTCCACTAATATTCCTACTACACTATCTGTTTCTAATCTCTCTATATATCTGTAATTAAATAAGTTTTTTCCTAGGATGTCGACTCCATCCTCACCTTTGAATTACCCTGGATCCACCGGGGCTGGACCCTGGCAACCATACACAAAGATAAACTCAAAAATGAATTAAAGACCTAAATGTAACCCCCAAACTATAAAATTATTAGAGGAAAACAGGCAGAACACCTGATGACATAAATCAAAACAAGATCCTCTATGACCCACCTCCTAGAGTAACAGAAATATAAACAAAAGTAAACAAGTGGGACCTGATTAAAGTTAAAAGCTTTTGCACAACACATGAAACTATAAGCAATATGAAAAATCAACCCTTAGAATGGGAGAAAATAACAGCAACTGAAACAGCTGACAAAGGATTAGTTTCCAAAATATACAAGCAGCTCACACAATTCAATGCCAGAAAAGCAAACAACTCAATAAAAAGTGGGGAAAAGATCTAAACAGACATTTCTCCAAAGAAGGCATACAGATAGCATCTAACACATGATGGCTAACTAACACATGAAAAGATGCTCAACATCACTCATTATTAGAGAAACGCAAATCAAAAGTACAATGAGGTATCACCTCATACCGGTTAGAATGGCCATCATCAAAAAGTCTACAAAAAATAAATGCTGGGGAGGGTGTGGAGAAAAGGGAACTCTCTTGCACTGTTGGTGAGAATGTAAATTGATACAGTCACTATGGAAGATGGTATGGTGATTCCTTACAAAACCAGTAATAAAACTGCCATATGACCCAGCAATCCCATGCCTAGGCATATACCCTGAGGAAACCAAAATTGAGAAAGACACATGTATCCCATTGTTCACTGAAAACTATTTACAATAGCTAGAACATGGAAGCAACCTAGACGTCCATTGTCAGATGAATAGATAAAGAAGTCATGGTACATATACACAATGCAATATTACCCAGCCATAAAAGTTAATGCATTTGAGTCAGTTCTGATGAGGTGGATGAACCTAGAACCTATTATGCAGAGTGAAGTGAGTCAGAAAGAGAAAGATAAATATTGTATTCTAATGCATCTATATGGAATCTAGAAAAATGGTACTGAAGAATTGATTTACAGGGCAGCAGTGGAGAAAGAGACATAGAGAATAGACTTATGGACATGGGAGAGGGGAGGAGAGGGTGAGATGTATTGAAAGAGTAACATGGAAACTTACATTACCATATGCAAAATAGATAGCCAATGAGAATTTTCTGTATGGCTCAGGAAACTCAAACAGGGGCTCTGTATCAACCTAGTGGGGTGGAATGGGGAGGGAGATGGGAGGGAGGTTCAAGAGGGAAGGGATATATGTATACCTATGGCTAATTCATTTTGAGGTTTGACAGAAAACAATAAAATTCTATAAAGCAGTTATCCTTCAATAAAAAAAGATTATTAAAAAACATTAAGAAAAAAATAAAAGCTAGTGGAGGTGATGGAATTCCAGCTGAGTTATTTAATATCCTAAAAGATGATCCTGTTAAAGGGCTGCACTCAGTATATCAGCAAATTAAGAAAATTCAACAGTGGCCACAGGACTCTAAAATGTCAGTTATCTTTCCAATCCTAAAGGATGGCAGTGCCCAAGAAAGTTCAAACTATCATACGATTTTACTCATTTCACATGCTGGCAAGTTTATGCTCAAAAATCCTTCAAGCTAGTCTTCAGCAAAAAAACATTAAGAAAAAAAAAAAAGCTAGTGGAGGTGATGGAATTCCAGCTGAGTTATTTAATATCCTAAAAGATGATCCTGTTAAAGGGCTGCACTCAGTATATCAACAAATTTAGAAAATTCAACAGTGGCCACAGGACTCGAAAATGTCAGTTATCTTTCCAATCCTAAAGGATGGCAGTGCCCAAGAAAGTTCAAACTATCATACGATTTTACTCATTTCACATGCTGGCAAGTTTATGCTCAAAAATCCTTCAAGCTAGTCTTCAGCACAATGTGAACTGAGAAATTCCAGATATACAAGTTGGGTTTCAGAGAGGCAGAGGAACAAGAGATTAAGTTGCCAACACTGTTGGATCATAGAGAGAGCAAGGGAATTCCAGAATAACACCTACTTCTGTATCGTTGACTACTCTAAAGCCTTTGACTGTGTGAATCACAACAAACTGGAAAATTCTTGAAGAGATGGTAATATCAAACCACCTTGTGTGTCTTCTGAGAAACATGCATGTGATCAAGAAGCAACAGTTAGAACCAGACATGGAACAATGGACTGGTTCAAAATTGGGAAAAGGGTATGTCAAGGCTGTATATTGTCACCTACTTATATAACTTATATGCCATGCTCAAGGAATCACAAGCTGGAATCAGAGTTGCTGGGAGAAATATCAATAACTTCAGATATGCAGATAGTAGAAGAATTAATGAGCCTCTTGGTCAGAGAGGAGAGTGAAAAAGCTGGCTTAAAACTCAACATTATAAAGACTTAAAAAGACTAAGATCATGGCACACAGTCCCATCACTTCATGGCAAATAGGAGCAGAAAAAGTGAAAGCAGTGACAGATTTTATTTTCTTGGGCTCCAAAATCACTGCAGATGGTGACTGTAGCCATGAAATTAGAAGATGCTTGCTCTATGGAAGAAAACCTATGACAAACCTATATAGCATATTAAGTGGCAGAGATATCAATTTGCTGACAAACGACTATACATTCAGAGCTATGGCTTTTCCAGTAGTCTTATAAGGATGTGAGATTTGGACCATAAAGAGGACCGAATGCTGAAAAAATTGATGCTTTAGAATTGTGGTTCTGGAGAAGACTCTTGAGAATCCCTTGGACTACAAGAAGAAAAAACCAGGCAATCCTCAAAGAAATAAACTCTGAATATTCTTTGGAAGGACTGATGCTGCAGCTGAAGCTCCAATACTTTGCCACCTGAACCAACTCATTGGAAAAGATCTGAAACTGGGGAAGATTGATGGCAAAAGGAAAAGGGAGTGACAGAGGATGAGATAGTTAGATAGCACCACTGACTCAATGTACATGAATTTATACAAACTCCAGGAGATAGTGAAGGACAGGGGAGCCTGGCATGCTGCAGTCCATGAGGTCGCAAAGAGTCAGACATGACTTAGCAGCTGAACAACAACAAGGGAGAAAATTCAAACATTGTGGTTAGAATGGCATATATAATTGTCATCTAAATTAGTTGATTTCTGCAATATGCCCTGCTTATGAAAGCACACAAAACATAATCTTTTTTTCCATTTCTGTTAAGTAATTATTGGAAAGAAGCTATAAATTAGTTTCCTTAAAAGCAAATAAACCAAGTCTTCACCGTACATCTCCTTACTTTATGGCACACCTCCCATTTTTCTGTTCCTGATAGTGATTTATAATCTACTTTTCTTTTTTCCCCTCTTTTTCTTAGAAATAGTTCTTCATCCCCATCACTCTGTTGACATCTTATTTTTAGGTTGCAATGACTTCCATTTTACAGACTAGATCAATTGTCCATCTCCTATTTCCATTTCTGTTAAGTAATTATTGGAAAGAAGCTATAAATTAGCTTCCTTAAAAGCAAATAAACCAAGTCTTCACCGTACATCTCCTTACTTTATGGCACACCTCCATTTTTCTGTTCCTGATAGTGATTTATAATCTACTTTTCTTTTTTCCCCTCTTTTTCTTAGAAATAGTTCTTCATCCCCATCACTCTGTTGACATCTTATTTTTAGGTTGCAATGACTTCCATTTTACAGACTAGATCAATTGTCCATCTCCTGATCACTTGATCTATCAGAAAGATCTGGAGCTGTGCATCATTCCCCTTCTTGAAACCCTTTATTTCATTGATTTCTGGGGATTCCATCTCTCATGGCTTTCGTCTTAGCACACTGGCATGTCTTTCTCAGTCTCTTATGGCATGCCCTTTCTTCTTTTTGACCTTTAAATGTTGGGCTGCCTTAGAGTTTAGTCTAGGACCCTCTATTTTTCTTTATTATAATCCCTTTCTAGGTGACGTCTGCCTAATCTAATGCTTTAATATCATATCACCAGCCCATCCTCGTGGTGCCCATATCTACACTGCTGCAACTTCTCTCTTTTGAACAGAATATCTAAATTACCTACAATGATATTTCCTTTTAGAATTAACACCTACAGTAAAGAACTTTTCATTTCCCTCCCAAACTTGATCCCTAAGGTTCCTATCTTAATAAATGGCTTCCAGGCATGTCCCACTCTCATGGATCCTACCTGGGCTGTCCACCACACTCATGCTTCTTGGGCACCCAAAAAAAGAAACTTCTCAACAGCTTACAGAATCCTGTCTCTAAGAAGCATCCAACTATGCAGCTGGCTACTGAACCAGATTCCTTTTGGTTAAGGATCTTTAGAGTTGAGGCAGAACAATGACTTCCACTGTTCTTCACTGTGTAGTGATCTGCAAGTACAGGGCAACATACCAACAAGCCCAGGTAATCTTATGGTGCCCTCCTAGAAGTTCATGTGTAGCAGTTTGCAGCTGGAGATGATTGACTCCACTGGGGCTCTGCTCACGGCTCCCTTTACCTCCCTGACAGAGAGCAAACCTATGGCATTTGCAACACATCAGTGTGCTTTGGCTTATGCATATGCCTTGACACACATGGTGGGATTTGGAAAGGAAATAAGCAGGAAACCTCAAAGAGCTGTTTCACTTGTACTGCACACACAGTGTTAACTGTAAGTTAACACAAAACTGTTTTATCTATTTGGTTAATGTACTTGCTGATACTGCAAAACACAAATTCATCAAATATATAGAAATATGAATTCTGTTGCAAAGAAACAGCTAGGCTCTGTATTCATCATTGGTTAATACCTTCACCTCTCTTTTTGTCTCCTCAATACCAAGGTTCTGTGGAAGTTTTATTTATCAACATAATTGTGATAGAATTAGAAAGAAAGCCAAATGATTCTTTTAATCATATCTGTTAAAATGAGAAACCTGGAGATAGAAATGATTCCATGTTTTAAGAAAAATATCAATTGTTTCTTGGTGAAAGTTAAAATATGCTAATGTGTTCTATTAATAAATCCAGTTGTTCAGTTGCTCAGTCATGTCTGACTCTTTGTGACCCCATGGACTGTAGCACATTAGGCTTCCCAGTCCTTCACTGTCTCCCAGAGTTTGCTCAAACTCATGTCCATTGAGTCGATGATGCCATCCAACCATCTCACCCTCTGTCATCCCTTTCTCCTTCTGCCCTCAATCTTTCCCAGCATCAGGGTCTTTTATGAGTTGACTCTTCACATCAGGTTTAGTGTGTATTGAAAGACTAGAAATTAAATGTGGATTGGAAGTAAAGAGGAAAAAGTTGACAGTGTTTCGTCTATACGTGAGTGTGTTCCCTCTTATACCGTGTCATGGATAGCAATAGGGCAATATCTCTCATAATTAAAAAACATCTTTCAATTCAGCAATTCCAGTTGTCAGCACTGATGCTACCATTATATTTTCCACACATACAAAATTCTTCCCTGCAGCATTTCTGTGAGTTATTCCGAAGAGGGAAATGGTACAGTCCTGGCCTGAATAAGACAAAGTGCTAACTAAAGACACAGGCAGGAATTTTCCTGGAACAGTCTTTCATATATATATTATCGACACCAATCTCAAGGTTTTCCAAAGATCTATAAACAGCTGAAATTGTTATCTTAATGATATCTCTAGATGGTTGAAGGCAGAACTCAACTGGCCTCTGAAGAGAACTGGCCAGCAAATCAGCAGCTTATTCAAGGAGATAAATATATAAGATACACAGATTGTTATTATATTTTTCTTCTTTATTTTGCCTCTATTTTTCCTCTTCTATAATCTCTGGTGGGCTTTTTTTTCTTTCATTCTTAGATGTAATCTATCTATTGATTGCTTTCCCTTATATACAAGTAAAATAACATGTTAATGTTACTATATGTCTGATCTAATTAGTTGACACTATCATATAGAAGGATTGGAAAGAAATTGTCTTTTAAAAAAGAACTGTTTAAGTAAATTAAAAATATCCATGTAATGTAATGGTGTGCGTGCACGCTCAGTCACTCAGTTGTGATCAACTTTTTGCGACCCCATGGACTATAGACCTCCAGGTTCCTCTGTCCATGGGGATTCCGCTGGCAGGAATACAGGAGCTGATTGCTATTTCCTACTTAGGGGATCTTTCTGGCCCACAGCTTGACCCTGAGTCTCCTCCTTTAGCAGGCAGTTTCTTTACCACTGAGCCACCTGGGAAGACCCAATGTAATGGCATGAAGCTATAAATAAGAACAGGATAGTTCTATAAGCATTAATCTGGAAAGTTTTCTGAGATATAAGCAAAGTGTAGAATAGTACATGTGGTACACTATCTTGGAGAAGGCAATGGCAACCCACTCCAGTACTTGTGCCTGGAAAATCCCATGGGAGGAGGAGCCTGGTGGGCTGCAGTGCATGGGGTCGCAAAGAGTTGGACATGACTGAACGACTTCACTTTCACTTTTCACTTTCATGCACTGGAGAAGGAAATGGCAACCCACTCCAGTGTTCTTGTCTGGAGAATCCCAGGGATGGGGAAACTTGTGGGCTGCCATCTATTGGGTTGCACAGAGTCGGACATGACTGATGTGACTTAGCAGCAGCAGCAGCAGCACACTATCATTTGAAGAGGTTAAAAGACAAATAATTATATACTTTTAATACATACCACATTTTTGGAAAGAAACACAAAGCTAGTAATGACAGTTGCTTTCTGGAAAGGGATGCTGGGGGGATGATAACAGTAAAGAGAGACAATTTTTTCTGTATATTCTTGGAAATGGCAACCCATTAAAGTATTCTTGCCTGGAAAATTCCACAGAGGAGCCTGGCAGGCAACAATCCACAGGGTCGCAAGAGTTGGACATGACTGAGTGACTTTCACTTGGTAACTTGTTCAGTGGGCTCTGCACCAGATTATAATATATGGAGGGCTTTCCACACTATCAATAAGCAATTCTGTGACACAAGTTGAAACGTCTACAATTCAACTCCATTCTGATACTATCTACCCAGAGATAGCATTGGATCCCACAGGTAAGTAAAGGTGTTCAGTTCCACAAGACTGTGTTATCTTCATGTCCTATCCCATCACCCAGTTCAGATGACAATCACAAGCCCAGGTTGTCACCTGAGCTTGTGAGCAATGGGCTGCAGGTTGGAGGTTCCCTTGACCCCTTTCTTGGGTTGGTTTAATTTGCTAGAGCTGCTCACAAAACTCAAACAAACATTTTACTTACTAGATTATTGGTTTATTACAAAAATATATAATTATGGAACAAATAGATGGAAGAGATGCCTAGGAAAGACATGGGTAAGAGCACAAAACTTCCATGCCCTCTCCAGACATGCTCAGTTCAGTTCAGTTGCTCAGTCGTGTCCGACTCTTTGGGACCCCATGAATCACAGCACACCAGGCCTGCCTGTCCATCACCAACTCCTGGAGTTCACTCAAACTCACGTCCATCGAGTCCGTGATGCCATCCAGCCATCTCATCCTCTGTCATCCCCTTCTCCTCCTGTCCCCAATCCCTCCCAGCGTCAGGGCCTTTTCCAGTGAGTCAACTCTTCTCATGAGGTGGCCACTCACATCCATACATGACCACTGGAAAAACCATAGCCTTGACTAAACGGACCTTTGTTGGCAAAGTAATGCCTCTGCTTTCAATATGCTATCTAGGTTGGTCATAACTTTTCTTCCCAGGAGTAAACATCTTTTAATTTCATGGCTGCAGTCGCCATCTGCAGTGATTTTAGAGCCCCCCAAAATAAAGTCTGATGCTATTTCCACTGTTTCCCCAACTATTTCCCATGAAGTGATGGGACCAGATGCCATGATCTTCGTTTTCTGACATGCTACTCTTTCCAAATTTCCTTAAGTTCACCAACTCTGAATGTGTCTGAACTTGTCCTTTTGAGTTTTTATGGAGACTTCATTACATAAGCATGATTGATTGCAATATTAGCCGTAGATATAGATAGCCATACATATTAACTCCATCTTCTTTGCCCTCCCCCAATATCAGAGGTGAGACTGAAAGTTTCAACCTTCCAATCACATAGTTGGATCTCCTGGCAATCAGCCCATCCTTAAGTTACCTGACAGCTTTCCAAAAGTGACCTCATTAACATAGCACAAGACATGTATATTGCTGTCACCACTTTGTAGGAAATTCCAAAGAGTTTCAGGAGCTCTGTGCCAGAAATAGGGATAAAGACCAAAATTACACACACATATGTGTATATGTTTATGTGTGTGTGTGCTCAGTTTTGTTTGACTCTTTGCAACCTCATGGACTGTAGCCCACCAAGCTCCCTTCCATGGAGTTTTCCAGGTAAGAATATTTGAGTGAGTTGCCATTTCCTCCTCCAGGAGATCTTCCCAACCCAGGGATCAAATGTGCATCTCTTCCATCTCTTGTGTCTCCTGCTTTGGCAGGTGGCTTCTTTACCACTGTGCCACCTGGGAAGGTAACCCCTCCACATATACATATGCATGTATATATTTCTCTTACTATAAATCACAATAAAACACTTGTGAATTCAGTGTTTTGTGAATCTGTCAGCTGTTAGCTATGGAATAGAATATTAAGTTTGCATTTACATTTTGCTTGATATTGATCTATATATATATATATATATATATATATATATATATTTACTTTTAAAAGTTTGGCCTGGATCTTGTTTAAGTGTAAAAGCAGCTAGCTTTCTCTGAAGCAGAATGTGGGTTCAGCAGTTGTAGTGCATGGGCTTAGTTGCAACCAGGTAAGTCTGCCTCTCACAAATATTTATTAATATGCAAAATTGGAAAGTTACTGGAAAAAGAGTGAAAAAAACATCACATGGGCCAAGCAACTACTTTTACCTCAGTCTTGATATACTGAACTGAAAGTGTTAGTCTCTCCGTAGCATCAGAACTCTTTGTGACCCCATGGAATGTAGCTTGCCAGGCTCCTCTGTCCATGGAATTCTTCAGGCAAGAATACTGGTTGCTGTTCCTTGTTCAGTCACTCAGTTGTGTCTGACTATTTGTGATCCCATGGATTGCAGCACACAGGCCTCCCTGCCCTTCACTATCTCTTGGAGTTTGCTCAACTCATGTCATTGAGTTGGTAATGCCATCTAACCATCTCATGCTCTGTTGCTCCCTTCTTCTCCTGCCCTCAATCTTTCCCAACAACAGAGTCTTTTCCAATGAGTTGGCTCTTTGCATCAGGTGGCCAAAGTATTGGAGCTATAGCTTCAGCATGAGTCCTTCCAATGAATATTCAGGGCTGATTTCCTATAGGAATGACTGGTTTGATCTTGCTGTGCAAAGGACTCTCAAGAGTCTTCTCCAGCACCACAATTCAAAAGCATTCATTCTTCAGCACTCCACCTTCTTTATCACCCAACTTTCACATCTGTACATGGCTACTGGAAAAACCACAGCTTTAACTATATGGACGATGGTCAGAAGCAAAATGTTGTCTCTGCTTTTTCATATGCTGTTTAGGTTTCTCATAGCTTTTCTTCCAAGGAGCAAGCAAACATCTTTTAATTTCATGGTTGCAGTCACAATCTACAGTGATTTTGTAGCCCAAGACAACAAAGTCGGCCACTGTTTGCATTTTTTACCCCATCTGTTTGCCTTGAGGTGATGGGACAGGATACCCTGATCTTAGTTTTAACAATAATGGAGTGGGTGGCCATTCCATTCTCCAGGAATCTTCCCCACCCAGGGGTCCCTTCCGAGAATAGGGAGAGTTCTCTCCCATTGCAGGTAGATTCTTTACCATCTGACCCTAACCCTAACCCAATTTTTTCTCTCAATTCCCATGTATTCTACTTAGTAGAGGAGAGCCATGTACTGATTTGTGCTATTTGTCAGTCGCTTGCTTTTTCTTAAATGTAATCGCTGCTCTCTGATGCAATGTTGATTCCTTTCGAGAAGAATGAAGTGAAGTATAAGTCATTCAGTTGTGTTCGACACTTTGTGACCCCACGGACTATACAGTCCATGAAATTCTCCAGGCTAGAAAACTGGGGTGGGTAGTCGTTCCCTTCTCCAGATCTTCCCAACCCAGGAATTGAACCCAGCTCTCCCGCATCGCAGGAGGATTCTTTACCAACTGAGCTATCGGTGAAGCCCATTGGAAGGAATAAACAGCTGTAAACACTACTTTATTAAGCACGAGTGTGTAATTCCCTAAAATATTTCTTTGTGGGAAAGAGATTCTGCCCCGCACAGCCCAATTCAAAGCTTCCGCTAGTACTAAGCCCGATGTTTCCGAATTTCCCGCTGACCGAGACTCCAGGTCCACAGATCGCCGCTCGCAGCCGATCCCCGACCCTGGCCCCGGCGGAGGTGGGAGACGGATGCGGACCTGCAGCCCCCGGAGACAGAGGACCAGAGCGCGGGCCTCTGAAAGGCGGGGACTTGGTGGAAGCGGTCCAGTTCTCGCGAGGTTTCGTCCTGACGGGACCCGGCGACAGCTCCGAGGAGAGAGTGGGTTTCGCCCACAGGAGGGCCCAGGGCGGTCACTGCTACTCGGGGTCCGAGCCGGGGGAGAAGCCGTCACTCGTAAAAAGCCAGTTGTCTCTAGAATCACCCCCGGGGAAGTCCAAGGCAGCGCTGGCCTCTTCTTCGGCTGTGGGGGCAGCACGGGCAGACCTTGCCAGCTAAAGAGAACCGCCCTAAGCAAAGTGAGAGCGGGGCCGGGGGTCGGGGAGAGCCGGCAAACCTC
>SJXQ01007736.1:36296-307234 GCA_006408695.1 Aepyceros melampus
CAGTAGGGGGCGGCGGGGGGAGGGGCGGGAGCTTCAGCACCGAGGACAGCGGCCGGGGGCGGTGTCTGGGCGGCGAGGACGCTCTGGGACGTGATCCTTTCTGGCTTCGGAGAAAGAAAAATCATTTCAGCCTGTGGATGTTTCCCGTCGAGGCCAGGACACGGGGCCCTCGAGCGCCGCATAGTGGTCTTGCATACTGCTGAGCGCCGCGGATCCGACCTTGCAATAAGAAGCGTGGGGGCTGCACCGCCAACGACTGTCTGGTTTTAATTAAAAGATTTCTTGAAAAAACGGCAGTGTGCACAGCCTTTTCTGACCTCTCAGACCCTTTTAGATTAGCCCTCGTCACTCTTTTGACAGCCGTGTTCTCCGCGCGTATTATCCTTAATCTTTCCCAAAATGTGTATTTGTGCTGGATACGCCAAGAACATAAACACAGGTGTCCGGGCTCCCGGGGAGCTGGAGCTTAAAGCGGATCTAGTGAAACAAACCAGCGGCGTCTCTCCCAGGTGGTCATCCGGCGGCTGCCCCCAGCATCACCAAGGAGCAGCTGGAACAGCAGCTGCACCTGCTGCCCGCACACCTTTACACTGAGCCCTGGTGAGAAGCCTTTACCAACATTAAGAGGCCAATCTGGAGTTCCCTGGCGGTAGTGGTTACTACTCCGAGCTTTCTCTGCTGGGCCTGGGTTCAACCCCTGGTTGGAAACTAAGATCCCACAAGCTGCACTGCGGGACCTTTGATTTTCTACCTCTGAGGACCGGCTTTCTAACCCTGGCTTTGTGCAGTAGAGAGACCGACCTAAAGTGCCTCTCCAAAATCTTTAAAAAGATCTGTTAATATTTTGTTTGGTTTTCTTGCTAAAGAATATCCAGATTGTTGAAAATAATTGAGAGGTTATTCTTTGGCATAAAGGTTTTATCTGAACTAGTTTGTTGTATTCAGGAAAAGAAAAATAAAAAGACATCTTGAGTTTCTTACTATTTTCATTGTTGTCTTTTCTTTTAGACTTTATACTCACCCCCACTCAAGAGCATACATTAACTTTAGAAATCCTGATGACATCCTTTTTTTGAGATCGTTTTGATGGATATATCTTCATTGACACTAAAGTTTGGGTCATTGGCTTTTTAAACCCTTTATTATGATTTCTAAGTACATTAACTTTTGCCGGATATTTGTGAATTTTAATTAAGAATCCTTAGATGCTAATCTAAAATTGTTTCATAAATTTTGATTATGTTATTGTGATTATGGACTTATGTTGAAAATTAAAATTACATATAAGCCAAAGGATTCTAGCAATTTTATGTGGTAATAATAACCTATTTATGTACTTTCATTGGAAGTGAAGTTTTTCTCATAAATGAGTGTTCAGGATAAGTAACCTTTACTCTTTTATGTTCTCAAACTAAATTACTTTATCCTAGTATTAGGTAATAGGCATTATGGATGTAGCATTAAATATGAATCAGACATTGTCCCTGTCAGCCTGAAGCCTTGCTCTCCTTTTGGTTCTTGACTTTATTGTGAACGTGACAGTGAAAGTGTTAGTCACTCAGTTGCATCCAACTTTTTACCACCCCATGGACTGTAGCCTGCCAGGCTCCTTTGTCCAAGGAATTCTCCAGGCAAAAATACTGGAGTGGATAGCCATTTCCTTCTGCAGGGATCTTCCCGATCCAGGGACCAAACCTGGGTCCCTTGCATTGCAGGCATATTCTTTACCATCTGAGCCACCAGGAAAGAGTTGAGTATGAAATAAATACTCAAAAGTGATGATGTCTCTAACCAAATCCCTTATGATCTAAGTCCTTGACACTGTTTGTAAGGCCCTGACACTTTTTACCTAATCACCTAACTCGCTAACTAATGCCCTGACATTGTGCTAACCAACCTCTTGACACTATCTCTAATTAAGATGTTGATACTCTCTTTCCCCAAGCTCCAAGGATGTCCTTATCTAAGGCCCTGACATTGCCTCTAATTGCCTGAGCTGTCCATCACTAATACCCAGATGGTGTCTATAACTAAAAGCCCTGATACTATGCCTAAATCCCTGATGATATCCATAACTAACAGTCTTAAAAACCTTTAACTAAGGCCCTGATGTTATCCCTAACTAAGGCCCTGATGCTGACCATAATGTCTTGGTCTGTCCCTTACTAATGCTCTGACACTTTCCGTAACTAAAAACCTGACACTGTTTCTAACCAAGAGCCTGACTTGCTACCTAACTGATGTGAAGAACTCAGCCTGTCTACACCAGTGGTAAATTGAACCCTAGAGACATAATTTTAGGAAGTAGAAAAGATTAGTTTTATCACTTTGCCTACCAGTTGGAGACACAGCAGACTGATATCCTCAAAATGTGTGTCCCAAGACAAAGGACTTGGTAAGGTATTTGTAGAGATAGTTCAAGGACAGAGTTTTTTATAAGGATTAGAGTGTGTTCAGGCCTGCACTCCTTTAATCTGGCCTTAATGGTCTCTTAATCAGCTTCTCTGGAATGAAGAACACCATCATCTTCCATTTGTTGGAGTTTCAGCTCTATAAGGAGCTCAAAACTATTGTTATGTATATCTCTTAAGGCAGAACCAGGACCCTGCCTCAAGGTTGCACTATTGTTCTTAACTATTCCTCCCTTGTCTCTGCATGCTCTGCCTTCCCTGATTAGAAACTGTTCAAAGCTGTGCTTTGGAGCTCAGGGAAGTTCCCTGCAAAGAAGTACCAGGGTACACAGAAAGACTTCTACGCCCAAGAAACCCTCAGTGTCCCTCTCAGTTTCACCCCTCTCTTCTGTTTGATACTCCACAATCTTGCAGAGATCAGATGTTTTATAAGAAAAGGAATAATTTCAGATTGAGACATTAATCATAAGTTTGGCAGAGGAACTTGGTTTAAGGGAGACTCATTTTTAATTCCCACTTTGGTTTTATCTTTCCCCACATCTTTCAGGGGTTAGGGTGATGACCACTCTGACTGCTTCCTGCTTAAATGGGGCATAGGCCTGCCTAAGTTTTGGGGAAAGGATATCAGAGTAGTAATATTTGACTTTTAACTCCTGAATCAGAATCTTGTATGATTAAGATCTCAATTTCTTGGTCTGCTATTTTGGTGCAACAAACCTAGTTAAAAGTAGGGGGAGTGATTGGTGTAGAATGGATACATAATACAGGTATAGTTGAGCCCCTTCACTGTTCACCTGAAACTATCACAACATTGTTAAGGGGCTACACCCCAATACAAAATAAAAAGTTAAAAAGCAGGAACTTTAACTTTTTAAAAGTTAAAAAGCAGGAACTATTACTAAATTTTAATAGTAAATATACATCTCATTTCCTTAGGAATTCAGGAGGCTGAGTCTGAAACCCAGTCTCAAATAAGTACTTGCAGAGCCTGTTGTCTAATTCTACCTCAGTAGGTTTTAACTTCTGATGTACTATTAACATACTCATAACAGGAGCTACTGACCGTTACAGATATGTCTTGTCTTTCTATTAATATCTGATCTAATTTCATTGTTTAAAATTTGACAGTTAGGAGAGGAGTTCTTGAAACCCAAGGTTTCAGCTACCAGCAGACATTGTTTTGAGAATGGCTGGTATCATCCCAGGTCTCACATGGCTCAGACGTACAAGCTCAGCACTGCAGGGATGCAGCTACAATCACACCCACAGTGGTCACTTAGCTTCACCTCGGGTGTCTGAAACATTGGTACGCCTTTTTGACTTTCAAAAGCACCCCTCCTCCTCGATGCCAAAACAGATGTACGATGCATGTCTGAAAGGCCATGAAACAGGCCACTTCGGTCAGTAACATTTAAGTTAAACCATGTATCAGAGTGACTTCCTCATACCTCAATACGTGAAGATATTTTTTTCCCTTTTGATTACAAGTCTTCAAAAGAGAACACTGATGATCAAAATATCTATCCCTCAGTGCAGGAGTGATTGAGCTCTTTGCCTTGCACGTGTATCATGTCCCTCAGTGCTACTATTCTTCTCTGTTTGCCAAGGTAATCCGTATGGGGGGAATACTGATCAAGTATTGTGAACATGCTTAGAGGCATGTTAATGAGAAAATGCTTTATAGGCCATACATTTTATCATTTATACCCAGTTGTCACACAAGCATTTTACATGTGCTTTTAGCAGTAGAACTAAAGTAAGTAGTGATACATCATGCGTCATTACACTCTGATAACTTCACTAGATAAGTTCCCTTTCCTTCTAAATATTAGAGAAAAAGCAAAGCTAACATAAATATGGACTTCAGTACAGAGGTGTCATTCATCCAATTGCAAAGTCCTACTTAGCTTGAAGGGAAGGATTTCCCTATGTCTGGAAAACAGAGCTAAACCAGTAATCAAAGAAAACTATAAACATAACCATGTTCACCAGCTCACTCAGTAACAATCCTTCTGTTAACTTTTTATGAAGCCATCAGATTTTCAAGTAAGATTTTTAATTTCTTATCCTGTTCAATGGTATGATATGGTGTTTGTTAAACAGTCCTCTACATCAACCTTGTTGAAAGTGGAGCACTTTTGTAAAATCATTAGAGTACAATCAGTCCAGTTCAGTTCAGTTGCTCAATTGTGTCCGATTCTTTGCGACCCCATGAATTGCAGCACGCCAGGCCTCCCTGTCCATCACCATCTCCCGGAGTTCACTCAGACTCACATTCATCGAGTCCGTGATGCCATCCAGCCATCTCATCCTCGGTCGTCCCCTTCTCCTCCTGCCCCCAATCCCTCCCAGCATCAGAGTCTTTTCCAATGAGTCAACTCTTCGCATGAGGTGGCCAAAGTACTGGAGTTTCAGCTTTAGCATCATTCCTTCCAAAGAAATCCCAGGGCTGATCTCCTTCAGAATGGACTGGTTGGATCTCCTTGAAGTCCAAGGGACTCTCAAGAGTCTTCTCCAACACCACAGTTCAAAAACATCAATTCTTTGGCGCTCAGCCTTCTTCACAGTCCAACTCTCACATCCATACATGACCATAGGAAAAACCATAGAGTACAATAACTATATATAAATCATGAAAAGACTTAAAAGGTCATAGTTAAACATTCATTCACAATGTAATTGACCAAAGAAACTTAGTTACTACTTTGACATTCAACATTTAAAAATAACTAGAATTATGACTGATAACATTTTATGAGGACATACTAGATTTTTATCAATTCCATATAATTTAACATACTAGTCAAACATTTTTAAGATGTCTCAGGGGCCTTTTAAAGCATCTCAAAGTTAGCAGGAGATCAAAAGTACTATTAGAATCTGTCAAATAGTACTTACTTAGCCAAAGAGAATAGTTAATTCCAGCACAAATACAGATCACTTAAAGGCAAAGGAACTCACAGTTCAGTTCAGTCGCTCAGTCGTGTCCAACTCTTTGTGACCCCATGAATCACAGCATGCCAGCCTCCCTGTCCATCATCAACTGTCGGAGTTCACCCAAACTCATGCGCATCAAGTTAGTGATGCCATCCAGCCATTTCATCCTCTGTTATCCCCTTCTCCTCCTGCCCCCAATCCCTCCCAGCATCAGAGTCTTTTCCAATGAGTCAACTCTTTGCACGAAGTGGCCAAAGTATTGGAGTTTCAGCCTCAGCATCAGTCCTTCCAATGAACACCCAGGACTGATCTCCTTTAGGATGGACTGGTTGGATCTCCTTGAAGTCCAAGGGACTCTCAAGAGTCTTCTCCAACACCACAGTTCAAAAGCATCAATTCTTTGGTGCTCAGCTTACTTCACAGTCCAACTCTCACATCCATACATGACCACTGGAAAAACCATAGCCTTAACTAGACAGACCTTTGTTGGCAAAGTGATATCTCTGATTTTTAATATGCTATCTAGGTTCGTCATAACTTTCCTTCCAAGGAGTAAGCATCTTTAAATTTCATGGCTGCAATCACCATCTGCAGTGATTTTGGCCCCCCCAAAATAAAGTCTGACACTGTTTCCAATGTTTCCCCCTCTATTTCCCATGAGGTGATGGGGCCAGATCTTAGTTTTCTGAAGGAACTCACAAGCACCTTACAAATGAAATTTCCTGGAACAAAGAAATCACCCAAATGAGAACCAAGATTATGCCGAATATACAAAGGTAAAAGGACTTCAGACTGCACGCCAATGAGTTACTACACTCGGGCCAAGGAATTGCAACATCCTAAGTGCTACTTTTCTGGTTTTCCAAATTAATTCCATGGAGTAGGACATCTGAGTAGGTCCAAACAGGATGAGTGACATTGTACAGGAGGCAGGGATCAAGACCATCCCCAAGGAAAAGAAATGCAAAAAGGCAAACGGTTGTCTGAGAGGCCTTATAAATAGCTGTGAATAGAAGACAGGCAAAAGGCAAAGGAGAAAAGAAAAGATATATCCATTTGAATGCAGAGTTCCAAGGAATAGCAAGGAGAGATAACAAAGGCTTCCTCAAGATCAATGCAAACAAATAGAGGAAAACAATAGAATGGGAAACTCTAGAGAACTCTTCAAGAAAATTAGAGATACCAAGGGAAATTTTCATGCAAAGATGCACACAATAAAGGACAGAAATGATATGGACCTAACAGAAAAAGAAGATATTCAGAAGAGGTGGCAAGAATACACAGAAGAACTATACAAAAAAGATCTTCATGACCCAGATAATCACAATGGTGTGATCATCAGCCTAGAGCCAGTCATCCTGGAATGTGAAGTCAAGTGGGCCTTAGGAAGCATCACTAAGAACAAAACTAGTGGAAGTGATGGAATTCCAGTTGAGCTATTTCAAATCCTAAAAGATGATGCTGTGAAAGTGCTACACTCAATATGTCAGCAAATTTGGAATACTAAGCAGTGACCATAGAACTGGAAAAAGTCAGTTTTCATTGCAATCCCAAAGAAAGGCAATGCCAAAGAATGCTCAAACTACTGAACAATTGCACTCATCTCACATACTACTAAAGTAATACTCAAAATTCTCCAAGCCAGGCTTCAACAGTACATGAACCGTGAACTTCCAGATGTTCAAGTTGGATTTAGAAAAGGCAGAGGAATCAGAGAGCAAATTGCCAACCTCCATCGGATCATTGAAAAAGCAAGAAAGTCAGGAAAACATCTATTTCTGCTTTATTGACTATGCCAAAGCCTTTGGAACACAACAAACTGTGGAAAACTCTGAAAGAGATGGGAATACCAGATCACCTGACCTGTCTCTTGAGAAATCTGTATGCAGGTCAGGAAGCAACAGTTAGAACTGCACATGAAACAACAGATTGGTTCCAAATAGGGAAAGGAGTACATCAAGGCTGTACATTGTCACCTTGCTTATTTAACTTAAGCACAGAGTACATCTTGAGAAACTCTGGGCTGGCGGAAGCACAAGCTGGAATCAAGATTGCCAGGAGAAATATCAATAACCTCAGATGGGCAGATGACATCACCGTTATGGCAGAAAGCAAAGAACTAAAAAGCCTCTGATGAAAGTGAAAGAGGAGAGTGAAAAGTTGACTTACAGGTCAACATTCAGAAAACTAGGATCATGGCATCTGATCCGATCACTTCATGGCAAATAGATGGGGAAACAGTGAGAGACTAATTTTTTGGTCTCCAAAATCACTGCAGATGGTGACTGCAGCCATGAATTTAAGAGACAGACACTTGCTCCTTGAAAGAAAAGTTATGACCAAACTAGATAGCATATTAAAAAACAGAGACATTGCTTTGCCAACAAAGCTCCATCTAGTCAAGGCTATGGTTTTTCCAGTGGTCATGTATGGATGAGAGTTGGACTATAAAGAAAGCTGAGTGCCAAAGAATTGATGCTTTTGAACTGTGGTGTTGGAGAAGACTCTTGAGAGTCCCTTGGACTGCAAGGAGATCCAACCAGTCCATCCTAAAGGAAATCAGTCCTGAATATTCATTGGAAGGACTGATGCTGAAGCTGAAACGCCAATACTTTGGACACCTGATGCAAAGAGATGACTCATTTGAAAAAACCCTGATGCTGGGAAAGATTGAAGGCAGGAGGAGAAGGACAGAGGATGAGATGGTTGCCTGGCTTTACTGATTCAATGGACATGAGTTTGAGTAAACTGATGGACAGGGAGGCCTGGCATGCTGCAGTCCATGGGGTTGCAAAGAGTCAGACACAACTGAGCGACTGAATTGAACTGAACTGAAACAGGATGAGAGAGGACGGTCCTCAAGGCAGTGTTGGCTTTGGCAGCTGCTAGGATGGAGAAGGCAATGGCACCCCGCTCGAGTACTCTTGCCTGGAGAATCCCATGGACAGAGGAGCCTGGTGGGCTGCAGTCCATGGGGTCGCGAAGAGTCGGATACGACTGAGCGACTTCACTTTCCCTTTTCCCTTTCATGCACTGGAGAAGGAAATGGCAGCCCACTCCAGTGTTCTTGCCTGGAGAATCCCAGGGACGGCAGAGCCTGGTGGGCTGCCGTCTATGGGGTCGCACTGAGTCGGTCACGACTGAAGCGACTTACAGCAGCAGCAGCAGCAGCAGCAGGACAAACCCTCCTCCTCTGTCTGCTCCTGCTCTGGAGTTTCAACTGCCAGGATGACCGATGGGTTATGACTAGGGCTTGGCCTTTCCAGGCAAGGGTTCCAGGTGATCTCGTCTCTAAAGCAATTATCCAACCCTCCACTCTCTTGAAAAAAGCTGGCATGGAGAAAATCTTGGAGCATCTCATCAAGTCAGGGTACCCACAGGAACTGTTCCCAGGTCAGCCCCTCATTGAGCACCCAGTCTGATCCCCAAACTCCACATCTGTGCACATGTGCCAAACCAAAATCTCAGAGACAGACTATCACATGAAGTAGAAAACATGGCTTTACTGCTCCTCCAGGTAAAGAGGGACACAGGAAACTTGTGCTTTCAAAAACTGTGACCCAATGCAGGAGTCTTTGGTTATGAGTTTTATAGCAATGTTTTAAGGGCAGAGATTTAATAAGGAGTAGGGTGTGTACAGGGCCTGACCTCCTTTAATCTGGCCTCAGGTGGTTTCTGGAATGGAGAATGCTAAAATCTTCCATTTTCTTTGAGGGGGCAGGGTTATTTCAGTAAAGAGCTCATAGATATTGTTATGTGTATCCCTTTAGCCAGAAACAGGACCCTGACCCAAGACCAAATTACTGTTTCTTGACCCTGCCTCCCTTCTCTCTGCATCTGCTCCCCCTCCTGATTAGCATTTGCTTGAATCTGCCTTCTGGAACTCAGGGAAGTCATAAAGCCTGGAGTCTATTCCCAATAAATAAGAAACAGGAGACATGAGAAAGGCTGCCATACCCAGGAGCCCCACAAGGTCCTGCTCAATTTCACTACCAGACCCTGATCATATACTAACTATGGCCCTGAGTTATCTGAAAGGGCCTGAGCTTTCCCTTACTGTAGACTTAACTCTCTTCCCTAACTAAGGCCCTGATGCTGGCCCTAATGAATGCCTTGACAATGTCAGTAAGAAATGGTCTAATGTATCTGTTACTAAGGTCTTCACATTTTCTCTGGGCCCTGACACTCTCCCTAATTAAGACCTTAACATTGTTTCTAAGGAATGGCCTGACACAGTCCCTCACTGTGGTGGTGATGCTCTTACTAACGCCTTGAAGAAGTCTCTACCTGAGGAGCTGACCCTATCTGTAACTAATTCCCTGACTCTTTCCCTAACTAACATCCTAATTTTGTCTCTAAATAGCAGCCTGTGCATTCTCCGGATAAGAACACTGGTGTGGGCTGCCATTTCCTCCTCCAGGAGATCTTCCCAACCCAGGGATGAAACCCGCACCTCTTTTGTCTCTTGCATTGGCAGGTGGGTTCTTTACCACTAGCGCCACCCTGGTGATGGGTGGACCAGTCCCACACTGGTCCTAACTGAAAGACTCTTAAGAGTCTTCTCCAACTGTAGGAGACAAGAAGAAGAAAGGAAAAACAGGCTCCGGCAAGGGGTGCAAAAGAAATGTATAATTATTGACAAACTGGATGCTGTAAGGCATGAGACTCTTGGAACAAGTCCAGAGGGAACAGCTGATAGTCTTGAAAACAGGATATGATCCTGGGGTCGGAAAACTGACCCTGACTGTTCTCAACAGAGTCTCAGAGTCACATGTTTTACATATCTGATGGAAAATCTATAGATAAGAATATTAGTCTTAGTTACTGATTTGTTATTGATTACTATTTCTTAATTACTCAATGGCTAATGATCACTTTGTTCTTTGGCCCTGAAGAGCACATGAGTTATAACTTAACTCCCAACACATTCTTTCCTTCACGGCTGAAAGTATAATAAAGCTGGCTTGGATTCAGTTTCGGTGCCTTCCCCTTGGAGTGGTATTGGTCCCCTGATCCTTGCTTTTCACTGAATTCTTGTATCTTGTTTCTCATTCTCCTACCGTATCATGCTTTTGGAAACCTTGCTTGTCAACCCGGTCTTGACATCCAATACCACAGCTGGAGTGTCCCTAATAGCCCTTGATGTCCCTACTTTTGCCATAGTCTGTCTGTTACTAAGGCTCTGAATATGTGTCTAGTTTCTGACCATGTACCAAGACCCTGATCCTCTTTCTAAGACCTTGATGCTGTCTCTACAGAAAGCCCTGACAATGTCTGTAATAATGGCTTGACTTTCCCTCACTAAAATCCTGATGCTATCCATAATCAGTTCAGTTCAGTCACTCAGTTGTGTCTGACTCTTTGTGACCCCATAGACTGCAGCATGCAGGCTCCCTGCCCATCATCAACTCCCAACTCAAACTCCTTGCTCAACTCCTTGCTCAAACTCATGTCCATCCAGTCAGTGATGCCATCCAACCATCTCATCCTCTGTCGTCCCCTTCTCCTGCCTTCAGTCTTTCCCAGCATCAAGATCTTTTCCAATGAGTCAGTTCTTGACATTAGTTGGTCAAAGTATTGGAGCTTCAGCTTCAGCATGAGTCCTTCCAATGAATATTTAAGACTGATTTCCTAAATATTCTGGTTTGATGTCCTTGCAGTAGAAGGGACTCTCAAAGTCTTCTCCAACACCACAGTTCAAAAACATCAATTCTTTGACACTCAGCTTTCTTTATGGTTCAACTCTCACATCCATACATGACCATAGCTTTGACTAGATGGACCTTTGTTAATAAAGTAATGTCTCTGCTTTTTAAGATGCTGTCTAGGTTATAACTTTTCTTCCAAGGAACAAGCGTCTTTTAATTTCATGGCTGCAGTCACCATCTGCAGTGATTTTGGAGCCCCAGAAAATCCATAATAGGCTGAGTTGTCTTTCAGTAACCTCCTGATCCTGTCCATGACTAAGGCCCTGTATATTTACTTAAGTAGGTCTCTGATGCTGTCCCTAAATAATGCCCTGACACTGAGCATAACTATGGACCTGACACTAGCTGTATTAAAGTCCTGAAGATGCTGTTCAGTTACAGCCTGAACTTCTTTAACTAACATCCCCAAGTTATTTCTAACAGAAGCCTTGATGCTTTCCTTAACTAAGCCCTGGGGCTTCCCTGGTGGCCAGATGGTAAAGAATCTGCCTGCAATACAGGAGAACAGGTTGATCCCTGGGTCAGGAAGATCCCCTGGAGAAGGAATAGCAATACATTCCAGCATTCTTGCCTGGAGATTTCCATGGACAGAGGAGCCTGGTGGGCTATAGTCCTTGGAGTCGCAAAGAGTCAGACAAAACTGAGCAACTAACATTTTCATGGTAACTAAGCCCCAGATACTGTCTCTAGCTAAGGGCCTGAACTATAACTTACAAAAGTCCTAACCCTATCCCTAAAACCTTGACACTGTCCCTGACTTATGCTATGATGCTGTCCCTTATAGCCTAAGCTGTCACAAAATAAACACTCTGATCTTGTCCATAACTGGGGAAGTCTCTGAGGTGTTCTTAACTTATGGCCTGAACTGACCCTTGCTAAGGCTCTCAGGTTACGTCTGAGATCCTGTGCTTAAGTAAGGCCCTGATGCTGGCTCTAACAACCCGACACTGACCCTTACTAAGTCCTCGCCCGTGGGTTGTCCCAGGCTGCTGGGCAGCTTTCTCTTTTTCCACATCTCTAGCCAGCTGTCTGCCATTGGCCCATCTAAGGTTCAGCAGTGCAGCGGGCCCACATGGGATGAGCCTAAGCAGGCTCACCTCCAGGAGGACGGTCCCAGCTACTTCACCCTCCAAGGGACAGCTGTTCAAGCTGGGAATCTCTCAGCCAGCGTCTGATCATGGGTTTATGTTCCTATTTGTTGTAAAACCCTTGGAGTTACCTCAATAACATTTTTAAATGGATCTCCCTTTTGGCATATTTATAAGATAAATTACGGAATTAAAATCCAGGAATGATATTATTAGAATGAGCAGGAAGACACAGGATGCCCTCCAGTAATCTATTTGGAGGATTTTAAAATTCTAATGTGAAAACACTCTCATCACCTTGAGCATCAGCAAGGTGCAGGAATCAGCTACGTTCTTGTTAGGGAAATAAAATAGAAGTAGTATTGTTCAGGCTTCACAGGCAAAAGAGTACAGCAGGCCTCTGACCTTGCTTCTGATCTACTGGACACTGCCCTGACTACTGTGTGGTGTCAGCCACACCTGCTGTGGAAGAGAAACACAATAGGAAGCAGATCTTGGAACTTGTTAAGTCTCCGTGGAGGTCTGGCCAACCACTCCCTGGACTTAGCAACATTCCAAGATTTGCAAAGCAAATAGCATTGTAAAAAATTAACATAATACCAGAGCTGCAGTTTTGCTCAAAGACTGATAGTGATATTCACGGGTTGTGGCCTGGGGATTATTAGGGGAGGCCCAGGAGACAGCAGTCCAAAGTTTCAAAGCAGAAGCTCTGCCTGGGACTTTTTCCCAATTGGACCTCTGGATTGCTGTCACACAGAACTTCCCAGCACGCTTTAAGTCTGGATGCTGGCAAATCCAATTTGGTGATGTATGTACTGTTGCTCTCCTCTGCTGTTTCTATTTATTTCTTTCTTTTAATGTTAGTGTATTGAAAGTAGATTAGATAGTTCACTAACAAATATTTGTATTGTTTATTTGAATATAAGGAGTGACTTATTTTTGTTAACAGATCCTTTGAACCTGAAACAAAAGTGAAAACATTTGGCAAAACAATTCTTTATTTATCCCTCCATTTTTTCCAGAATCTTTCCTTTAGGAGAAATTGCTAAGCTCTGCAGGAACTGTGAATGGTGACTATCAGGTAATTCTAAGACTGAAAAGCAAGAGGAAAAGAGACAGGAGTTGAGAATTGATGGGGAGAAGCAGGGGCATCCATGTTCAACCTCCGCCTGAGAGTCTGAGTTAACCTGCAGTGAAGGTAAGGACTAATAGGAGCTGGCCCCCCTGACTTTGTCACCTGGGAACAGCCAAACTGTCACGGTCACTTTCAGAGAAATAAAGAAGGTAGGAGAGCACCCCTGGGAGCCAGATTGGAAAAAAGTAACTGCTATGAAATAAGATGCATTTTCAAGAAAGTTAAGGATGATTTCTTTGTTCTCAAAAGACTTGCAAAGACTCTGTGTTCTTCTGGAGGCATGCTGAAGCCTCCAGTCTTTGAAGGCAGTGATGAGAAGGAGCCTGGGCTCAACCAATCCAGCACTTGCTCCTTGAGGGTGCTAAGGATGACTAGTGTCTCCTCATGAGTGCTGTGGGGCTGGAAGGCCCCTTATCACTGGGATGGGAGGGGCCCCACAGGCACTCCCACTTGACAAGCAGAGGACTGGTGGGCTACAGACCTTTATCAAGGACATGATTTGTAAACATCTTGTGCCATTTTGGATGGTGAATTATCTTTTACCTACTCCCTTTGTGCACAGCAGTTTTCATTCTAAAGAAGCCCAATTCATCTATTTAGTCTTTTGTTGCTTGTGCTTTTGGTAGCAAATCTAAGAAACCATGGCCAAATCCAAGGTCATGAAGTTTTACTTTCATGTTTTTTTCCTATGAGTTTTAAAATTTTGGTTCCTATGTTTAGGCTCTTGAGCCACTTTGAGTTGATTTTGTACAGAGGGAGAGGCAAGGGTCCAATTTTTGCTTGTGGGACCTCATTGACCCAGGACTTGTATTAATTGTTTGGGAGAAAATATCTGCAAATGATGTCACCAAAAATGGTCCAATTTCCAAAATATACAAGCAGCTCATACAATTACCCACACACCCCCACCCCGCCAAAAAGGGGGGGGGGCAGAAGGTCTAAATAGATATTTTTCCAAAGAAGACATGCAAATGGTCAATAGACATATGAAAAGATACTCCAAATTGCTAATTATTAGAGCAGAGCAAATCAAAACTACAATGAGGTATCACCTCCTACTGGTCAGAATGGCCATCAGTAAAATGTCTACAAATAACAAATTCTGGAGAGGGTGTGGAGAAAAGGAAACCCTCCTACAGTCTGGTGGGAATTAGTGCCACCACTGTGGAAAACAGTTTGGAGTTTCCTCAAAAAAAAAAAAAATAAAAAAACAAAACTAACAAGAGAGTTGCCATATGAACCAGCAATCCCAGTCCTGGGTGTATATCCAGACAAAACTGTAATTCAATAAGATACATGCACCACTGTGTCCATAGCAGCACTATTCACAATAGCAAAGACATGAAAACAAGCCCTTTTCCAGCACTTGATGAATGGAGAAAGAAGATGTGATAAGACAGCCAGCACACTTTGTTATAGAGGTCAGGACTCACCCAGACCAAGTTCATGCAAAGTTGGTGATACTCGTTTTCCTTGTAGGAGTCCATATGGTATCAAGAGGCACTGTGGGCAGAGTATATTATTAGCTACCATGTCCTGGGTCCTGCAGTGACCTGGGCTGCAGTAGAGATTTCCATTACAATATCACATTACTTCAAAAGATATATTAAAAAATAAATTCAGTAAAGTTGCAAAAATGGATTCAATATACACAAATCAATTTTGTTTCTATATACTAATAAATCATCAGAAAGAAAAATTAAGACAACAATACCATTTACAACTCCATCAAAAAAAAAAACAAACTATCTAGGATAAATTTAACCAAAGACATGAAAGACCTATAATCAGAAAACTATACAGCACTGCTAAAGAAAGAAACTGAAGATGCAATAGGAAAATATTCCATGCTCACGCATCAGAACAAATTATTATTAAAGTGTTTAGTCTACCCAAAGCCATTAACAAAAGGTGCCAGGAAAAATAGATACCATGTTCCAAAGAACGACACTGGTCACCATCTACACTGCATATAAAATTAACTAAAAATGCACAATATTCCATAAACTCTTTTTCTCCTGAGTCCCCTGAAGATGGACCCCACACCCTCAGCAGTCAGCTGCACACAGGAAGCTTCTCCCCACTTGTTCGTTTCTTCCTCTTGTGGCATCTCTTCACCGGTGGGTCCTGAGAAATCCCAGCTCCTGTCAGTGCGGACACTACCCTTTTGTCCAGAAACCTAAGCCCCAATGGGTCCCAAGGAGACAAAGCTGCTGTCTGCACATCACAGAGCAAAGTCTATGGTGAGGATGCACCTGTGCCCCAAGGGCAGAGATGTGGGTTCTGTGCGCCCAGTGAGATGTCAGAGAAGTGCAGGGAGCACCACACTTAACCAGAGGCCTCATCCCAAATGCCAGAGAAGTGCAGGGAGGCCTGATCTTAACCAGAGGCCTCATCCCAAATGCAGTTCTGCAGCACATACTGAGTTTGAAGCCAGACTCAAATGGAGCCAAGTATCTCCCCATATCTTTTCAAAAAATTATTAAGAAACAATTAACTAAAAACCAAATGGAATGGAATGAATGTAGATACAAACTTTATGGCAGAAACCAAAATTCGCTCAAAATTGCCCATGCTGCTGCTGCTGCTGCGAAGTCGCTTCAGTTATGTCCAACTCTGTGCAACCCCATAGATGGCAGCTGACCAGGCTCCCCCATCCCTGGGATTCTCCATGCAAGAACACTGGAGTGGGTTGCCATTTCCTTCTCCAATGCATGAAAGTGAAAAGTGAAAGTGAAGTCGCTCTGTTGTGTTGGACTCTTTGCGACCCCATGGACTGTAGCCTACCAGGCTCCTCCATCCATGGGATTTTCCAGGCAAGAGTACTGGAGTGGGGTGCCATCGCCTTCTCTGAAAATTGCCCATAGACAAGTTTAAATTATCAAACTATAAAAATTCTACACAAAAATATACATGACTTTGGCTTCAGTGATGAGTTTTAAAACATAATACCAGGCTTTCACGGTGGTCCCTGGTGGTTGAGGGTCTGTCTGCAAATGCAGGGGACACTGGTCCAATCCCTGGTCCCAGAGGATCCCACCTGCCTTGGGGCAGCTAAACCTATGTGCCACAGCTACTGAGCCCACGAGCCTAGAAGCATGTACTCCATGGTGAGAGACCACTGCAGGAAGAAGCCTGTACATCGTAACTAGAGAGTACCCCCCAACACACCACAACTAGACAAAGCCAGCCCACAACAATAAAGACACAGTGCAGTCAAAAATAAAAATAATAAAAAATAACAACTTTTAATAAAAAATCTATCAACAAAAGAAAAAAAATGTGGATTTTATAAAATTAAAAATTTCTACACTATGGAAGATATTAGTCAGAAAATCAATAGATAAACCACATACTGGAAGAAGATATTTTCAAAACACATATCTAATAAAGGGTCTTACTCAAATTATACCAAATGACCCTTTTAGTAAGTAAGTAAAGTCACTCAGTTGTGTCTGACTCTCTGTGACCCCATGGACTGCCGCCCACCGGGCTCCTCTGTCCATCAGATTCTCCAAGCAAGAATACTGGAGTGGGTTGCCATTTCCTTCTCCAGGGGATCTTCCTGACCCAGGGATCGAACCCGGGTCTCCTGCATTGGAGGCAGACACTTTAACCTCTGAGCCACCAGGGAAAGGTTGAAACACACCCCTGACTAAAGAAGATAAACAGATAGTAAATAAGCATATAAGAATATACTCAAGATGCTGGTGGAATGCATGTACATTCAACTTCAAAGACAGTTTGGCAGTTTTCACCAAAGCTAAACAGTCTCACCTTAGGATCTAAGAAGCGTACCTTTTATATTTAGACAACTGCTTTGAAAAACTGTTCAGTAAAAGCTAGCATCAAGTAATGCACGGCAGTTCTATTCATAATGGCTAAAAACTTAAACATATCAGGATGTTCTTCTGTAGATTTATAAGCAAATTATGGCACAAACTTGTCAAGGGGAGCATAATACAGCAAGCCAAATGGCCAAAATATGCCCATTTGACAAAAGGATTATTTTGGGCTGATTGATTTAAGAAACAGCAGACCCAGGAGAATCTTCGAAAACCAAGAAGAAAATGCCTTTTTATGAAGTAAATTTGTTTTTATTAATGATATCTCCATTTGAAAAGATATGTCCCTCTCTGAGTCAGGAAGTGGATGATGACTAAACAGGAAAAGTTTGTCAATGGAATGGGCCGGGATGTAAATCTGTGTAACCGCCATTCTCTTGTTTACAGTGCTTTGCCTCATAACCTCTCTTAATTGGCTCCTTACATTCCCTAACATCCTTCTTTTATTCTTAGCTGAAGATGATAGAATTTAAAAATTGTTACGTCTTGGGCCATTTCAGAGAGTGACTGAGTTTTCCCAGGTATCTTTCAAGTATACAAGAGGTATGCATGGCATTTATTAAACTTCTGATTGTTTTTCTCCAGTTCAGCTCCTTTTCATTATAAGGGGGAATCTCCATGAAGAACATAGAAGAGTAGAGGGAAAATTATTTTTCCTTTTATATAATGAAATGAAATACTATTAAGAGATATAAAGGAATGAACCATCAACCCCTACCAAAAAAAAAAAAAAAAGATGACTCTAATCCTTATATTGCTAAGCACAAGAATCTAATTTGAAGTGCTACACACTGTATGGTCATATTTATAAGACATTATAGAAAAGGCAAAATGGACATAATAAACAGTTTATGGAAGATGTCGCTGAAATATTCCATATGATAACCTTAGTGATGACTATGATGACTACCTGCCACTATGCATTTAATCAAACACATTAGATTTTTTTTATATATACAACCCAACAAATAAATTTTTATCTGTTCAAATTTAGTTATTTAGGGTATGGGAGTGTCAAAGACTGGAATGCAATATTTAACAAAGAATCTAACTGATGGAGAAATGTATGAAAAAACTCAAGACTTCCCTGGCTGTCCAATGGCTAAGACTCCACTTTGCTAATGCAGGGGATGTGGGTTCAATTCCAGTTGGAAAACTAAAAGCTCACATGCCATACAGTGAGGCCAAGAGATTAATAGGAAGAAAAAGAAAAAATTCACACTTGGTAGTGGGACAAATGAGCTGAACTGAGTTAACTGTGGAAATGAATGGAACCTGCAGGTCAAAAGCAAAATGTACCATATATACATAAGAGTGGACTCTGAGTTCTTTCCCATGAAGGGTAGTAGCTAATAGTTCTGAAACTACTATGTCAGTCATCAAATGGAACAATCACTGAATTCGATAAATGACAAGTAGTGGAAGCCAGTTTTCTTACCACTGGTGTGGGCAGTTACATACAGACAAAGGGAGAAGCTTATAATATACATGTCATAAGAGATCAGGTTGGATACATCAGTATAAACTGTCTTTAGCCTCATATATATATACACATAGTTCCACGTGGAAATACATATAATTATATGTGTGTGCATAGCTGGGATGCATACACATATTTCCATGCATTGTCTGCTGAGAGTATTAAGCTCCTGCATGCAAGTTTTTAATACTATTCTCTAATAAAGAGGAACAAGAACTCTTTGAATAAAGGACTGTTGCTAGGACTGAGAAAATAAATATGTGAATCAGGATAATGTTAAAATGAAAGAAAGAATTACCCCCCAAAACCCACAAAAGATAAATTATGTAAAATGAAAACAGGACTAACTGGAAAAAGCTCTCAATAGTCAAAGCAAGAATGAACTAAACAGTCTAATAACATAGGGCTGGATTATAGCCAAAAGTTTAAAATAATTTTCATGTGTCCAAACTGGTTAAAATAAATGACATAATTTTTATGAATGGTGTTAAATAGATGTCTCTATGATGTACACTCATGGCTGATTCATGTCAATGTACAGCAAAATGAATACAGTATTGTAAAGCAAAACAAGCTAAAAAATAAAAATTAATTTAAAAAAAAAGGAAAAATTCTAAACAATTGATAGGACAATTAGTTGTCCACCAAGTATTTGAAGCTAACTCCCCTCTCCTCAAATATGGGTCCTGCATTATGACTTCTTCCTAAATAAGACACACAGGATGAACATGGGAGAAATTAACAAAGAAAAACAACAAACGTTGGCAACAGTGTAGAAAAATTGGAACTCAAACTTTACTTACAGAAATGTACAATGGTGCAAACTATGTACGCAAAATTTTGGCATTTCCTTAAAAATATAAAAGTGTAATTATCGTATGTTTCAACAATTTCTCCACTCATAGATATATGCTCAAAGAAGTTAAAACAGGTGTTCAAATATAAACTTGTACATCAATATTCATAGTAGCACCGTTCTCAATGCCCCAAGGTAAAAACAATTAAAATGTCCACGAATGGATGAATAGATAAGCAAAATAGGGTAGATGGAGCCACAGCTGTGAACAGTAGGGAGGCTCCTCAAAAATCTAAACACAGAGTTAATGTAGAATCCCTCAGTTCTGTTCCAGGGTATGCAACAAAATATTTAAAAGCAAAGACTCGGACAGATATTTGTACCCCATATTCATATCAGCATTTTTCACAGTAACCAAAAGGTGGAATCAACACAAGTGTCTTTCAGCAGATGAATGGATAAACATAACGTAGTATACACACAAAGGGATACAGTTCAATCTTTATCAGTTCAGTTCAGTTGCTCACTTTCGTCCAACTCTTTGCGACCCCATGGACTGTAGCACACCAGCTTTCCCTGTCCATCACCAACTCCTGGAGCTTGCTCAAACTCATGTCCATCCAGTCGGTGATGTCATCCAACTATCTCATCCTCTGCCATCTGATTCTCCTGCTTTCAGTCTTTCCCAGCATCAGGGTCTTTTCAAATGAGTAAGTTCTTTGCATCAGGTGGCCAAAGTATTGGAGCTTCAGCTTCAGCATCAGTCCTTCCAATGAATATTCAGGACTGATTTCCTTTAGGATTGACTGTTTTGATCTCCTTTCAGTCCAAGGGACTCTCAAGAATCTTCTCCAACACCACAGTTCAAAAGCACCAATTCTTCAGCGCTCAGCTTTCTTTATTGTCCAACTCTCACATCCATACATGGCTACTGGACAAAGCAAAGTTTTGACTAGATGGACCTTTGTTGGCAAATAATGTCTCTACTTTTTAATATGCTGTCCAGGTTAGTCATAGATTTTCTTCCAAGGAACAAGTGTCTTGGGTCAGTGGTAAAGAATCCACTTGCCAAGGCAGGAGACACAGGAGACATGGGCTCAATCCCTGGGTTAGGAAGGTCCCCTGGAGAAGGAAATGGCAAACCACTCCAGTATTCTTGTCTGGGAAATCCCATGGACAGAGTAGCCTGGCGGGCTACAGTCCTTGGGTTTATGAAGAGTCACACATGCCTGAACATGCACACATGTCCTTCTTTGCACCAGAAATAGAAGAATGATTACATCTCAAGTAACTCATCACTGTAGAAGCCCTGACTTAAATCTGCAAACAATCATACCCTTGTGTACCCTGCTTTTCATAATATCCGCCACAACTGGCGTCACCTCTTTCAAAAGGTCTTCTTTTGTTTTTATATGAAGATTTATATTTAAGGTGATGGCTTTGGCTATTTCTGGGAGTAACTCAGTTTTTCTGGGTAGTTCCCTTGTATAGAGAAGGTATACATGCCATTAACTTCTTTTTTTCTCTTAGTAATCTTTTAATACAAGGGAGTTCTCTACCAAGAATCTAGAAAGACAGAGTAAAAATTGTTTTTCCTCCTATACACATAAAATGAAATACTACTCAGCAATAGAAAGCAGTGAACCATCAACCAATGGAAATATGTGGATAAATCTTCAGTGTATACTGTTAAGTGAAAGAATCCAGTATGAAGAGGCTGCACACAGTATGACCCCATTTATAACTTTCCAGGAAAGGCAAAGCTACATAGATGGTAAGCCAATCCTGGAGTGGGGGGTTTAAAGTGATACAATAAAATGGATAACTGTCACTATGCATTTGCCTAAGACCATAGATTTGTATAGCCCAAGGGGTCAGTCATAATTTATTCAAATTTAGTTATTTAGGTTGTGGGAGTGTCATGGGATGGAATACACAATATGGCAGAATGTAACCATATTAGAAATGTATGGGAAAACTCAACTGTAGGGGATGGAGTAAAAGGTGCTAACCTAAGTTAGCTTTGGAAATGAACAGAAACTGTAGACAAAAGGCATCATGGACTGTCATAAACAGTGGGCTTTATTTTATGGAATTCTTTTCTAGGATGTAGTAGCTAAGGATGCTGAAACCTCTGCATGTGTAACCTGGAAAGGAGCAATGCACAGATAAATGGCAGATGGTGGGAGCCAGGCTCCTTACTGTGGGAGTGGGAAGTTACAGATAAGCAAGGGGAAAGTCTCTGCCTTCATAACCATGGATCTGGGCTCACTGGGAGGATGACATGGGGAGTTGACTGCCCAGGAAAAAATGCACAGATCTTCACCCTGGAAAGGCCTGGCTGACACAAGAACTCACATCCCATCTTTCCACCCATACCTGCTGCAGCACTCAGCCCTCCATGATCTGTTAGTTGCAGCTTTTTAGATATTCTAATCTCCAGGCAGATAAAGGAGTGTAAGGGTCTTGCTTACCCTTACGCTGTCCCAGAATCCAGGCCCTGAAGGTTGGAGCCAGGATAGGGATACCTGGGCCTCTAACCTGAAGCTGGCTGGAAGAAGGGAGACCAGTCCTGAGGGCTGGGATTCCCTGGAGTCTGTGAGCCCTGGTGCCCTGATGAAATTCCTCCCCAGTGGGGACATGGGCAGGGTCTGCAGTCGTTCTGTGTTCCTCTGATGAAGCACTGGTCTCAGAAATCTCATGGTGGTGTTTCAAACAACAGGGTGGTTTTACAAATGAACAAGAGAAGGAAGCCTTCAAGTCAGTTTAGCTTACTTCTTCCTCCCCTAAACCTCCATTTGTCTAGCTCCTTGGAAACCTGAGGATAAATCTTATTACATTTCAAAGTCCTTATACAAGTTTTTTCCCCATCTTTCAGTAAACTGAGCTTCTTATTTAGGACAAAAACTTCAGGACATTAGACTTGACAATGATTCCCTGGTATGACACCAAAGGCACAGGCAACAACAATTATTAATAAAAAATGAGCAAATTTTGTTGCTGTTCAGTAGCTCAGTTGTGTCCAAGTCTTTGCAGCCTCGTGGACTGCCAGGCTTCCATCTCTATCACCATTTCCTGGGGCTTGATCAAACTCATGTCCATCAAGTTAGTTTTGCCATCCAATCATCTCAATCTCTGTCATACCCAGTAGGATGGCTACTCTCAAAAAATAAAAAAAATGGCAAAGATATGAACAAATTGGACCCCTTGTTGGTGGGGATAGAAAATGGTACAGTCACTGTAGAAAGCACTAAGGCAGTTCCTCAAGAACTTAAAAATAGGACTTTCCTGATGGTCTTGTGGTTAAGAATCCACCTGTCAACGCAGGGGACACTGATTCTCGCCCTGGTCCGGGAAGATCCCACATGCCACAGTGCAACTAATCCCACATGCCGCAACTGATGAAACTGCATACCTAGAACCCATGCTCTACAAGAGAAGCCACTGCAATGAGAAGCCTGCACCCTGTAACTAGAGAGTAAAGAAAATGTATGCAGCCTGGTCAGTGTACTGGTCCAGATGTAATTACCATATGGCTGTGTCTTCCTAGGGCTTCCCTCGTGGTTGAGATGGTAAAGAATCTGCTTGCAACATGGGAGACTGGGTTCAGTCCCTGGGTTGAGAAGATCCCCTGGAGAAGGGAATGGTTACCCACTCCAGCATTCTTGCTTGAAGAATTCCATGGACAGAGAAGCCTGGCAGGGTATAGTCCATAGGGTTGCAAAGAGTCTGACACAACTGAGTAACACTTTCACATATACTGAAGTAGCCCATACTAAATGTGGTGGGAGGAGGCAGAAAACACTCACCAAACAGCAAGGGAAGTGGTGGCTGGACTTGTGATTGGGCTTAAGTCATGCATAGGTTGTCCTGGGACATGATTGCTTCCTGGTACAGATCATAGCTCAGGCTTGAAGTGCTCCGTGCATAAGACTGTTGTGGGGTTTTGTATGGTATGTGTCAGCCAAGGAGCAAGCAGGGTCAGAAATATATTCAGGTCAATCAGCATCTTCTTCTCCTGTCTCTTCACTAGACTCTGAGATGTCTGGAACTAATTCCCTTAAATCTATCATCCACATCCCTCACACTCCAAAATCTTTCACCTCCACACTTATCTTAATAAAAAGGCATCACCATCCACCCACTGGCCCAGGCTATGATGAAATCTTGAAGTCAGTGTTGATTTTTCTCTATCCTTCATATATCATACTTAGTGTACTAGAAAAGTCTCCTTTCTACCTCCTAAAACAGCATGGAGATCAAACCAGTCAATTCTAATAGAAATCAACCCTGAATATTCATTGGAAGGACTGATGCTGAAGCTAAAGCTCCAATACTTTTACCACCTGATACAAACAGCCAACTCATTGGAAAAGATTCTAATACTGGGAAAGACTGAGTGCAAGAGGACAAGGGGACAGCAGAGGATGAATGGTTAGATACTATTACTGACTCAATGGACATGAGCAAACTCCAGGAGATAGTGAAGGACAGGGAAGCCTGGTGTGCTGCAGTCCACGGGGTCACAAAGAGTCAGACAGACTGAGCAACTAAATGACAACAATGAAATTTCTTTATCTGTAGCACTGATGTGATCTTACAAAATCATCCATAACACTTTTCTCATATTGTACATGTACTGCAGTAAGAAAGTTAATCCTCAGAGCATGAAACCTGATTAACTGTCTTAAATCCTAAGTTCCATAACCTGCTGGATGTACTGATATTTTAAAATCTGGTTACCACATATGTAGACTTACATAATTTTTAAAGAATAAGAACATGTAGGTGTGAATATATTCATGTATGTGCATGTATTTTATTTTATACACTATATGTATACACACACATGTATACAGACATATAGCACCATGGTAGAGACAGAAATACAGAAAAACAGAGAGAGGGACTGTACCTCTACCTTATTCACTCTTGGCTTAATTTTATGTATGTGGGGAAATACTTTAGAAAATAAAATCTGGAAGAAAATGTAATATGTTAACTATGATTATCTTTGGGAAATGGAGTGTGGGTGATTTTTGCTATGTGCATTTTACAGTTATGTAATTGCACTCATCTCACATGCTAGTAAAGTAATGCTCAAAATTCTCCAAGCCAGACTTCAGCAATATGTGAACCGTGAACTCCCAGATGTTCAAGCTGGTTTTAGAAAAGGCAGAGGAACCAGAGATCAAATTGCCAACATCTGCTGGATCATCAAAAAAGCAAGAGAGTTCCAGAAAAACATCTATTTCTGCTTTATTGACTTGCCAAAGCCTTTGAGTGTGTGGATCACAATAAACTGTGGAGGATTTTGAAAGAGATGGGAATACCAGACCACCTGACCTGCCTCTTGAGAAATCTGTATGCAGGTCAGGAAGCAACAGTTAGAACTGGACATGGAACAACAGACTGGTTCCAAATAGGAAAAGGAGTACGTCAAGGCTATATATTGTCACCCCGCTTATTTAACTTCTATGCAGAGTACATCATGAGAAATGCTGGACTGGAAGAAACACAAGCTGGAGTCAAGATAGCCAGGAGAAATATCAATCACCTCAGATATGCAGATGACACCATCCTTATGGCAGAAAGTGAAGAAGAACTAAAGAGCCTCTTGATGAAAGTGAAAGAGAAGAGTGAAAAAGTTGGCTTAAAGCTCAACATTCAGAAAAAGAAGATCATGGCATCTGGTCCTGTCACTTCATGGGAAGTAGATGGGGAAACAGTAGAAGCAGTATCAGGCTTTATTTTTTAGGCTCCAAAATCACTGCAGATGATGATTGCAACCATGAAATTAAAAGACGTTTACTCCTTGGGAGGAAAGTTATGACCAAACTAGACAGCATGGTAAAAAGCAGAGATATTACTTTGCTAACAGTGTAACATGTATGATATCATAAGTGAAACAAATCGCCAGTCTAGGTTCGATGCAGGATGCAGGATGCTTGGGACTGATGAACGGGGATAATCCAGAGAGAGGGTGTGGGGCGGGAGGGGGGAGGTGGGGGTCGGGATTGGGAGTTCATGTACACTCGTGGCTGATCCATGTCGATGTGTAGCAAAACGAATACAGTATTGTAAAGCAAAACAATCTAAAAAAATAAAAATTAATTTAAATAAAATAAAATAAAATAAAGCCACACAGGAATAAACAATAAAAAAAATAACAAACAAAGTTCCGTGTAATCAAGGCTATGGTTTTTCCAGTGGTCATGTATGGATGTGAGAGTTGGACTGTGAAGAAAGCTGAGCACCGAAGAATTGATACTTTTGACCGTGGTGTTGGAGAAGACTCTTGAGAGTCCCTTGGACTGCAAGGAGATCCAACCAGTCCATCCTCAAGGAGATCAGTCCTGGGTGTTCATTGGAAGGAATGATGCTAAAGCTGAAACTCCAGTACTTTGGTGACCTCATGTGAAGAGTTGACTCATTGGAAAAGACTCTGATGCTGGGAGGGATTAGGGGCAGGAGGAGAAGGGGACAACCTAGGATGAGATGGCTGGATGGCATCACTGACTCAATGGACACGAGTTTGAATAAACTCCAGGAGTTGATGACGGACAGGGAGGCCTGGCGTGCTGCGATTCATGGGGTCACAAAGAGTCGGATATGACTGAGTAACTGAACTGAACTGAACTAATAATTATGTACTTATATTACCTTTGTAATCTCTGTAGTGTTTTAAGTAACAAAAAGCTTTATGTCCAAAATTTCAGTCCTTTTCAATAAAGTTTTATCAAAAATATGATTATTTCAGGGGCTTCCCCAGTGGCTTAGTGGTAAAGAATCCACCTGCAATGCAGGAGCCAAGGAGAAATGGGTTTGATCCCTGGGTTGGAAAGATCACCTGGAGAAGGGCTTCCTGCCTGGAGACTCCTGTGGACAGAGGAGGTGGGCTACAGTCCACAGGGTTGGAAAGAGTTGACCATGACTGAAGTGATTTGGTTGCTTCATACACACATGATTATTTCATCTTATTGTTTTTGTTCAGTTGCTTAGTCATGTTTGACAGCTTGCGACCCCATGGGCTGCAGCACACCAGGCTCATCTGTGCTTCACTATCTCCCTGAGTTTGATAAAATTTATGGTCATTGAGTCAGTGATGCTCTCTAGTCATCTCATCCTCTGACACCCCCTTCTGCTTTTGCCTTCAGTCTTTCCCAGGGTCTTTTCCAGTGAGTCAGTACTTCAAACCAGGTGGCCAAAATATTGGAGCTTTAGCTTCAGCATTGGTCCTTCCAATGAATTTTTGAAAATTGAGTTTTAAGCCAGCTTTTTCACTCTCTTCTCTGAATCTCATCAAGAGTTGCTTTAGTTCCTCTTCACTTTCTGGTATTAGAGTGGCATTATTTGTAGATCTGAGGTTATTGATATTTCTCCCAGCAATCCTGACTTTTATCTTGTGGTCCATCCAGCCCAGCATTGTGCATGATGTACTCTGAATATAAGTTAAATAAGTAGAGTGACAAAGTACAGCCTTGACACCATCCTTTCCCAACTTGGAACCAGTCAGTTGCTCCATGTCCAGTTCTGTTGCTTCTAGACCTGTACACAGGTTTCTCAGGATAGGTAAAGTAGTCTGGTACTTCAATCTCTTTAAGAATTTTCCACAATACGTTGTGATCTACACAGTCAACGGCTTTAGAGTAGTCAATGAATCAGATAGTTTTCTGGAACTCCCTCGCTTTTCATGATCCGATGAATGTTGGCAATTTTACTGCTGGTTCCTCTGCCTCTTCAAAACCCTGCTTGTACATCTGGATGTTCTCAGTTCATATACTGATGAAACCTAGGTTGAAGGATTTTGAGCATAACCTTCCTAGCGTGTAAAATTAGCACAATTGTTTGGTAGTTTGAGCATTCTTTGGCACTGCTTTTCTTTAGGATTGGAATGAAAACTATTTCCAATCTTATGGCCACTGCTGAATTTTCCAAATTTTTGACATATTTTGTGCAGCACTTTAAGAGAATCATCTTTTAGGATTTGAAATAGCTCAGCTGGAATTTCATCACCTCCACTAGCTTTGTTCACAGTAATGCTTTCTAAAGCCCACTTGACTTCACACTCCAGAATGTCTGGTTTTAGTGGTTATGTGGGTCATTAGGACATTTCTTGTATAGTTCTCATTGTATTCTTGCCACCTCTTAATTTGTTCTCCTTCTATTAGGTATTTACCATTTCTGTCCTTTATGACCCTTATCCTTGCATGAAATGTTCCTCTTCTATTTCCAGTTTTCTTGAATAGATCTCTAGTCTTTCCATTCTTTTGTTTTCCTTTATTTCTTTGCATTGTATATTTAAGAAGGCCTTCTTATCTCCCTTGCTATTTTCTGGAACTCTGCATTCAGTTATGCATATCTTTTTCCTTTGCCATTGCCTTTTGCTTCTCTTCTTTCCTCAGTTATTTGTAAACCCTTCTCAGAGAGCCACTTTGACTTCTTGCATTTTTCTTTGGGATGGTTTGATCACTGGCTCCTGCACATGCTATAAATGTCCACTGATAGTTCTTCAGGCACTCTGTCTACCAGATCTAATCCTTTTAATCTATTCATCACCTCCACTGTATAATCATAAAGGATTTGATTTAGGTCATACCTGAATGGCCTAGTGCTTTCCCCTGTTTTCTTGAATTTAAGCCTGAATTTTGAATTAAGGAGCTGGTGATCTGAGCCACAGTCAGTTCCAGGTCTTATTTTTAGACCTTTAGCCCACAAATAATACTAACACAATATGTCCTATCATTATGAAATGAAACTTGGACTTAGTAAGTATCACCCAATAAAATACATGTTGAATGATTCACTTTTAATGCATCATATGAAATTATGCTACTAAAAAACAGACATGAAACACATCTCCCAAAATAATTCTTAAAACATCCTTTAGGAAGAGTTTAGTTCACTCAAGTCAACATTATAAAACTACATGTAATATGTATGTTACAAAATAACCAAATAACATGAAATTTTAACATAAAAAGAATTCAGAGACGTTTCCAGTTAAACATTACATAGCATTCTTTATTTCTGGTAGCCAATGTATCCAGGAAGCAGGATAATTGATAGTATCTTTGCTTTGCATAGAATGGAGGTATGTGGGTTTAAATATTTTTTAATAGAGCAGTAGTGAAAGCAGAGTCAAAATTAAATCAGGATAGTGAGTTTCTTTGCACTAGTTTATTCTTGGGAATGATTTTGAGAAATATCAATTTCTCTTGTTTTGTAAAATTCTTTTTCTCTGCTGTATCTTAGCCCATGACTCAGCATTTTAAAAACTACAGTATTTCCCCACATTTTCCATGAGAATGTAGGTGCACAAACAGCTCTGATCTGAGGTTATGAGAAGGCTGTGGAAGAGCAAGGACACATCTGAGAGTATAAAAATCAATGACATTAATAATGGCAGATTATCAAAACTGTAGCATGGTAGACAATCTACAGCTGGGAAACCTGATACCTGAGCTGTAACTCTAGATTTCTTATGGCCCTTTGTGTGAGAACAGGCAAGTGCAAGGCTTTGGAAATCAATTTCTTTAACTTAGAAACAAGAATTTGGACCAGGTTTATTAAATTATTCAAATCTCTTTCAGATGCATAGTTGTATCACTCTATGGTACCAAACTTTGGACACATAACTAACAGCTACTGCTTTGGCAACAGTGAAAAACATCAGTTTCAATACTATTTAAAACAGTAAATGAACCACTCACAGTTTCAAAATGTGATGCAATACACACCACTGGGATACTGTTATCCCTGAACAATTCTTACTTTCTCTTTATAGTTTTATTTATTTATTTATTTTTGGCTGTGCTGGGTCTTCACTGCCTCACAGACCTTTCTCTGTCAATAGTTGCAGCGAGTGGGGCTGCTCTCTTTAGCTGTGGTGCCTGGGCTTCTCAATGCAGTGCCCTCTCCTGTTGCAGAGCACAGGTTTTAGGTTGCACAGATGTCCACAGTTGCAGTATATGGGCTCCGCAGTTGCGGCTCCAGGGCCCTGGAACACAGGCTCATGAGTTGTTGGGCACAGGTTTTGTTATTCCGAGGCATGGGGGATCTTCCTGGAATGGGGATCAAACCTGTGTCTGCTCCTCTGGCAGGCTGATTCTTTACCACTGAGCCACCAGTGAAGCCCTAGTTCTTATTTTCTTACATTAAGAAAATTTTAACCTCTTCCTGATCTAAAATGCCATATTTTTTCTTTTTATTTATGTAACACTACTTTTCTTGGTTATTATGAATTTTGATTCTGAATAAAATGGTGACATTAGTGGTAAAGAATCTGCCTGCCAGTGAAGGAGACATAGAAGACTTGGATTCAACTCCCTGGGTTGGGAAGATCCCCTGGAGAAGGAAGTGGCACCCACTCCAGTATTCTTGCCTGGAGAATCCCATGGACAGAGGAGCCTTGGTGGGCTACAATCATAGGGTCGCAGAGTCAGACACAACTGAAGTGACTTAGCAGTTTTCTTGATTATTATGAAACTTCAGTTCTGAATAGAATTTTATTTTTTATTATCATTAAAATTTCTGGGGAAATTGTTCTCAGTAATGTTTTAAAATATTCATCAAATTGCTATTTACTTTGAAGTGTCAGCATTTTTCAAGTATTCAATACAGTTTACAAATGTAGAAGTTTAATCTGAAAATCTGTAGGATTTTAGTGTTTTTAACTTGAATTAATATTCCCTCATATTCCCAGATGGTGCAGTGGTAAAGAATCCACCTGCCAAGGCAGGAGAAACAGGAGACAGCCAGTTCAGTCCTTGGGTGAGGAAGATCTCCTGGAGGAGAAGGAAATGGCAAAACACTCCAGTATTCTTGCTTGGAAAATACCACAGACAGAGGAGTCTGGCAGGCTCCTGGGGATGCAAAGAGTTGGACACAATTGAGGATACACATATTTTAAGAAAAACTTAAGAAATGTTAATGACATTGATATCTGATCATTTAAAAATAAATACAGGGAAATCATATGCCTTAAATAGATAAACATCTTCAGGAGAATATTACCAGGCTTGATTCATCTCTTTGGACCTCAAAAAGTAAGTTCACTCAGCTCTCAGAACTCAGCTTTATTTCTGCTACAGGAGAAGAGGTTATTTTATTCTGTTAGACCATTCAATCAGTACAGCTTTCTGTAAACAGGAAATAAGATTTTATTTAGCATAGTAAGATGAAAATTCTATTTGAGGGAAATGACTTGTTGGGTCTTTGAAAACACCACAATTTCCCTTTTCATTTACCTCACAAGAATGCTATGGAATTACTATTTAGATTTCTTTTTCAGTTCAGTTCAGTTCAGTCGCTCAGTTATGTCTGACTCTTTGCAATCCCATGAATCGCAGCACGCCAGGCCTCCCTGTCCAACACCAACTCCCGGATTCACTCAGACTCACATTCATCAAGTCCGTGATGCTATCCAGCCATCTCATCCTCGGTCGTCCCCTTCTTCTCCTGCCCCCAATCCTTCCCAGGATCAGAGTTTTTTCCAATGAGTCAATTCTTCACATGAGGTCACCAAAGTACTGGAGTTTCAGCTTTAGCATCATTCCTTCCAAAGAAATCCCAGGGCTGATCTCCTTCAGAATGGACTGGTTGGATCTCCTTGCAGTCCAAGAGACTCTCAAGAGTCTTCTCCAACACCACAGTTCAAAAGCATCAATTCTTTGGTGCTCAGCCTTCTTCACAGTCCAACTCTCACATCCATACATGACCACTGGAAAAACCATAGCCTTGACTAGATGGACCTTAGTCAGCAAAGTAATGTCTCTGCTTTTCAATATGCTATCTAGGTTGCTCATAACTTTTCTTCCAAGGAGTAAGTGTCTTTTAATTTCATGGCTGCAGTCACCATCTGCAGTGATTTTGGAGCCCCCCAAAATAAAGTCTGACACTGTTTCTACTGTTTCCCCATCTATTTCCCATGAAGTGATGGGACCAGATGCCATGATCTTCATTTTCTGAATGTTGAGCTTTAAGCCAACTTTTTCACTCTCCTCTTTCACTTTCATCAAGAGGTTTTTAGTTCCTCTTCACTTTCTGCCATATTTCTTTCTAGAAGGTCCCAAATGCAGGCCACCTCTATATTTTCTTTTGAGTGGTACAACTAGACTGTCCAGGGAAGCAGAGATTTATTCTTGCACATCAGTCACATGGAATGTTAACTTACCATTATCAACCCCATCCATGTTAATCTTGTCACAAACATGAGATGGGGAAACACATGGCTCAGTATAAGAAGTAAATGAAAACAATCAACAGTTACTTATTAAGCCTTTCCTTACACTTTGTTAATTAACTATGATGTGATAACAGTTAATCACTAAGCATGATAAATAGAAGAAAATGGTCAGGATGCTGAAGAAAATATTTGATATGAAATCTATCACACACATAGTGAATACTCAGCAATAAAAGTAGATGTACTTTTTTCTATTTTTCTTTACCTGCATGGAATTTGCAAATACCTTTTAAGCTCTAAATAGCTAATTCAATACAATAAATACTTAATCTATTCTGTTTTATTTATGATTTTTTTTTAAAAAATCTGTAGCACTGATGTGGTCTTACAGAGATATCCATGACATTTTTCCTACTTTGCACATCCACTGCAGCAAGTAGGCTAATCCTGAGTGTGAAACCTCCTGACTAACTGTCTCAAAGTCTAAGTTTCATAACCCACTGGGTATTCTGACATTCAATTAATAGACATGGGCATTTGAACTAACTCCTTAAATATTATGAATTATTTTTTTCATTTTTGTTTGATTTCTCTCATAGTACTTTTATCTGCAAAATGAAGATAACAACACATACTCTGAATAGCTGTTGTAAAGACAAAAAAATAATACTTGTAAAGATCTAGTAGAGAGTATACAACAGATGCTTAATAAACAGTAACTTTACTCTCATTTACTACTGCATTGCTTCACAGGTTAAAGCAGCATTTCAACTCAGAGCACACACTTGGTCTGTGATAAACTAGATGACAAGTATGAGTCCGATTAATGAGGACATGCAGAGATCAAATAAATACATTCTTTGGATATTTTCTACAAATTATCTTTTCATAATTTATTTTAAATTTAACTTATATGACTCTGGATTAGCTAAGAGGACAAAAACTGTCTATCATTTTTATGGCTTTAGTCTAGAAAATAATAGTTATAATGACCCTGGACTTTTGTGAAATTTCCATAACTAATGTATACCACTACCATGAAATGGACATCTTTTGATATCAATGAAATGATAAAGTGAGATAAAATTTAGGAAGATATATTTTAGAGGTCTACTCATTATAAAGTGCCTATGATAGTCATTTTAGCAGGAACAGATAAAGTATACTCATATTAAAACATAAGGCAACATTCTTAAATAAAATTCCTCGATGGTTTGAATGATTCTACTGAACTACTGCCTCAGTGATCAAAATTCTAAAATGTACAGTATAAATGCAACTACTTTGAGCTAAAGGTTAGTTTTAGAAGAAATAGTATATGTACACTTCGCGGTAATCATTCATTTTAAAACTTGAATCTAGATGTGCAGTCAATCATTCAGAAATTTAATTATTTCTATGATTAAGGTACTAGATGATTTTTTTTTTGATATTGGGGAATAAACACACTTAAATAATATGCACAGGTTAGTGCAAGTCATCATGGATCATCAGACTGTAAGAATTATCAGGACATGATAAAGGGTTATATATTTCAATGGTTAAAAGCAATCTGGTTATTAGCTCTTCATTTTTGGCAATTTACCACACGGCACAGTAGTAATCTGCCTGCCAATGCAGGAGACACAAGAGACATGGGTTTGATTCCTGAGTCAGGAAGATCCCCTAGAGAAGGAAATGACAACCCATTCTAGTACTCTTGCCTGGAAAATCCCATGGACAGAGGAACCTGGCGGGATACAGCCCATGGGGTTGCAAAAGGTCAGTCAGATACGACTGAGCACGCAAGCACACATACATCTAGAGATAAAAATACCTTCAATGCTTTTACTGATTAAACTCCAAAGAATCTTTTTCATTGTCAGCACAAATGATCAGCATTAATTAAAACAGACTCTTCTAACAATAAATAACTGAATGAATAGTTTTAAAGTTAGTTTGGCTAAAACTGTTGAACTAATAAATAACTAAATAAGGCAAAAATTAGTTCAGTTCAGTTCAGTCACTCAGTCAGACTCTGACTCTTTGCCACCCCATGACTGCAGCAGGCCAGGCCTGTTTGTCCATCATCAACTCCTGGAGTTTACTCAAACTCATGTCCATTGAGTTGGTGATGCCATTCAACCATCTCATCTTCTGTGGTCCCCTTTTCTTCCTGCCTTCCATCGTTCCAAGCATCTAGGTCTTTTCAAATGAGTCAGTTTTTTGCATCAGGTGGCCAAAGTATTGGAGTTTCAGCATCAGCATCAGTCATTCCAATGAATATCAGGACTGATTTCCTTTAGGATGGACTGTTTGGATCTCCTTGCTGTCCAAGGGACTCTCAAGAGTCTTCTCCAATACCACAGTTCAAAAGCAATTCTTTGGTGCTCAGCTTTCTTTATAGTCTGACTCTCACATCCATACATGACTACTGGGAAAACCATAACTTAGACTATACAGACCTTTGTTGACAAAGTAATGTCTCTACTTTTTAATATGCTGTCTAGGTTGGTCATAGCTTTTCTTCCAAGGAGCAAGTGTCTTAATTTCATGGCTGCAGTCACCATCTGCAGTGATTTTGGAGCCCCCCAAAATAAAGTCTGTCACTGTTTCCATCGTTTTCCCATCTGTTTGCCATGAAGTGATGGGGCCAGATGCCATGATTTTAGTTTTCAGAATTATCAAAATACTTTTGAGAACACAATTCTACTTGGAGGGCTCCATGGAGGAAGTGTCTCATTTTCAAGAAAGGGATGGCGTTTCTTTTGTTTTCGTTCAATTCTTTCCTTCCTTTCTTTTTTTTCCTAAAGAGAAAACAAACAAAAAGCTATAAATTTATATACAAATATGACCATTATTTAAAATCAAGTTGCTTGCTGAAGAACAAAATAATCATTATAAGGTATTTAAATGTCATTTGTTAGCTTTGTTAAGTATCTGATCCTTTTCAACCCCATGAACTGCAGCATGCCAGGCTTCCCTGTCCTTCAGTATCTTCTGGAGTTTGCTCAAACTCAGGTCCATTGAGTTGGTGATGCTATCTAACCATCTCATCCTCTGCTGCCCTCTTCTTTCCTTGCCCTCAATCTTTCCCAGCATCAGGGTCTTTTCCAATGAACTGGCTCTTTGAATCAGGTAGTCAAAGTACTGGAGCTTCAGCTTCAGCATCAATCCTTCTAATAAATATTCAGGGATGATTTCCTTTAAGATTTGTCTTCTTGCTGTTCAAGGAACTCTGAAGAGTCTTCTCCAGTACCACAATTTGAAAGCATCAATCGCTCAGTGCTCAGTCTTTTTTATGGTCCACTCTCACATCCATACATGACTACTGGAAAAATCATAGCTTTGACTATTTGGACCTTGGTTGGCAAAGTGATGTCTCTGTTTTTTAATATGCTGCCTAGGTTTACTATAGATTTTCTTCCAAGGAGCAAGCATCTTTTAATTTCATGATTGCAGTCACCATTCAGTGACTTTGAAGCCCATGAAAACAAAATCTGGCACTGGTTCCACTTTTTCCCCATCTATTTGCCATGAAGTGATGGGACCACATGCCACGATTTTAGTTTTTTGAATATTGAGTTTTAAGCCAGACTTTTCACTCTCCTCTTTCACCTTCATCAAGAGACTCTTTAGTTCCTCTCTGCTTTCTGCCGTTAGAGTGGTATCATCTGCATATCTAAGGTTGTTGATGTTTCTCCCAGTAATCTTGATTCCAGCTTGTGAGTCATCCAGCCTGGCATTTCGCATGATGTCCTCTGCATAGAAATACAATAAGTGGGTGACAATATATAACCTTGATGTACTCCATTCCCAATTTTGAGTCCGTTGTTCCATGTCTGGTTCTGTTGCTTCTTGATCTGCATACAGATTTCTCAGGAGACAGGTAAGGTAATCTGGTATTCTCATCCCCTGAAGAATTTTCCACAGTTTGTAGTGATCTACACAGTCAAAGGATTTATCAGAGACAATGAAACAGAAGTAGATGTTTTTCTCAGTTCAGTTCAGTTGCTCATTCATGTCCGATTTTTTGCAACCCCATGCCAGGCTTCCCTCTCCATCACCAACTTCTGGACCTTGCTCAAATTCATGTCCATTCAGTCGGTGATACCATCCAACCATCTCATCCTCTGTCATTCCCTTCTCCTCCTGCCTTCCGTCTTTCTCAGAGTGAAGGTCGTTTCCAATGAGTCAGTCTTTCACATCAGGAGTGGAGCTTCAGCTTAAGCATCTGTATTTCCAATGAATATTCAGGACTGATTTCCTTTAAGATTGACTGATTTGATTTCCATGCAGTCCAAGGGACTCTCAAGAGTTTTCTCCAACAGGTTCAAAAGCATTAATTTTTTTGGCACTCAGCTTTCTTTATAGTCCAATTCACATCAATACATGACTACTGGAAAAACCATAGCTTTGACTAGACAGACCTTCATCAGCAAAATAATGTCTCTGCTTTTTAATATAGTGTCTATATTGATCATAGCTTTTCTTCCAAGGAACAAGCATCTTTTAATTTTATGGCTGCAGTCACCATCTGCAGTGATTTTGGAGACCAAGAAAATAGCGTTTCTCACTGTTTCCATTGTTTCCCCATGTATTTGCCATGAAGTGATGGGACCAGATGCCATGATCTTAGTTTTTTGAATGTTGAGTTTTAAGCCTACTTTTGCACTCTCCTCTTTCACTTTCATCAGCACACTCTTTAGTTCTTCGCTTTCTACCATAAGGTATCATCTGCATATCATGTATTTCTGGAAATCCCTTAACTGGTTAGAAAGCAATAGCAGCCAGGGAATGTTGCTGATTTATAAGTATACTATCAGCAGGCATTAGCACACCACTTAATTTTTTAAAATATTAAAAGTGATAATTTTTTTAAAAACTTATGTGAAATATGAAAAGACCTATAATTCCATAATTCAAAGAGAATAATTGTCAGAAGTTAGTGATGACTTTTGGAGAACAGGGTCTGAGAAATAAATTACTAGATGCAAAGGTTGAGCATGTGATGGCAGAAGATACTTCAGTGTTTACAGATATTTGAATATTGAGGCTCATATTTCTTTGCTTATTATTGAGCTTGAGCATCTTTTCATTTGTTTAGTCTTCCTGTGAATTTTTTTGTGCAATTATCTGCTCACCTAATTGCATGGGTATCAGTGTTTACAATTTTTAGCAATTAGCATACTTTCATGTAATTCATATTATCCTTGTAGCATTTTATCTACATTATTTTTAGTCCTTAATTAAAAAAAATAATATTTCAACCACAGACAACTAAACTGTTTAAAGAGTAATACAGTTAAAACCTGTACACTCACTACCTGCCTTTTGAAGTAAAACATGATTACACTTGTACAGCCCTTGCATCCATTCTCTCACTGCACTTATTTTTTCTCTACCCTCAAGACCTAACCATTATTCTGAATGTAGTGTGCTGGGAGCCACCACGGGAGATCCCATCCATGACAAAGGTCATGCAGAGACCTGATAGGCAAAAGCGGATCAAGATTCGAGGGGCTCCCTGGACCTGCGCGAGCATCTACCCTAAAACCAGAACCTGTCTGTCTTACTATTTTGTGCCTTTCACCAACTCTTCTGACATTAAGTGGGGGCTATCCCTGACCACCTTTCTCTGGAGAAAATCAAACTTAGGGCTCTAGCTAATAAGTCTCCTGGACATGAGAGGTATATTTCAAATCAAACCCCCTCTGTTAGCATTCTAGCTTGCTTGGCAGGTTTATCCAGATTCTTGCAGCTATGCATGTGATTATTCACAGCCTCCCAACTGTGAGAGGCATGGGAAGCCTAAAACATAGAGCCTTTCAGAGAGTTAAAAGTTATTAGAGTAGTGCTGGCGTAGGATTTCATTATTGGGCCAGTGCTTGTTGCTAAGTTCCCATATTTCTTATCCACTGTGCACCTGGGAGTGCATTAGTTACCATAGTTGGAATGTAAGAAAACAAAATAGTAGTCTTGAAATCAACCACATCAGACCTTTGAGCTAATTGGTTCTTTCTTGTAACTCACTGCACATTTGCTCCGTGAGAAATGTAACCCTGTTTGATACTTTCTGAGGCTGACATAGATTAGAAATATAAAGAAAAAAAAAAAAAACATTTCAAGGGAAAATAAGTTTTCTGGTTGAGCAGCCTTTATCAAAAGAGGGTCATAAAATGTTCACAGGCCTCCAAGGCCAGAAGATAATGTACACAACATCATTTGTGGGAAAGGTATGCAGAAAAAATCCTGGCTTCAATAAGGGCAAAACTGCTGGAGTGTTTGGGCTGATTCTGCGTGACCTTGCATCTTTCACTTCCCTCTATGCACAAGTCAAGGTATAAAAGTCCCTTTTGAAAATAGAGTTACGGGCTCACTCTCTGAAGCTTGGTCATCCTATGTCTTTCTTTTTTTCTTTCTTTCTCTCTCTTACTCTCTTTTTCAGGCTAATCCCTTGGAGCATAGAGGCTCTCTGCGTTCACATATCTGCCTGGGTTTCTAAGACCTGAACGTGAAGGTGTTCTGCATCTTCACTCCCTCGGGACACCGGGAGGGCACCTGCAGCCTCAGTGAACAGAGCAAGCTGCTTGTCTTGGGGCTTTATTGGCTTTCTGTGTAAACTAAGGAATATCAGCTTCTTTCTCTCCTCTGTTTTCTAATCTGCAACATTCTTTCTTTCTCTCTCTCTCTAAATCATTTTCCTCGCTGACGCAGTTTCTCCTGAGGGTTCCCCTGGATCCTGCGGGGGCTGGACCCTGGCAGTAGTGCTTATAGTTGCAGCACATCTCTTAATACCTTTGTCATGCATGCATTCATCCCAAATAATGAGTTTTTGGCAGATTTTTAAAATTTATGCCAACAGGTGTTACTGTTGGACTCTCAAAGAGTCTTCTCCAGCAACACAATTTGAAAGCATCAATTTTAAATCAATGCTAAATGGCACCATGCTATATATTCTTTGGTAACTGTTTTCTTTATCATTATATCTCTAAGATACATCTATATAGAGTCATAGTTCTAATCCAGTGAGGCACAGAATCCTAGTATATCAACATATCACCATTTACAACACACCTATTTTGGTCTTGGAGACATGATGTTCTAATGTTTTCTTCCCACACAAAGACAATGCTGCTGTAAATGTCTGATTCCTTGTTCTTATAAGTCAAGAATCTCCACATACATGTCTAGGAATGAAAGTGCCAGTTTGTAGGGTATGAATATGTACGACTTTGCTGGATGACAACGATTTATTTTCCAAAGTTGTAGTAAATTATCATCCAACAACCTATCAATCAGTTCAGTCAATTCAGTTGCTCATTCATGTCCAACTCTTTGCAACCCCATGAACCGCAGCACGCCAGGCAGCTCTGTTCATCAGCAACACCAGGAGCCACCCAAACTGATGTCCATTGAGTTGGTGATGTCATCTAACCATCTCATCCTCTGGCGTCCCCTTCTCCTCCTGCCTACAATCTTTCCAAACATCAGGGTCTTTTCAAGAGTCAGCTCTATGCATCAGGTGGCCAAAACAGTGGAGTTTTAGCTTCAACATCAGTCCTTCCAATGAACACCCAGGACTGATTTCTTTTAGGATGGACTGGTTGGATCTCCTTGCAGTCCAAGGGACTCTCAAGAGTATTCTCCAACACCACAGTTCAAAAGCACCAAATTTTTAGTGTTCAGCTTTCTTTATAGTCCAACTCTCACAACCATACATGACTACTGGAAAAACCATAGCCTTGACTAGATGGACCTTTGTGGACAAAATAATGTCTCTGCTTTTTAATATGCTGTCTAGGTTGGTCATAACTTTCTTTCAAGGAGTAAGTGTCTTTTAATTTCATGGCTGCAATCACCATCTGTAGTGATTTTGGAGCCCCCCCAAATAAAGCCAGACATTACTTCTACTGTTTCCCCATCTATGTGCCATGAAGTGATGGGAACAGATGCCATGATCTTAGTTTTCTCAATGTTAAGTTTTAAGCCAACTTTTTCACTCTCCTCTTTCAAGAGGCTCTTTAGTTCCTCTTCACTTTCTGCTATAAGGGTGGTGTCACCTGCATATCTGAGGTTATTGATATTTCTCCTGGCAATCTTGATGCCAGATTGTGCTTCCTCCAGGCAAGTGTTTCTCATAATGTACTCTGCACAGAAGTTAAATAAGCAGAGTGACAATATACAGCCTTGATGTACTCCTTTTCCTATTTGGAACCAGTCTGTTGTTCCATGTCCAGTTCTAACTGTTGCTTCCTGACCTGCATACAGGTTTCTCAAAGGCAGGTCAGGTGGTCTGGTATTTCCATTTCTTTCAAAATTTTCCATGGTTTATTGTGACCCACACAGTCAAAGGTTTTGGCATAGTCAATAAAGCAGAAAGAGATATTTCTCTGGAACTCTCTTGGTTTTTTTTGATCAGAAAATTTTGGCAATTTCTTGTTCCTCTGCCTTTTCTGAAACCACCTTGAACATCTGGAAATTCATGATTCACGTATTGCTGAAGTCTGCCTTGGAGAATTTTGAGCATTATTTTACTAGCATGTGAGACGAGTGCAATTGTGCAGTAGTTTGAGCATTCTTTGGCATTGCCTTTCTTTGGGATTGCAATGAAAACTGATCTTTTTCCAGTCCTGTGACCACTCCTGAGTTTTCCAAATTTGCTGACATATTGAGTGCAGCACTTTCACAGCATCATCTTTTAAGATCTGAAATAGCTCAACTGGAATTCTATCACCTCCACTAGCTTTGTTCATAGTGACACTTCCTAAGGCCCACTTGACTTCACATTCCAGGATGTCTGGCTCTGGGTGAGTGATCACACCATCATGATTATCTGGGTCTTGAAGATCTTTTTTGTACAGTTCTTCTGTGTATTCTTGCCACCTCTTCTTAATATCTTCTGCTTCTGTTAGGTCCGTATCATTTCTGTCCTTTATCGAGCCCATCTTTGCATAAAACGTTCCCTTGGTATCTCTAATTTTCTTGAAGAGATCTCTAGTCTTTCCCATTCTATTGTTTTCCTCTATTTCTTTGCATTGATCGCTGAGGAAGGCTTTCTTATCTCTCCTTGCTACTCTTTTGAACTCTGCATTCAGATGTTTATATCTTTCCTTTTTTCCTTTGCTTTTCACTTCTCTTCTCTTCACAGCTATTTGTAAGGCCTCCTCAGACAGCCATTTTGCTTTCTGCATTTCTTTTTCTTGGGGATAGTCTTGATCCCTGTCTCCTGTACAGTGTCATGAACCTCTGTCCACAGTTCATCAGGCACTGGGACTATCAGATCTAGTCCCTTAAATCTATTTCTCACTTCCACTGTATAATCATAAGGGATTTGATTTAGGTCATACCTGAATGGTCTAATGGTTTTCCCCACTTTCTTCAATTTAAGTCTGAATTTGGAGTTCATGATCTGAGCCATAGTCAGCTCCCGACCATAGCTTTTTTTTTTTTTTTGCTGCCTGTATAGAACTTCTCCATCTTTGCCTGCAAGAATATAATCAATCTGATTTCAGTGTCGAGCATCTGGTGATGTCCATGTGTAACGTCTTCTCCTGTGTTGTTGAAGAGGGTGTTTTCTATGACCAGTGCGTTCTTTTGGCAAAACTCTATTAGCTTTTGCCATGCTGCATTCTGTAACCCAAGGCCAAATTTGCCTGTTACTCCAGGTATTTCTTGACTTTCTACTTTTGCATTCCAGTTCCCTTATAGTGAAAAGGACATCTTTTTTGGGTGTTAGTTCTCAAAGGTCTTGTAGGTCTTCATAGAATCGTTCAACCTCAGCTTCATCAGTGTTACTGATTGGGGCATAGACTTGGATTACCATGATAGTGAACGGTTTGCCTTGGAAATGAACAGAGCTCATCTTGTCATTTTTGAGATTGCATCCAAGTACTACATTTCGGACTCTTGTTGACTATGATGGCTACTCTGTTTCTTCTCAGGGATTCTTGCCCACAGTAGTAGATATAATGGTCATCTAATTTAAATTCACCCATTCCAGTCCATTTTAGTTCACTGATTCCCAGAATGTCGACATTCACTCTTGCCATCTCCTGTTTGACCTCTTCCAATTTGCCTGAATCATGGACCTAACATTCCAGGTTCCTATGCAATATTGCTCTTTACTGCATTGGACCTTGCTTCTATCACCAGTCACATCCACAACGGGATATTTTTACATTGGCTCCATCCCTTCATTCTTTCTGGGAGATATTTCTCCACTGATCTCCAGTAGCATATTGGGCACCTACTGACATGGGGAGTTTATCTTTCAGTGTCCTTTCTTTTTGCCTTTTCATACTGTTCATGGGGTTCTCAAGGCAAGAATATTGAAGTGGTTTGCCATTCCCTTCTCCAGTGGACCACATTCTGTCAGATCTCACCACCATGACCCATCCATCTTGGGTGGCCCCACACGGTATGGCTCAGTTTCAATGAGTTAGACAAGCTGTGGTTGGTGTATCAGATTGGCTAGTTGTCTGTGATTGTGGTTTCAGTCTGTCTGCCCCCTGATGCCCTCTCTCAGCACTTACCAACTTACTGGGGTTTCTCTTACCTTGGACACAGGGTACCTCTTCATGGCTGTTCCAGCAAAGCACAGCCATGACCCCTGACCTATACTTACTTTTTATTTTGCATTATTATGTATTCTATTGTTTGGAATTTTACTATTGTTGTTTAGTCAGTAAGTCGTGTCCAACTCCTTGCAAACCTCATGGACTGTAGCCTGTCATGCTACATGTCCATGGGATTTCTCAGGCAAGAATAAAGGAGTGTTTTGCTATTTCCTCCTCCAGGGGGTCTTCCCGACCCAGAGATTGAACCCGCATTCTCTGAATTGTAGGCATATTCTTTACTGCTGAGCCACTGAGGAATTCAGCTTAATGCTTAAATCTTTTGAAGTATGTATTACAATAAATAATTGTTTGAAGTGACTTTATGTCCAAATATTATGAATAATCCCAATTGTTACTGCCTCACATACATTAATTTATGTTACTTTATTATATAGTACATCCTTACATGTAACAGGTTCTGAGGAGTCCATGGTCTATTATTCTCCTTGTTGCTGCTGTTGTTCAGTTGCTCAGTCATTTCTAACTCTTTGCGACCCCATGGACTGCAGCATGCCAGGCTTCCCTGTCCTTCACCATCTCTCAGAGTTTGCTCAACCTCATGTCCATTGAGTCGGTGATGCCATCCAACCATTTCATCTTCTGCCATCCCCTTCTCTTCCTGCCTTCAATCTTTCCAGCATCAGGGTCTTTTCTAATGAGTCAGCTCTTCGCATCAGCTGGCCAAAGTACTGGAGCTTCAGCTTCACCATCAGTCCTTCTAAAGAAATTTCGGGATTGATTTCCTTTAGGATTTACTGGTTGCATCTCCTGACAGACTAAGGGACTCTCTAGAGTCTCCAATAAAACCACAGTTCAAAAGCATCAATTCTTCACCGCTCAGTCTTCTTTATGGTCCAACTCTCACATTGTACATTTGGAAAAAACATAGCTTTGACTATATGGATCTTTGTTGGAAAAATGATGTTTCTGCTTTTTAATATGCTCTCTAGGTTTGTCATAGCTTTTCTTTCAAGGAGCAACCATCTTTTAATTTCTTGGCTACAGTATAGTCTTTCATTCTGTTAAGCACCAAGACTTTACCACGGTCAAGTAGTATACAAGAAGCCATGCATGAAGTGATCATAAAATTGAAACACATAAATTACTGTCCCTGTCCCTTAGGGAACTTTCAAAATAAATGGCTAATAAACAAGTATGTAAGCAGAGACATTACTTTGCTGACTAAGGTCTGTCTAGTCAAGGCTATAGTTTTTCCAGTGGTCATGTATGGATGTGAGAGTTGGACTGTGAAGAAGGCTGAGTGCCGAAAAATTGATGTTTTTGAACTGTGGTGTTGGAGAAGACTCTCAGGAGTCCCTTGGACTACAAGGAGATCCAACCAGTCCATTCTGAAGGAGATCAACCCCGGGATTTCTTTGGAAGGAATGATGCTAAAGCTGAAACTCCAGTACTTTAGTCACCTCATGCGAAGAGTTGACTCACTGGAAAATACTTTGATGCTGGGAGGGATTGAGGGCAGGAGGAGAAGGGGATGACAGAGGATGAGATGGCTGAATGGCATCACTGACTCAATGGACGCGAGTCTGAGTGAACTCTGGGAGTTGGTGATGGACAGGAAGGCCTGGCGTGCTGCTATTCATGGGGTTGCAAAGAGTCGGACACGACTGAGCGACTGAACTGAACTGAAACAACAGATAATTCCAAATTGTGTGACATTTTATGAAACATATAAGTAGGCTGTTGTGATTGATAAAAAAAAAAAATAAAATAAAAGGAAGTCCTTAGTTTCAAAGAAAAGTGGATTCAGGTATTCACTTTCAGTGAGATGTGATGGGTAAGAGGAGACACTGGTGACGTGCACTGAGGAAAGGCATCTGCGTGAGACTCGCACACAAGGAGAAGATGTGTGAATAGAGTGCCAGTGTGACACATCCTGGCAGGGATGGGAGAGGGTCCCTGATGAGAATGACACAATGAATGTGTAAGATCTTCTATCTACTGTGGTAGGTCACTGTAACATTTAGAACACAAGTTAAAAAAAAAAAAAGAGAGAGAGAGCTGTCAACAGGTGATTTGGAGAAGGAAGACAGAGAGTTCAGAGGTAAATGGGGGACCAGGGCAACAGAGGAGACAGCTGTAAGTGGAAGGAGAAATCAAGTATGCAGAATGCCCAGAGGTCTAGGATATGGGGCATTAAAGAATACATCCCATAGGTTAAATGTTCTGCCAAAATCATAACTCTCAAAATGGAGTTCTGGAAAAGGGTTAAGATTGGAGTTTATTAAGGATAGAAAGAATATGAAGAACTAAGGAAGCATAAACAAACTTTCCAGAAGTTTAGCTATAAAAGAGAGTAGTGAAATATGGAATTATAGCTGGAGAGAAATGAAGAATTTAAGAAATTTATTTTTATTTAAGATTATATACTGAGACTTGATGGGAGGAATAATCCAGGAAGGTAGAAGAATGTGGATTCATAGGTGAGTGAAATGGTAAGTTCATATTTCATTGTGTGATTGGTATAATCCTGTTTCATATTATCTGAAAATTTATCTTCCATAATCTCACATTTTTGTTATATCAGATGAATTTTAGAACCATTTGCTTTCCCTGCTATACTCTATTCCAAGAAATGACTGTGTATCTGAGAATTAATATAAAATCTAAACAGTGATATAAGAATAGCTGAAATGTTAATAGCATTTGGTATTTTCATCCTGCAGCCTTGACTGTCTGTTTCTTTAAGTCTATGCTAAAACTATAAAGCAGTTTCCTTGTATTCCAAAGAGCAGTGGTATCAGGGAACCCTTTGACAATCTCTGCTGAATGGCTTGGGAGGAGTGGAAGTTTGGTAAATTATTAGTTGTCTATGCTTCTTTGCAGCCATGAAACTAAAAGATGCTTACTCCTTGGAAGGAATGGAAGGAAAGTTATACCCAAGCTAGATAGATATTAAAAAGCAGAGACATTACTTTGCCAACAAAAGTCTGTCTAGTCAAGGCTATGGTTTTTCCAGTGGTCATGTATGGATGTGAGAGTTGGACTGTGAAGAAAGCTGAGTAGCGAAGAATTAATGCTTTTGAACTGTGGTGTGGAGAAGACTCTTGAGAGTCCCTTGGACTGCAAGGAGATTCAACCAGCTCATCCTAAAGGAGATCAGTCCTGGGTGTTCATTGGAAGGACTGATGCTGAAGCTGAAACTCCAATACTTTGGCCACCTCATGCGAAGAGTTGACTCACTGGAAAAGACTCTGATGCTAGGAGGGATTAGGGGCAGGAGGAGAAGGGGATGACAGAGGATGAAATGGCTGGATGGCATCACTGACTCGATGGACATGAGTTTGGATGAATTCTGGGAGTTGGTGATGGACAGGGAGGCCTGGTGTGCTGCGATTCATGGGGTCGCAGAATCGCAAAGAGTTGGACACGACTGAGTGACTGAACTGAACTGAACTGATGCTTCATCAGTGCATAAAAGGAATTGAACATGTCACAAGAAGAATATGTTAATACAAGGGCACATTAGCATGCATACAATAAAAGAAGTGAAGAAAAGTGAGATTTATTTTTGTCTTAACATTTTGCTCTTCCTCATGAGTATGTTTGCATCCTTGCTACTCCTAGTAAGGAATCTCCTTTCAGAATACTAATTGAGAAAATAAAAGCTGTAATTGGACTACTGTCAATCATATTAATACTTTAGAGAGTGCGAGGCCCACTTAGCTAGGTGAGGAAAAAGCAGTGACCATGCTGTGTTCTTAGAAACTGACTAAACCAACCTCTTTATCCATTCCATTTAACAGTGGGAGAGAGGAAGGTGAAGCAACTTTGAGTTTACCAGCAGATGCTAAAAAGTCAGGGCAGGAAAAGGGCAATTAAGTATCAACCTTAATATCAATTAAGATAAACTGATGTTATCTTGAGTAATAATTAAGAGGCCTGTTAAAGTTCTTCTATCATTGTTTGTTGAGATGAATCTTTTGCTTTATTTTTTTTATTAAAGGTAATGAACTCCAATACTTTGGCCACCTCATGTGAAGAGTTGACTCATGGGAAAAGACTCTGATGCTGGGAAGGATTGGGGGCAGGAGGAGAAGGGGACGACAGAGGATGAGATGGCTGGACGGCATCACCGAATCGATGGACATGAGTTTGAGTGAACTCCAGGAGTTGGTGATGGACAGGGAGGCATGGAGTGCTGCAGTTCATGAGGTCGCAAATAGTCGGACACGACTGAGCGACTGACTTGAACTGAACTGATGAATAAATATGGAATTCCCTGGTTGCTCAGCTGGTAAAGAATCCGCAATGTGGGAGAACTGGGTTTGATCTCTGGGTTGGGAAGATCCCCTGCAGGAGGGCATGGCAACCTATTCCAGTATTCTTGCCAGGAGAATCTGAATGAACAGAGAAGCCTGGCTGGCTGCAGTCCATGGGGTCACAAAGAGTCAGACATGACTGAGCAACTAAGGACACACTAAGCACATGAATTAATATGGGAACCAGCATGAAGCATCTTACTTGATCTTTGACTAAAATTTTCACCTAAAACAGTGACGCATCAAATGCTCACTCTCTAAGCTAGGTTGTACATCAAAATTTTGATACATTCAGTTCAGTCCAATTGCTCAGTCATGTCTGAGTCTTTGCAACCTCATGAACTGCAGCACGCCAGGCCTTCCTGTCCATCACCAACTCCTGGAGTTCACCCAAACTCATGTCCATCAAGTCGGTGATGCCATCCAGCCATCTCATCCTCTGTCGTCCCCTTCTCCTCCTGCCCCCAATCCCTCCCGGCATCAGAGTCTTTTCCAATGAGTCAACTCTTTGCATGAGGTGGCGAAAGTATTGGAGTTTCAGCTTCATCATTAGTCCTTCCAGTGAACACCCAGGACTGATCTCCTTTAGAATGGACTATTTGGGATCTCCTTGCAGTCCAAGGGACTCTCAAGAGTCTTCTCCAACACCACAGTTCAAAAGCATCAATTCTTTGCGCTCAGCCTTCTTCACAGTCCAACTCTCACATCCATACATGACCACTGGAAAAACCATAGCCTTGACTAGATGGACCTCTGTTGGCAAAGTAATATCTTTGCTTTTTAATATACTATCTAGGTTGGTGATATGTTACTTTATATGAAAATTGAAGTAATTAGCTCTTCTGTATAGGAATAATTTCCCATTCTCGCTGCAAGCAAATTTCAATAAGAAATTGGTAAGACAAGAAATAGATCTAAAACATGGTGTACATGGACTTTTTTTAGATAGCAGTATATTATAGGGATATACTGTACATCAGAACAAGTTGTTTTGTCTTATGTCTTTGATGAGTTTTTGTTCTCCACAGGATTGATTAGAATGAGAAAGTGACTAAACATTATAATAAAACATAATGTACCTAACTTAGTATTTTACATTAGTCATGTATGACTTAGTCATTTGGCAAATTCTATCCAATTTTTGAGACAATGTGAAAATAAAACTGAAAAGTGAGACATTTATACTCAATCAGTACTCTAAAGGGCTTCCCAGGTGGTGCTAGTGGTAAAGAACCAGCCTGATGATGCAGCAGAAGTAAGAGAAACGAATTCGATCTCTGGGTGGGGAAGATCCTCTGGAGGACATGGCAACCCACTCTAGTATTCTTGATTGAAGAATCCCCCGGACAGAGGAGCCTGGTAGGCTACAAGTCCAAAGAATCCAGCATGACTGAATGAATTGAGCACATATGCACTACTCTAAGAGATACTAGTAGAATTAGCATGCATCTCCTTAATATAAGAAAATTTTTAATTTTTCTTAGAACAAAGCTTAAATAATAAAGCATAAAAGTTCAGTCTAAGAAAGGCATCATAGAACATTACTATTCTCATTCAAACCACTGAACCAATTTTGATTGCCGTATTTTATTATTATTTCTCTGCATAGATTGAGCATTATAGCTGTACTAGTCAACACATACACGAGAATAAATTCTGTTGGTATTTTTATTAGGATTACATTAAATTTGCAAATACTTCAGGGAAAAACTGACATCTTTATAATATCATTATAATATCGTTTCTATCTGAGGGTAGTTTTGTTCTAATTTCACAAATATTCATTTGTGTACTTCAGGAGTATTCTAAATTTTTCTTCAAACTGGTCTTGTGCATTTCCTAAGTTTATTCCTAGGTATTTCATCTTTTATCCTACCTTTAAATAGCCTTCTTTGGGTCCTGTGTGCTTCATCAATTTTATAACTTCAATTCATAACTACAGTTACTAATTCTACACTTTATGTGAAGAAACCTAGAATATTCAGAAATACTTTGAATGAAGTTATGAAGGGAAATTAACACAAACATATGGAAATATATAAAGTCCTGATAAGAGGAAGAGTATAGCACTGGAATATTTCTAGTGAGACTGACCAATGAAACAGAATGTCAAGAAAGAGACCCAAAAATATGAGAATGATCTAATGTATTTCAAATCTGTATCTCAAATCAGTGGGTAAAAGATGTGTTATTTCATGAAAGATGCATTTGGAAAAAATAAAGATGGAATCATATTTTCCATCATACACCAGGATAAATTCTAAGTAGAGCAAATGTTAAAATGTTAAGCTATTAAAATCATAATGTTATTAGAAGAAAAATGAGAGCTTTGACTTCAGATTTTGGAGAAGGTCCTTTCAACTATTCCTAAAATTGAGAAGCCATAGAAAAGACTAATAGATTTGATACCTGAAAATAAAATTAATTCTTCATTAAATAATATGAGCAAAGTTGACAATATAATACAATGGGGAAAAAAATTTTGTAACTCATATCAGAAATGATAGGCTAATTCCCCTAGTACATATAAAAGCTTCTAGAAATCAATAAGAAAAAGACCAATGAAAAAATGTTCAGTTTATGTTCAGTGTAAAATGGACTCTTTATAGGAAAAATAAATACAATTAATCCTTATACAAATGAAAAATGCTCAACCTCAATCCTAACCAGAGAATAAAAAAAGGCAAAAAATTAAAAAATACACAAAAATACAAAAAAAAAAAAGTCTGAATGACATACTTTTAACTTGCTGATAGACATAATTCAAAAATTCATGTCAGAATACGTGAATTTTTTAATCAGAAACCCTACTGGACCCTAATCCCTGTGGACAAATTTTGCACTTTTTGACTAATGTAAAGTATTCAATCAGGCTTCCCAGGGTGGCATTAGTGGTAAAGAACCTGCCTGACGATGCAGGAGATGAAAGCAACATGGGTTCGATCCCTGAGCCAGGAAGATCCCATGGAGGAGGGCATGGTAACCCATTTCAGCATCCTTGCCTGGAGGATCCCAGGGACAGAGGAGCCTGGTAGGCTACAGTTGATGGGGTTGCAAACAGTGAGACATGTCAAAAGCAACTTAGCATACAAAATACTTATTCATCTGAAATGTATTTATTTATTCAAAAATCAATTAATAAAATACATATTTATATTCATGTTTTAAGATATAAAATGATATTTGGCTTGTCCTCAATGAAAAGCAAGTATAAACGTAAGTATGTTGAAAGAAACAAAAAAAAAATAAAGTCATTTATTATCATTTCTCCCAATCTTCACACTTGCTTTCTTTCATTAAAAAACCACTTAAGTAAGACCATCTCCTTGAGATCATCAGGAAGATCAAAAGGAAATAAAAAATGAAATAACTTTCTCATTAAATACTATTTTACTGTGTGTTGGGACCAAGCTCTACATAAACTAACCTGGTATATCTTCAGTAATATACTTGTCAGCTTTTTATGATTTTAGATATGAGAATTACTGCAAATGATAAATGGGCAACAATATTATCACTAAAGTTTTAAGTCTGAGTGGTTTAAGGAATAGTAGAATCATTAATGATCCCTAGATGGCTCAGACGGTAATCTGCTTGTGATGTGGGAGACCAGAGTTTTATCCCTGGGCCAGAAAAATCCCCTGGAGAAGGGAATGGTAATCCACTCCAGGATTCTTGCCTGGAAAACCCCATGGACAGAAGAGCCTGGTGGGCTACAGTCCACTGAGGCACAAAGAGTCGACATCATTGAGCACATATACAATCATTAATAGAAATGAGCAGATGGAAGAAATTATGATGTATGTAGATGGAGAGGATGGATTCAACAAGGCAACTTCCAGGCAGAAAGAGTCAGTAGGCATAAGGCAAACAAAACTGGAATTAGGGACAGAAAAGTCACAAAAAGTACATTTAAGATACACAACTGCATTAACAAAGAGCACCTACCAGCCATTTTTCGTATTCCTCGAGAGCTTGTTTATCTTTTTCTTTTTTCTCAGCTCTTTTCAGTTCTTCTTTTCTTTTCTCATATATCTTTACTTTTTCCTTTTCCTTGAAAAAAACTTCCTTCTTTTCATTCCTATGTAGGGTAGTATAAAACATTGGCAAGTTAAAGGAGAATATATAATAAAGATCCCCTAATGTGTCTGCAATAAGACTGAGTACATTAATAACAATCAAGTAAATGAATTTTAGAAAAACCTAAAGTGTTACTAATTTCAGATCTATCAAAACACTTGCTATTTTAGATTACCATTTTTCAACAGCAGTTAAGTTATCTTTTCTTTTCTCAGCAACAGTTTCCTCCTCTTTCTGTTTCTTTGCTCTTTCATATTCTTTCTCTTTTTTATTTTTCTCCTTAAGGTATTCCATCTTTTTTGCTTTCCATTTTTCAAAAGCCTGAAGAAGTTAAGAATTACCTTCTTATTGAATGTGAATATAATAAAATAGTAAAAGTACAGATAATCACTAATTTTCAAATATTTAAGATTAAGAAAGATATTAAAGTTATTGCATACTTGCAGTGCTTCTCCTTTTCTCATAGCATTTTCTTCTTCAGTTTTCTTCTTGTTTTTCTCCTCAAGCCTTTTTTTGGCAGCTATCTTCTTTGCTTCCTTTTCTTTCATGGCTTTCCAGGCCTCAAATGATGCTAAGGCTTCTTCTCTCTTAGCAGCTCTTTTCTATTTTGGAAAAGTAATAGTCATATGTGTATAAATATTATAAATGTAGATAGATATAGATATACATATAAGTATGTGTCTTTCCTTAATGTTCATCAAGTTAGGTTTCAAAGCAATCTATTTTAAATGATTTAGAAAAATTATAAAAAAACGTTATCTGAATTATTCACTATATTTTAAAATATCCTTTTCTAACAACTTCTCAGATATTGATGTACTACCATGCATGGGAAGGAACCTTTTTTGGGAAGTGTACTGAACAAATGTTTTCAGAGTAAACGGAAATAGGTTAATTGGTACTGCTGCTGCTGCTGCTGCTAAGTCGCTTCAGTCGTGTCCGACTCTGTGCGACCCCATAGATGGCAGCCACCAGGCTCCCCCATCCCTGGGATTCTCCAGGCAAGAACACTGGAGTGGGTTGCCATTTCCTTCTCCAGTGCATGAAAATGAAAACTGAAAGTGACATCACTCAGTCATGTCTGACTCTTTGCGACCCCATGGACTGCAGCCTACCAGGCTCCTCCATCCATGGGATTTTCCAGGCAAGAGTACTGGAGTGGGGTGCCATTGCCTTCTCCGAATTGGTACTGCAAAGTGCTCATAATGAAATATTGCATTAAAAGAAAAATATCAGGGAAGTTACAGGCCAGAGAGGTAATTGAAAAAAATTTTTTTAATTACTAATTTTACCTCTCTGGCCTGGAACTTCCCTGATATTTTTCTCTTTTAATGCAATATTTCATTATGAGCACTTTACAGTGCCAATTAATCTATTTCAGTTTAAAATTACCGTCAAAGTAAGATAAATTGGCCAAGTCACACAGTAAGCCACAGGTCTTTGCTTTAACCCTGAGTTTTGACTGACATCAGAGCATACAATTCTTACTGCATAAACATGTCCCAAATGTTGAAAACATGGGCCAGACTGGAAAATGTTATTACTTTACTTACTTTAGTCTAATCCCATAATATTTTTGCCTTATAATATTCCTTAGGATTAAATGCTATAAACTCTTATTACAGAGATAACATAATTTAGCAGAAGTATGGCCACCCTCACTGAGCTGTGAAGACCAAATGAGGCGTCGGGCACTGACTGTGGAGGTCAAGCTCAAACGTGGCCCGGAGTCCAGGCACCCCACCCGCAGGGCTGCTCCCCTCAGCATTATTTCTATTCATGGTAGTATTAAAAACCACAATGAAGGGTTCGTTTGTTTTGTTCTGTTTTCTTTAGTGGTTTTACTTTAGTAGATGAGAAACAAATGAGCATGTTGTAGGCTACGGGGCAGGAGTTAGAGGCAGAAAGTGAAGTACAAGTGAGATTGAAATGAAAGCCCAGCTCCATTCAATGGGAAGGACAGGGGCAATCACTCAGGTAGAGGTTGGTCTTAAAGACACAAAAAAATTCAAGATAGAAAAGAGGACAGTTCAGTTCAGTTCAGTTGCTCAGTCATGTCTGACTCTTTGCGACCCCATGAATCGCATCACGCCAGGCCTCTCTGTCCATCACCAACTCCCGGAGTTCACCCAAAGTCATGTCTATCGAGTCGGTGATGCCATCCAGCCATCTCATCCTCTGTCATCCCTTTCTCCTCCTGTGCCCAATCTCTCCCAGCATAAAGGTCTTTTCCAATGAGTCAACCCTTCACATGAGGTGGCCAAAGAACTAGAGTTTCAGCTTCAGCATCATTCCTTCCAATGAACACCCAGGACTGATCTCCTTGAGGATGGACTGGTTGGATCTCCTTGCAGTCCAAGGGACTCTCAAGAGTCTTCTCCAACACCACAGTTCAAAAGCATCAGTTCTTCAGCACTCAACTTTCTTTATAGTCCAGCTCTCACATCCATACATGACCACTGGAAAAACCATAGCCTTGAAGAGATGGACAATTGTTGGCAAAGTAATGTCTCTGCTTTTGAAGATGCTATCTAGGTTGGTCATAACTTTCCTTCCAAACAGTAAGCATTTTTTAATTTCATGGCTGCAGTCACCATCTGCAGTGATTTTGGAACCCCAAAAAATAAAGTCTGACACTGTTTCCACTGTTTCCCGATCTATGTCCCATTAAGTGATGGGACCAGGTGCTATGATCTTCGTTTTCTGAATGTTGAGCTTTAAGCCAATTTTTCACTCTCCTCTTTCACTTTCATCAAGAGCCTTTTTTTAGTTCCCCTTCACTTTCTGCCATAAGGGTGGTGTCATCTGCATATCTGAGGTTACTGATATTTCTCCCAGCAATCTTGATTCCAGCTTGTGTTTCTTCCAGTCCAGCATTTCTCAAGATGTACTCTGCATGTAAGTTAAATAAGCAGGGTGACAATATACAGCCTTGATGTACTCCTTTTTCTATTTGGAACCAGTCTGTTGTTCCATGTCCACTTCTAACTATTGCTTCCTGACCTGCATATAGGTTTCTCAAGAGGCACGTCAGGTGGTTTGGTATTCCCATGTCTTTCAGAATTTTCCACAGTTTACTGTGATCCACACAGACAAAGGCTTTGGCATAGTCAATAAAGCAGAAATAGATGTGTCTCTGGAACTCTCTTCCTTATTCCATGATCCAGCAGATGTTGACAATTTGATCTCTGGTTCCTCTGCCTTTTCTAAAACCAACTTGAACATCTGGAAGTTCATGGTTCACATATTGCTGAAGCCTGGTTTGGAAAATTTTGAGCATTACTTTACTAGCATGTAAGATGAGTGCAACTGTGGGGTAGTTTGAGCATTTTTTGGCATTGACTTTCTTTGGGATTGGAATGAAAACTGACCTTTTCCAGTCCTGTGGCCACTCCTGAGTTTTCCAAATGTGCTTGCATATTGAGTGCAGCACTTTCACAGCATCATCTTCCAGGATTTGAAATAGCTCAACTGGAATTCCAATCACTTCCACTAGCTTTGTTCGTAGTGATGCTTTCTAAGGCCCACTTGACTTCACATTCCCGGATGTCTGGCTCTGGGTGAGTGATCACACCATCGTGATTATCTGGGTCGTGAAGATCTTTTTGGTAAAGTTCTTCTGTGTATTCTTGTCACGTCTTCATAATATCTTCTGCTTCTGTTAGGTCCATACCATTTCTGTCCTTTATCGAGCTCATCTTTGCATGAAATGTTTAATGCTTTGGCTGCGATGGACCCATGGCAGAAGACGCTGGCTGCGATAGACTGTGCAGAAGCATGGCCGAGAAGAGCTACCCCTCGCTCAAGGTCAGGGGCGGAGGCCGAGAGGAGCTACCCCATGTCCGAGGTCAGGGGAGTGGCCGAGAGTGCCAGGCTGCAATGGCACAGCATCTGCTGAGAGGAGCTACCCCAAGTCCGAGGTCAGGGGCGGCGGCCAGGAGGAGCTACCCCATGTCCAAGGAGCAGTGGCTGTGCGGAAGCAGAAGGGCCAAGAGGAGCTACTCCATGTTCAAGGTCAGGAGGGGCGGCTGTGAGGATATACCCCTCTTCCAAGGTAAGGAGCAGCAGCTGCGCTTTGCTGGAGCAGCTGTGAAGACATACCCTACGTCCAAGGTAAGAGAAACCGAAGTAAGACGGTAGGTGTTGCGAGAAGGCATCAGAGAGCAGACACACTGAGACCATAATTACATAAAATTAGTCAGTCTAATCACACTAGGACCACAGCCTTGTCTAACTCAATGAAACTAAGCCATGCCTGCAGGGCAACCTAAGACGGGTGGGTCATGGTGGAGAGGTCTGACAGAATGTGGTCCACTGGAGAAGGGAATGGTAAACCACTTCAGTATTCTTGCTTTGAGAACCCCATGAACAGTATGAAAAGGCAAAATGATAGGATTCTGAAAGAGGAACTCCCCAAGTTGATAGGTGCCCAATATGCTATTGGAGATCAGTGGAGAAATAACTCCAGAAAGAATGAAGGGATGGAGACAAAGCAAAAACAATACCCAATTGTGGATGTATCTGGTGATAGAAGCAAGGTCTGATGCTATGAAGAGCAATACTGCATAGGAACCTAGAATGTTAGGTCTGTGAATCAAGAAAAGAGGACAACTGAAGGTTAATGTCTGAAGACCCTTTATATTCTTGACTAAGTTGTAATACTGAAGTCAATTTTTAAGAATGAAATAGGTACATGGTCACAAGAAAAAAATATTCATAATCAATAGTGCCAAAACTATTGCACACATATAAAAAAATTTGTGTATCTATTTTTCATGTAAATCAGTTATATCAACTAAAAATGTATAAAGGACTAGAGAAAAAAAATCAGAAATCATTTCTTTTATATACAGTTTATTTCACCATTTAGGTGGGAGGGGGGTTCAGGATTGGGAACTCATGTACACCCGTGGCGGATTCATGTCAATGTATGACAAAACCAATACAGTATTGTAAAGCAAAATAAAGTAAAAATAAAAAATAAAATAAAAAAAATTTAAAAAACCAGGTGATTTAAAAATATAAAGCATTTGAGACTATTTTACTCACTTAAAAATCCAGAATATTTTTCATTTCTATATTTCAGAATACCTGTTCATTTTGAATCCTTAAGTTTTCACTTTCAATTCGTTTAATTCTGTGCATTTCATGTAAATAAATATTTTTCTTTTCTAACCACTCCTGTGAGAAGAAGAAAAAGGCTATATGTTATGCACAGTTTTGCAAATGAATTAGAATTCTTATTTATTTCTGAAATATATAATTAAAACTTAAAAAACAAAACAAAACATAAACCTTACAAACTTTATATGTACTAATATTCCTCTTTTTCTGATAATATTCTAATATATAACAATGAGCAAGAATTAACTTAGCATAACTATGTTATCTTTCTCAGTACTAGGAACAGATTTCAAAGACTGACTATGATGACTGAATATATTAACATTTTATCTGAAATTCACATGGCCAATTTTCTATTTTTATATTTCTATGCATTAAAAACACATATTAAAATACATTTTCTATTTGTATTTTATATAACAAATAAGACAAAAAAAATCCATTTGAAACTTTGAAAAATTAGAAAAGCTTTTTTCTAGGTAAGTTTAATTCAAATACAAAAAGTCTCAGGAAAGGAAAAAATATTAAAACACTTTAGTTCATAACAATATAAACTTTAAGTTGAAAAAATATAAAAACATAGATATACCATAACTATATTTTGCTTGTGTTATATTTTTATCAATTGCTATGGCAAATTCTCTTTCTTTACAATTATGATCAGCTAACAAAGTTTAAAGTAACCCTGGTGGCTCAGATGGTAAAGAATCTGCCTGCAATAAGGGAGATATGGGTTCAGTTCCTGGGTTGGGAAGATCCCCTGGAGAAGGGAAAGGCAACTCACCCTAGTATTCTTGCCTGGAGAATTCCATGGACAGAGAAGCTTGGTGGGCTACAGTTCATGGGGGTCACAAAGAGTCGAACACAACTGAACTACTAACACACATACACAAGCAAACTTGGGAGATTTGGATTGCTCAGGTATTATAAAGGAAATGAGTTAATAAATCATTGTTTCTGACAGGTTCATTTTACTCCCTGATAAAAAAATCTAATGTGATTAATTCTAATTAAAAAAAAAATCCTTTTTACCTGATAAACAGCTGCCCTTAGATTATCTGCTCTGTCAGGTTCTGTGTTCTGTTTCTGTGAGGGCTTTTGGTCCAAAACTCTCAAAGTCCCTAAGTAGTGAGAAGCTGGAGCTGTCGATGGAATCCTCCTTAGAGAACTAGGCTTCTTTAAGAACTCAGAGGTCATTAATCTGAAAAGATCCAAATGAATCAAGACAAACTATTACAATTACAATGGTAGAAGAAAGATTCATTAGATTTTGAAACTACTATATCTAAAAACTACATTATAATAAATTAGAATTACTTTGAAAATGATGTGGTATTTTATTAGTACACAAAGACTCCAATATAATTTAAATTTTATTACTTTAATTTATATATAGCTTCAAAGTAATTTTTCTTTTTAGGTTATTTATAATTAAAACATTTTTTAAAAACATGGACTCAAGTTACATGGGAAAAAACAATATTAAGTAGGTTTTAATAGTTTCTTGTATTATTTTCAATATAATTTAAATTTTATTACTTTAATTTATATATAGCTTCAAAGTAATTTTTCTTTTTAGGTTATTTATAATTAAAACATTTTTTAAAAACATGGACTCAAGTTACATGGGAAAAAACAATATTAAGTAGGTTTTAATAGTTTCTTGTATTATTTTCAATATAATTTAAATTTATTACTTTAATTTATATATAGCTTCAAAGTAATTTTTCTTTTTAGGTTATTTATAATTAAAACATTTTTTAAAAACATGGACTCAAGTTACATGGGAAAAAACAATATTAAGTAGGTTTTAATAGTTTCTTGTATTATTTTCAATATAATTTAAATTTTATTACTTTAATTTATATATAGCTTCAAAGTAATTTTTCTTTTTAGGTTATTTATAATTAAAACATTTTTTAAAAACATGGACTCAAGTTACATGGGAAAAAACAATATTAAGTAGGTTTTAATAGTTTCTTGTATTATTTTCAATATAATTTAAATTTTATTACTTTAATTTATATATAGCTTCAAAGTAATTTTTCTTTTTAGGTTATTTATAATTAAAACATTTTTTAAAAACATGGACTCAAGTTACATGGGAAAAAACAATATTAAGTAGGTTTTAATAGTTTCTTGTATTATTTTCAATATAATTTAAATTTTATTACTTTAATTTATATATAGCTTCAAAGTAATTTTTCTTTTTAGGTTATTTATAATTAAAACATTTTTTAAAAACATGGACTCAAGTTACATGGGAAAAAACAATATTAAGTAGGTTTTAATAGTTTCTTGTATTATTTTCAATATAATTTAAATTTTATTACTTTAATTTATATATAGCTTCAAAGTAATTTTTCTTTTTAGGTTATTTATAATTAAAACATTTTTTAAAAACATGGACTCAAGTTACATGGGAAAAAACAATATTAAGTAGGTTTTAATAGTTTCTTGTATTATTTTGCTACATTGCTGCTGCTGCACTGTTGTTTGGTCGCTAAGTCACGTTCAACTCTGTAACCCCAGGGACTGTGGTCTGCCAGGCTCCTCTGTTCATGGGATTTCCCAGGCAAGAATACTGGAGCAGTTGCCATTTCCTTCTCCAGGAAATCTTCTGGAGCCAGGGATCAAACCCCTACTCCTGCAATGGCAGGCAGATTCTTTACTGCTGATCCACCAGAGAAGCCCCATTTTGCTACATAAACCTCTTAAATATAAAGTTAGATTAATAATCTCTAACTTGGGGTTGGCAGGAAAATCTGGCTCATGACCTCTTCTGGTATATAAAGTTATGACACCACAGCTATTTCATTTATTTTCATAATGCCAACAATGGCTTCCCTGCTACAATAGCAGATGTGAGTAATTACAACAGAGACACCTGCCATATGTACCAACTGGCAAATTCACTGAAAAAGTTTGCTGACCCCTGTTCTATTTGAGTAATGATAATTTAAAAGACGCAGAAGGTTTTGATTAGCACCTATGAGTTAGGCATCAGTGTGAATGCTGATCAGTTCGTTTTTATCATTTTAATAAACCAGCTTAGTGCATAGAACCTCAAAGTTTAAAGTATAATTTTACATGCGTTAGACAAAGGCATTTAACAGAGAAGGTGAATGCTAGACCTCAGCTTTATTACTACTTTATATCTACTGTCTCAGGAAAAATAGGAGAAAGAAATTCCATCTCATGAGCAATGTAGAACATAGAGGATCCTTAATCAATCCCTTTTATAAAAGAATATATTCAGCTAGGGGGATTGATCATAAAGTAAATAATTCATTCTTCTCATAAGAAGAAAATTAAGAATACCATATGAAATTCACTTTCAGTAAGTGAACTAAAACCTGCTTTGTTGAAATATAAACCTATAACTGAAGGAAAATGAAAACCATTACCTGCCAGATGCACTGGACGCTCTATTATTTGCTGATTTTTTATTCTTCATATTTCTATCTTGAATTGCTGTCTATTAAATAGAGAAGCAAAAGATTACTCACTGTATATATCACCATTATAGTTAGAGGCCAACTGCTAGAAAGTCAATGTTTTTTGAGCATCTACGATGTGTTAAGCATAGCGGTCATCAGGAATAAATAAGGATATCACATTTCAGGGAAACTCACTGATCCTAAACACATAAATAATGTGACTCATGAAAGTGATCAAGTAGGGTGTAACGGCAGTGACAGAGTGGAGGTGAGGAGCTACTTTAATGCAGGTGACAGGGAAGGGCCCCTGAGGACGTGACATCAGAGCTCAGTCAGATGATGGACAGAAAAGGGCCACGTGACACTCCGTGGAGACCTTGAGCTGTGAGAAGCAGAAGCCAGTGAAAGACGCTGAGACACATGAGCATCAGGGGCAGCTGAGGAGCATGCGGTCCAGAAAGAACCACGAGAGCCCTCCAGGCAGTGGCGAGAAGCCTGTATTTCATTCCATGATGAGAGTCCCGCGAAGAGACCTTAGAGCGGAATTACTTATTCAGACTTAAAGTCACTTGGTAACGAGGGAGGATAAAGCCAAAGATTCAATCAGAAGAAACATGTTATAATCGTACTTGCTGTATATAAATCACCTGTTCTAATTTAGAATTACCTGTTACACATCTCTAAAACCTTTTCTTTAAATTCCAGAATACCATTCTTCCTTTTAGGAATGACTTTTCTACTTTCTACAGACAGATGGGTGCTAGCACTAACGTGAGAACACAGATGTAAACACACCCCTAACTTGGCATTAGTGTTTTTCCTAAGGAAATATACCTGCAATATGGCTTAATGAACCTTCTCCTTAAAATGTAATAAAAATCTAATAGCCTGTATTATAAAAGTCCTGTTTGACCACAAGTTTTCAGATAACTATTATTTTCCCCAATAGTAAATATACATATCTATCAGTTAATTGCAGGAGAAACTGGATAAAGAAAACTCAGGAGAACAGACACTAAAATGCTCCACCATAAATTTTAACAGTATAGTACTCTAGTGTAATATAGTATATTGCTGTTTGTTGTTCAACTCTGCGACCCCATGGACTGTAGGCTCCTTTGTTCATGGGATTTCGCAGGCAAAAATACTGAAGTGGGTTGTCATTCCCTTCTCCAGGGGATCTTCCCAACCCAGGGATGAACCCACGTTCCCTGCATTGGCAGGCAGATTCTTTACCTCTAAGTCCCCAAGGCCACCTTGCAATATTGCGCAGGGACAAGTAATCCTACATATCACAAATCTGGGTCTCAAGGTAAGATAATAATATTCTTGATAATGACCCTGTCCTTCCATTTAAATAGGTATGGATGCTGATAAATATTTCTTAAACGATTTTTATTTAAAATTTTTTTAAAGTATTTAATGATATCCAAAGGAATCTTTCACTAATTCCAAACCTTCAGAAATTATTTCAGACAGCTATATTTTTATAATGTTAAGACCTATAGAAATCTACCCATTTCTGGGTATGTATTTCTGAAACATTTAAAAGAATATTATGATCACATGCCTCTGAGAATTTTAATGAAATGTTGGGCTTTACTGTATTCACTCCAACACGTCTCTGAAGTGAAAATTCCACTGAGTAAGGACCACGTGACAGTATGATATCACTGTCAGAAGATGGGTCTCACACAGACAATTCAGAAGTGCCTAACATGGGAGATAAAACATGTAAGAGTCCTGTGTGGAGTTTCAAGGTATCACATACAAGGCATAATTTTATATAAATACCTTTGGAGACTCAGCACATGAGACACTCTGAAGCTGCAGTAGCGGTGGATCTTCCGCTGTTAAGGCATCATTCATAACCAGCTCAGCTTTCTCCTTTTCTTCTTCAGCATCACCAACAGTCACTTGACTCTCCTTGGATTTCTCAAGTGCAGTAGTAACAAAGTCTATCAAAAAGGAGTTCTTTTCATTTTCGGTTGATTTCAAGGAATTATGGCTTTCAGTGCATTCTTCATTCTGACCTACTTTGTGATAAAGTAACAGAATTAAATCTCCCTTCTGAATTAATGAGGTGGATAACTGATTCATTTGCTTTCTGCTAAATGAAAACTGTCTCTGATCTATCTTGCAAAATAGAAATGGAGAAAACAACCATATTCAACTTGAATAAACATTTTTCCAAAGTGATCTATAACAGAGAAAATGGCTACTAAACCTACTAAAGCATTTGGCACACCTTAGAAAAATACAATATAAGTAAATAGAATGGAATAACCATCCTGAAATATAGACATGTCACGAATGCTTGTATAAATCAAGTAAATGAATAGCAATATCTATTCTATTTAAAAGCCTGTGTTTCTTAGCTGAAACAAAAGGCATAGATCTCTAAGTAACCACAGTTACTAGCAATGTAGTTGTGAAATTGTACAGATACAGAGAAAACCAAGAATCAATGCAATTCTAGAAGAGTCTACCACACAGAGAATAAAGCCATCTGCCAGAGTTTTATTCCCACTAAGATGCAGTGTTGCCTCTGATAACAAAAGGGCAGGAAAGGAAGGCCTGATACTCACCATCTCAGTGCTCTAGGCAGGCTTAGGCTCTGGCATGGAGGATTCAGTTTTGCTTTTGCAGAACTGCTTCTACTATTTTGATTCTATCACACTTTAGAATGTACAACAGAAAATCAGTGCTTTCTGTGCTGATCACCAACTTTCAGTTCTACCAGTACCTGGCCAAACCTGTATCTTTACTGTCAAAGTCTTAATGCTGAGGTCATTACAGCCATTTTTGGGGAACTCATTTTGAGGTAAGCTAGATATAATATCACCTTATAATTCCAATTATATGTTCATATTTGGACAGTACTCATGATTCAAAGTATCAATAATGTATTCTGCTAATCAATGTACTCAGTGAAAAGAACAAGGACTTTGGAGCCAAAGATTCAAATTAGGGCTCCATCACTGACCTTAGGTATGTTTCCCAATATCTTTGCACTTCAGTTTTTTTCATCTGTAAAATGATAAAAATTATACTACATAGTAAGCACTTAATAAATGTTAGTTATACACCCCAACCTTAGAAACAGCTATGCCTTTATATGTCATAGGACTAAGGAAAGAAAGAATGTTAACTTATTCATACCTCACACTTACTGGTGTTAACTACAGTCCTGTTATATGTGCTTTACATGTACTAATTAATTTAATTCTCACAACCGCTCTACTCTTATGCCCATTTTAAAGATCCATACATAGGGCCAGAAAAGTCAGCTACCTTCTCATGTGGTTGTACCTGGATTTAAGTCCACCTTAGTCTCGATTTAAAGTCCACCTAACCAGTTGCTGAGTGCTGGAGCAACAAATACATAACAATAGCTCACCCTGAGCGAATACTCTACTTGTGTCAAGAACTGAGTTAGTGGCTAAAATGCATAGTGTCACTTAATTTTCACAACGGCCTAATGAGTTTGGTTATTATAACTTGGTGGATTGAGGCACTGAGAAATTAAGTTCTGCATCTATAATCACAAGGTTAGTAAATTGCATCACTGAGATTAAAACTCAGGCAAACAAACATATATTGTTCCTGTTACTATATGAAGTATTACTCCTTTGGCACACTTCTATGGCATTCTAAGCAATCCAGGAGTTCACAAACAAAATAAAATAAAATAAGGATACTTTAATATAATCACCTGTAATGGAGGCTTTTTCCTCAGATCCTAGTGAAAAGGAATCTTTAAGATTTTCTTTAATAGATGCCGATGGTATACTTGTTAACCATGGATCCTATTTAAAGAAACTATGTAAGTTTAGTTCTCAAGATTTGTGGAGGGCTATAGCAGTATTACGACTACTTCATAACTCTGAAATATGCATTATTAGTTTTCTACTGAAACACCATAAGGGTTAAGTCAAAGGAGGTTATAATATACTTTACTTTCAAATTAAGAGCTATTTCAGTTCTTTAACTAAAACTTCTAAGTCCATTTTTAGCAATTTTCAAAACTACTACTGCTCTAGAATCAAATCTCAGAAATACTTAAGTATTTGACATCTCTTTCTGTAAGTATATACTTTCTAAGAAAGCATAAAGATCATAAGTCAAAAACTCTTAGTTTGAAACAAATATTAATAGTTTTTCAAACAAAAGCAATTCATAAAACCAAGCGCATGTGTGTGTGTGTGGTTGATTCAGTTATGTCTGACTCTTTGTGACTCTATGAACTGTAGCCCACCAGGCTCCTCTGTCCATGGGATTCTCCAGGCAAGAATATTGGAGTGGGTTGCCATTTCCTCCTCCAGGGAATCTTCCCGACCCAGGGATAGAACTCTCGTCTCTTTTATCTCCTGCATTGGCAGCGGGTTCTTTACCACTAGTGCCACCTGGGAAGCCCAAAAACCAAGTAGCTACTTCCCAATATTTTAGATTAAAAAGTACATAGATTGCATGCACTTTAGTTTTCCTCAAAATTACTATATCTGAAATAAAATAATTATATATGAAATGAAGTAATTATATTTGTGTTCCTATATTAAACATCTCTTTATAGGATAATACTCTAGTCTAAGGGTGATGATACTATAAGAAGTTTGATTTTTGTTGTATAAAATTTTTTTCCCCATATATTTAATGTCCAAAGCAATAGAGAGAAACCATCTGGGAAGATGGCAGAAGTACTAAAACACAAGAGTCTACTCTAAGAGATGAAGCTTTACCCAAGGAGATTTGCAAGTTAGTAGCTTTTCTCCTGACAAAATTTCCCCTACTGTGTAGCTCAAGTAGTAGGAGGCTGCAACTCTACCAGACTTGCTTGAGGAGTCAGAGAATAGAGTTTAGGAAAAGATGATCAGCCAATAAATTTGAAGAGCTGCAGAGGGCAAGAACCACAAAATCTGCATACAAAATCCACCTCAAACCCTTGGCTCAACTATGCATGGCATGGAAAGGACCTCAGAGGGCCCTGTAAAATTGTAGTAGCCAGAAAGTTAAAAAAAAAAAAAAAAGCAGAAGTTTTAGTCAATGTCCATGGCAACGGAGACAGAATTGGAAATTTGAGTCTGGCCATAAAATAAGTATGATAGAACACATGTTCAGAGAAACATAATAGAATCCAAAATGTTTACAACTTATCATCCATAATATTCAGTATTCAATCAAAAAATTAAGTAGCAGAAAATAGTGACTTATACTATGAATACAAACAACAAAAACAGTCTATAGTAACCATTCTAGTGATGACCCAGATATTGCAATTGGCAAACAAGAACTTTAAAGTAGGTTTCATAAATATCTTCAAGCATTTAGGAGGAAAAATACAGACACACTGGTGGAACAGATGGGTATCTTGTTATTAGATATAGAAAATACAAAAAAAAAAAAAAAAAAGGAAATTCCAGAGTTGAATAGTACTGAAATTAAAAAAAAAAAAATTACTGAATAGACTTAACAGTAGATCAGATATGGTAGAAAAAAGCAGTGAACTCAAAGTCTCTGAAGACAGAAACTGAAAAAAACAAAGGATAAAAAGACTGCAGAAACATGAACGTGAGCATGAGAGACCAGTGAGACATATTAGAAATTTCAATGCACTAGATTACAAACAAGAGAAAAGAAAATGAGTCAGAAAAAAAAAATTAACTTCCCATTTTCATGGAAATATCAGTTTACAGATCCTGAAACCTCAACGAAACCCAAGCAGGATAAATATAAAGAAAAACTACAACTAGGTTCCTTGTAGTCACACTATTGTAATTCAAAGAAAAAAGATAAAGTCTTGAAAAAACAATCCTAAAAGCTGTCAGAAAAAAAAAACCCAAAATGTTATATAATGAGTATAAGATAAATTTCTGCTGATTTTCTAACAGAAATCATAGCGTTCAGGAACAATGGAAACCTATAAAGAGCTGGAGGTAGCAGAAAAGAACTGTCAGCCAAGTACATATTCAGCTAAGTCATCCTTCAAAAATGAAGATGAAGTGAATTTTTTTAGATAAGTAAAGACTGAGCAAACCTGTCACTGGCAAATCTATATTACAAGAAAAATAAAAATAATTTCTTAAGATTGAAGGGAAATAACATTAGAAGGAATATGAATCTAAAGGAAGAAATGAGGATCCTTAGAAATGGTATATAAGTCTAAGAAAGCTACAAATGTTTATTCTAAGACTAAAAGTTTAAAATCATTCACCATAAAATAACATTTGGTCAAAAAATAGATCAGAAGGAAAATTAGAAAACATATTTAAAGGAATGATAATGAAAATGAAAGTGAAGTTGCTCAGTCGTGTCTGACTCTTTGCAACCCCATGGACGGAGAGGCTACTCCATCCATGGGATTTTCCAGGCAACAGTACTGGAGTGGGTTGCCATTTCCTTCTCCAGGGCATCTTCCCAACTCAGGGATCGAACCCGCGTCTCCTGCATTGTAGGCAGATGCTTTTATCAACTGAGCCACCAAGGAAGTCTGATAATGAAAATAAATGTCATCAAAAATGGCTGCTGTTAATCAAGCGTTAGAGGAAAATTCATAGTTTTTAAAAGTTTTGATAGAAAGGATGAAAAGCTTAAAATGAAGGGACACATTTTCTAACTTAAAGATAAGCAAATTAAACCCAAAGAAAATAAAAGAAAGAAATAATAAAGAATAAAAATCAGTGAAACTGGAAACAAGCAATAGAGAAAACTAACAGTCAACATTGGTTCTTAGAAAAGTTTTAACAAAACTGGGCAATGCCTATCAAAATTTAACAAAAAAGACAGAAAACACAAACTATACATTAAAAATGGAAAATGGAATGGTATAATAATTTTATTGCCATCAAAAGCATAAGGGAATATCACAAACAACTTTATAAATACAGCATCTCAGAAAAAGTGGTCAAATTTCTAAATAGACAAAAATTACTAAACTGATGCAGTATAAATCTGAATACCAAAGTATCTATTCAAAAAAGGAAAAAAATCAAATTTAGTATCAAAGACCTCTCCACAAAGAAAATTCTAGACCCATTTAATTTTGCTGGTTAAGTCTCCCAATTATGGGAAAAATGATACCAAATTTTTGGTTTCATACCAAATTTTAGAAAACAAAGAGAAAGAGACACTCCTCGATTCATATGATACCCATGCCTGACAATAACATTATAAGGAAAATATTATAGTCTGCCTCCATAAATACAGACACAGAAGTCTTAACAAAATATTAAGAAAATCTTACACTAAATAACCTACTATGACCGGCCAGATTTTACCCCAGGAATACTGAGTTAATTTAACAGAAAAGTATAGACATGTAATTATCATGACATTCCATCTTCCATCACTAATGGATTGCTCCAAAATCACTACAGATGGTGACTGCAGCCATGAAATTAAAAGACGCTTACTCCTTGGAAGAAAAGTTATGACCAACCTAGATAGCATATTCAAAAGCAGAGACATTACTTTGCCAACAAAGGTCCGTCTAGTCAAGGCTATGGTTTTTCCAGTGGTCATGTATGGATGTGAGTTGGACTGTGAAGAAAGCTGAGCACTGAAGAATTGATGCTTTTGAGCTGTGGTGTTGGAGAAGACTTGAGAGTCCCTTGGACTGTAAGGAGATCCAACCAGTCCATTCTGAAGGAGATCAGCTCTGGGATTTTCTTAGGAAGGAATGATGCTAAAGCTGAAACTCCAGTACTTTGGCCACCTCATGCAAAGAGTTGACTCATTGGAAAAAACTCTGATGCTGGGAGGGATTGGGGGCAGGAGGAGAAGGAGACGACAGAGGATGAAATGGCTAGATGGCATCACTGACTCGATGGATGTGAGTTTGAGTGAACTCTCGGAGTTGGTGATGGACAAGGAAGCCTGGCGCTCTGAGATTCATGGGGTTGCAAAGAGTCAGTCACGACTGAGCGACTGAACTGAACTGAACTGATAGATATGTATCATCATACAAACACACACACAGAGGAAACATAGGAAGTGAGGCTGCAGCAAAAAAGAAAGTGTCACCCTTTCCATATCTAGCTGTGACACTTGAAGGGCTTCCCAGTGGCTCAGAGGTTAAAGCAGCTGCTTGTGTCTGCCCGCAATGTGGGAGACCTGGGTTTGATTCCTGGGTCTGGAAATCCCTTGGAGAAGGAAATGGCAACCCACTCCAGTATTCTTGCCTGGAGAATCCAATGGACAGAGGAGCCTGGTGGGCTGCAGTCCACACTTGAGGGAAAATAAGGCAGTAGAGAGAGAGGTGCAGTATCAGTAAGAATTCATACACAGTTTAAGAAACATAAGCATAGTTGAATGTGGATAACAGACCCTTCCAGAGGCAAAGATAATGGATATAGGAAAAAGAAAGGTAGGACAAAAAATTAATGAAAATCCCTGAAAAGTTGGGCTTAAAGAAGATTCACAGCATGCTCGGGAAAATTTTATAATCAGGAATAAGAAAATTTTAGATTATTGAAAACAAAAGTATCTAATATGCCCAACAATAAAATAATAGATCTACATTATGGGCTATGTTACTGTCATTAAGGTGAATGTAGTCTCAAGATCACCTAGCAACACAGAAACACTTCATGAGCTCAGTGCTAAGAGATTAAAAAAAAAAGCATAATACAAAACATTATGAATGTTAAGATGACAAATATGATAAAATAAGTATAGGAACCTATATGCAGGTCAGGAAGCAACAGTTAGAACTCGACATGGAACAACAGACTGGTTCCAAATAGGAAAAGGAGTCCATCAAGGCTGTATATTGTCACCCTGCTTATTTAACTTACATCACGAGAAATGCTGGGCTGGAAGAAGCACAAGCTGGAATCAAGATTGCCAGGAGAAATATCAATAACCTCAGATATGCAGATGACACCACCCTTATGGCAGAAAAAAAAGAGGAACTAAAAAGCCTTTTGATGAAAGTGAAACAGGAGAGTGAAAAAGTTGGTTTAAAGCTCAACATTCAGAAAACGAAGATCATGGCATCCGGTCCCATCACTTCATGGGAAATAAATGGGAAACAGTGGAAACAGTATCAGACTTTATTTTTTGGGGCTCTAAAATCACTGCAGATGGTGACTGCAGCCATGAAATTAAAAAACCCTTACTCTTTGGAAGGAAAGTTATGACCAACCTAGATAGCATATTGAAAAGCAGAGACATTACTTTGCCAACAAAGGTCCATCTAGTCAAGGCTATGGTTTTTCCTGTGGTCATGTATGGATGTGAGAATTGGACTTGAAGAAAGCTGAGCACCGAAGAATTGATGCTTTTGAACTTGGTGTTGGAGAAGACTCTTAAGAGTCCCTTGGACTGCAAGGAGATCCAACCTGTCCATTCTGAAGGAGATCAGCCCTGGGTGTTCCTTGGAAGGAATGATGCTGAAGCTGAAACTCCAGTACTTTGGCCACCTCATGTGAAGGGTTGACTCATTGGAAAAGACTCTGATGCTGGGAGGGATTGAGGTCAGGAGGAAAAGGGGACGACAGAGGATGAGATGGCTGGATGGCATCACCGACTCGATGGTTGTGAGTCTGAGTGAACTCCAGGAGATGGTGATGGACAGGGAGACCCGGTGTTCTGCGATTCATGGAGTCACAAAGAGCTGGACATGACTGAGCAATTGAACTGAACTGAAGTATAGGAAAAATAGTCCCAAAGGGAATAAGAATAATGAACATTGTTGTTAATTAAGTGGTGGGATTATGAGTAGATATTTTTCAATTAAACTTTCTGTCATTATATAATGTTACTTTAAAAACTTTAGGAATACTTTTTTCTTTAATCAAGGGACATAGCATGCAACACAAAGAGGATTTAGTTAGGCATCACTACCAGTTTGAATAATGTCCCTCAAAATTCATGTCTATCCTGAATCTCAGATGGAATTAATTAAAATGAGGATACACTAGACTAGGGTGGACTCTTAAGTCAAATGACTGGTGCCTTTTTTTAGAGGAAAGTGAGGGGAGACACAAAGACCAAGGGGAAAAGGCCATGTGACGATCAAGACAGGGATTAGAGTGATGCAGCTGACAGCCAAGGTCCACCAAAGATTTCTGACAACCACCAGAAGCTGGAAGAAGCAAGGAAGGAATTTTCTCTAGAGCCTTCAGAGAGAATATGACCCTACCCACACTTCAATTTTGGACTTCTGACCTCCAGAACTGAAAAAACTTCTGTTGTCTTAAGTCTAATTCGTGGCAATTTGTTGTAACAGCTACAGTGAACTACCACAATATCCACTCAGTCAGATGATCTTATTCAATATACAATAACTGTTTGGCTTTGATAAGCCCATTCTTCTCTAGATTTTTATAACAAATTAGGACATAGCACACTGAAGTTAGAGAGGCTTATATCAAATTGCCAGCTTTACTGGTAAAGCTATCCTACAGGACAAGAGTGGAGTAAGAAGCCTACTGTAATCACACTTCTGGTCTGAACTGGAGAGATCCATTCATTTAGCTGTGATACAAAGGACTTCCTCTGTCTCCCCTTGGACCACCTCTCTTACTCACATCTGAACCAGAGGAGTCAGAAGAAAGAAGCTTAGCCAGGTACTGTTTAGTTTTCTCTGATCTGCTTAAGCAGACTGTGGATCAAGAATGTTCTTCCTATACTTATCCCTTCTGAAATGTGAGGTCGAAGTTTCCTAGCCATAGTGAAATTTAAATACAGGAGGCCAAGGGCTCTTCCCTAATGACAATACACAGTAAACTCCTGATGAACTCCTGAAGGATCATATCTACTCCCACTGTGGTATCCCCCAAAAGATAGGACACTGCTGTGAACATTCAATACGCATTTGTTGAGTGACTAAAACCAAACGAATAAAATGACACTGGCCATAAATTATACAATTAAAATATGTGTAAATATATACTTGCAATTAAAGTGTTGCAAAGATTCATAAGGACTGCACTGTTTTTTCACATTTAACTTTCTCTGATATTGGATGCATCTTATAATGACTGGCATGTGATAGCTTAATTAGCAGTTTTCTTCCTTCTTAGCAGTACATGAAATAATTCTGCATCTTTGCTCTATCTTACAATGCAGTTTTAGACCCAATAGGATATATTTTAAAAATTAAAGTTCCTTGTCATTTGCTGAAGAAAACATGTAAAACACACACAAACACACACATGCATGTACACAAATATTCTCTTTCTCTTATAATCAGATGCAAACACCTGAACTCAAAACGCAGTTCAGCAACAATGCTAACCTCAGGATCAAGGTCTTCAGAGAATGCATTCTTCTCAGCTTCTGGTTGTCTGCCATTCAGCCTTGGAAGGAATGAAGGTGTGGAATGTGCCTTAAATCTTCATGTGGGACAGTTTCTTTATTGTCTCCCAGGCTATCTTTCTTCTCCCCATGGGTGTGCTTTTTCAACATGCTCCTTGGTCGAGGTGAAGGCTTAAACTGGCTGTCTGCTTCAAGGCTGCTGTTATTTTCTGCAGAAAAATACAATGCTTTAATACATTTAATACAGTAAAAAAATATATATTTTTTTAAGATGGTCATGGCTTCTCCTACACCCCACGTGCCACCAAACTTCCCTCTTGTTTCCAAGCACCTTGCCTCTCTGTCCCAGAGAGGAAGACCACACCCTTCTCTACAAAGAACTCCAGAAAGTAAAAATAGGTAATAGCTCACAATCAAAAAAAAGTTTTTTTTAATGGCTGCCATTCTGAAAGTAACCAGTATACTTCACTCTTGTGAGTAGTTAACTATTCTACTTTATCAACTCTTATAGTATTAACAATTTTTTTTAAACAAACAAAACCATGTCTTGATTCCAGCCTTTATAAAATGAGGCAGTTCAGCCATCAAACCTTTATTGAGTGTCTGCCACCAGGTCCTGTTCACATCACTCACATGAACAGATCTCAGAAAAAAGACACTGGCAATGGCCCTGTCCTAGGATTTTAGAGGTTGGGGAGGGAGATGATTGTAAACAAATAAAATTATAAGACAAAGGTAAGTGCTGTAACAAGTATGAAGATGATGTTGGTACAAGGGTAGAAGAGTCAGTGTCCCTGGAGAAAGGAATGGAGAACTCGACAACTTGTGAGCTGGTGTTCTCTGAGTCCATAAAACCTCTCTAGCAGTTATTAAAATTTCTCAGTTACTATTTCCACTACTCTTAAGTTTAAAACAACAATCTAATGTTGGTATACTTCCAGCCCTCAATACATGATATACAGGTTTTTTACATGAACTTTTCCCTAAATTTCACCTTTTATATATATACCCATTTCTCCACTGTCCTACCAATGTATTCTGACAAAGATGCAAAATTGAATACCTTTCTTTTTTATCGGTAAGTGGGGTTATAATCCTGCTAGAAGATTCTACAGTCAGACCTAATTGGAACCACTATAAATGTTTAACTGCCAATTTTAGGTATGTCCTAAATTCTAGTCAAATGTCCAATTTAAAATCCAAGAGTTACCTTAGATTCCTCCCTCAAAATCCAAAGCATCATGATATCCTGTTGACTCTATCTCTAAATATCTCTCATTTATCCCACTTTCTGCAACCCCACTGTCAGTTCCTTATCCAGTCTTGCCTAGATTACTGCCTCAGCAACTTTTATAAAACACAAATCAGATCACACCATCCCTCTCCACAAAATTCTTCAGTGGCTCTCCATCATCCAGTCCTGCAAGCCCATTGCCTCTGAACAACATAAAAGGTTTCAGTCTTGCCCCTGGCTGGCTGTGCTGCCTCCTCACTGGCACACTCCCTTGGTGATCAGTCCTGATGTGCTGGGCTCGCTCTCCTTCTGCAGTTGCGCCACCTCTCTTGCCACCAAATTTTTACCCTAGTTCTTCCTTTGCCTAGGATGTCCACTTCTGGCTTCTCCTGACAAATGCTTGCTTGTCTTTGGAATCTCTGTTTAAGCAAAATATTATATAAAGCTTGATAAAAAGTTTTGAGTCTTGTTTACTGTAATAACAACGCTTAACAGGAGATCCATTCTCTTAACAAAATTTTAAGTGCAGAATACAGTATTATTACCTAAAGGCACAAAGCCATACAGCAGAACTCTAGAACTTGTTCATCTTGCCACCTGAAACTCTACACCTTTTGACTAGCAATTTCCATTTCCCTCTCCCTCTAGCCACTCATAACTACCATTCTTACATTGAAATCTTAACCCCAAAAGTGATATATTAGGAAGTAGGACCTTTGGGAGGTGATTATGTCATAAAGGCAGACCTTCATGAATGGAATTAGTGCCCTAAAACCAATGTTCTAGAAAGTTCCCTTGCCCTTTCCACCATGTAAAGCTACAATGGGAAGCCTGCAACATGGAAAAGGATCCTAACCAACCATATGAGCCCTATGATCTCAGCTTTTATCCTCCAGAACTGTGAGAAACAGATTTTTATCGGTTATAAGTCATCCAGTTTGAAGTTTCTGGTTGTGCTATGCTGCTAAGCTACTTCAGTCAGGTTTGACTCTTTGTAAACCCATGGACTGTGGCCCACCAGGCTCCACCATCCTTGGGATTTTCCTGGCAAGAATACTGGAATGGGTTGCCGTTTCCCCCTCCAGGGGATCCTCCCAAGCCAGGGACTGAACCTGCATCTCCTGCACTGTCAGGTGGGTTCTTTACCACCAGCGCCATCTGGGAAGCCCCAGTAGTATTTGGGAAGTATTTGATTACAGCGGCCCAAATGAGTAAGACAGTATTGGAGGACTGGTTCACTTCAGTTCGGTCACTCACTCGTGTCCGACTCTTTGTGACCCCATGAATCGCAGCACGCCAGGCCTCCCTGTCCATCACCAACTCCCGGAGTTCACTTAGACTCACGTCCATTGAGTCTGTGATGCCATCCAGCCATCTCATCCTCGGCCGTCCCCTTCTCCTCCTGCCCCCAATCCCTCCCAGCATCAGAGTCTTTTCCAATGAGTCAACTCTTCGCATGAGGTGGCCAAAGGACTGGAGTTTCAGCGTTAGCATCATTCCTTCCAAAGAAATACCAGGGCTGATCTCCTTCAGAATGGACTGGTTGGATCTCCTTGCAGTCCAAGGGACTCTTAAGAGTCTTCTCCAAAACCACAGCTCAAAAGCATCAAACCTTTGGCGCTCAGCCTTCTTCACAGTCCAACTCGCACATCCATACATGACCACAGGAAAAACCAGAGCCTTGACTAGACAGACCTTAGTCAGCAAAGTAATGTCTCTGCTTTTCAATATGCTATCTAGGTTGGTCATAACTTTTCTTCCAAGGAGTAACCGTCTTTTAATTTCATGGCTGCAGTCACCATCTCCAGTGATTTTGGAGCCCCCCCAAAATAAAGTCAGCCACTATTTCTACTATTTCCCCATCCATTTGCCATGAAGTGATGGGACTGAATGCCATGATCTTTTTTTCTGAATGTTGAGCTTTAAGCCAACTTTTTCACTCTCCTCTTTCATCAAGAGGCTTTTTAGTTCCTCTTCACTTTCTGCCATAAGGGTGGTGTCATCTGCATATCTGAGGTTATTGATATTTCTCCCGCAATCTTGATTCCAGCTTGTGTTTCTTCCAGTCCAGCGTTTCTCATGATGTATTCTGCATATAAGTTAAACAAGCAGGGTGACAATATACAGCCTTGACGTACTCCTTTTCCTGTTTGGAACCAGTCTGTTGTATCACATCTCTAATGCTGCAGTCACAGTTAACCATCACAGTGCTTGTAACAGTGAGACATATCATACAAACAAATATGTGTAGATAAATAAAATGATCTGCCTATGAACAAATGCTGAATAATAAAGTGAATAGTAAAAGCATTTATAGCATGCTTAATTTATGCCAGATTGCTTTAAACCCTTCAGATACATAAACTCATTTAATTGCCTCAAACCCCTTGCGGTGGTTCAACTATTGGCCCCTTTCACAGATAAATAAAATGAGGAACAAAGAGCTCATGTGCCTATGGTTATAAAAATTGTGGAATTAAAGCAGGAGCACCCTGGCTCCAATGCTAATGCAGTCAACGTGCTCCTGCTTTAAAGTTAAAACAAAGACAGCATACCTTGTAAAAATTACTGTCTACAATCACCATCAATGGAACCATTACCTGATAAAGTGAAAGAGTTTGATTATTATACTTTTTACAGCAGAAAATTTAAGTCTGAATTTGGCAATAAGGAGTTCATGATGTGAGCCGCAGTCAGCTCCCAGTCTTGTTTTTGCTGACTGTATAGAGCTTCTCCATCTTTGGCTGCATAGAATATAATCAATTTGGTTTGGGTATTGACCATCTGGTGATGTCCATATAGAGAGTCTTCTCTTGGAAGAGGGTGTTTGCTATGACCAGTGAGTTCTCTTAGCAAAATTCTATTAGCCCTTGCCCTGCTTCATTTTGTACTCCAAGGGCAAATGTGCCCATTAATCCAGTTAGCTTTGACTTCCTACTTTTGCATTCCAGTCCCCTATAATGAAGAGGACATCTTTTTTTGGGTGTTAGTTCTAAAAGGACTTGTAGATCTTCATAGAACCATTCAACTTCAGCTTCTTCAGCATTACTGTTTGGTGCAAAGACTTGGATTACTGAGATATTGAATGGTTTGCCTTGGAAATGAACAGAGATCATTCTGTCATTTTTGAGACTGCATCCAAGTACTACATTTTGAACTCTTTAGTTGACTATGATGGCTACTCCATTTCTTCTAAGGGATTCCTGCCCACAGTAGTAGACATAATGGTCATTTAAATTAAATTTGCTCAATCCAGTTGATTTTAGTTCACTGATTCCTAAAATGTCAATGTTCACTCTTGCCATCTCCTGTTTGACCACTTCAAATTTGCCTTGATTCATGGACGGAACATTCCAGGTTCCTATGCAATATTGCTCGTTACAACACCGGACTTTATTTCCACCACCCGTCACATCCACAACTGGGTATTGTTTTCACTTTGACTCTGTCTCTTCATTCTTTCTGGAGTTATTTCTCCACTGATCTCCAGTAGCATACTGGGCAGCTACCAACCTGGGGAGTTCATCTTTCAGTGTCCTATCGTTTTGCCTTTTCATAGTGTTCATGGGGTTCTCAAGGCAAGAATACTGAAGTGACTTGCCATTCCCCTCTCCAGTGGACCACGTTTTGTCAGAACTCTCCACCATGACCTGTCTACATTGGTTGCCCCTACACGGCATGGCTCATAGTTTCACTAAGCTAGACAGGCTGTGGTTCATGTGATCAGTTTGGTTAGTTTTCTGTGATTGTGGTTTTCATTCTCTCTGCCTTCTGATGGAGAAGGATAAGAGGCTTATGGAAGCTTCCTGATGGGAGAGACTGACTGAGGGGGAAACTGGGTCTTATCAGGAGCTGGTGATCCACAGGGAAGCCTGGCAAGCTGCAGTCCATGGGGCTGCAAACAGCTGGACATGACTAAGTGACTGAACTGAACAGCAGACAAGTGAGACAAAGGAAACTTTCTGGTTCTAATATTTTTATAAAGCATTAAATGATACTCAGCAATATCTCATGATATTAAAAATATTAAATTCTAAACATGATAAAGAAAAAAGTCTAATAATTTAGATAGAGCTAAACTTGTAAACATTACTTCTTTAGCGAATAAATTATTCATTTATATATTCAAATATTTAAAGAATTCTACATGCCAGGCACTAACCAGCAGATTCACCTTTTTCCTTCAACTTGAATAACCTTGGAATAAGGATTTCAAATATTTTATATCAAAATTCCACTTCCAGAAGCATTAAGTTTTCAGAAAGAAAAAAACAAGTCTATACATTATCAAAATGTCTTGTTTCATTATCAAATGTAAATGATTACCTATTTCAGTAATTATTTTTATACTACATATACTGAATTGCAAATGGTTAATGATTGTTCAAAAATTCAGTATTGCACATTCATAATCCTGGGGCCATCTTGTGGCCAAAGTACAGTATTTCTCTATTCATTTTAATTTGTCACAAGTTTTAAAAAGGGTATTAAAATAGATGGATTATTGCTGATTATGTACCATAAAGTTTTAATTATATACTTATATCTATATCAGACTAAGTTTTAGCTTTTATAGTATGCTCACAGTTTCTTATTACCTAATGAAAAGCTTTTCAGAATCAGGACAAATAGGATAAACATAATCTATAAAAATAGTTTTTTAAACTCAACTAGGACTAGGGAATACTACATACTCTATCTTTCATAAACATTCACTGTGCATATGTCTTTATTAATGGTTCCAAGAAGTTCTCTCATGAACTTTAAATTGGTTTAAAATTTCTATAACTCTGTTTTCCCCTTAATACAATGAACAAACTGTGGGAAATACTGTGGCAAATGGTGATTTATTGGATTATTCACTATTTAATTAGGTTTCCCTTCTCTCCATTTTTTATTTTACTCAGCACACTGGTAAGGTACATTTTAGCAAGTAAATTCTGTTTCATTAGACCTTGTGCTTACACTTTGTAGACGTTTATACTTTAGTGTGATGAGTGTGTGCTGTCATGTCTGACTCTTTGCAACCCCATGGGACTATAAGCCCTGCCTGCCAGGCTCCTCTGTCCATGAACTTTCCAGGCAAGATACTGGAGTCCTCCTCCCGGAAGATCTCTCCGACCCAGGGATCAAACCCACCTCTCCTGCCTCTCCTGCACTGGCAGGTGGATTCTTTACCACTGTGCCACCTGGGTACATTCTTCAAACAACTCTGTAGGAAGGGAGAGCAAGCTTCCTCTCCCTCTTCACGAGGACAGTAAGGCTTACCCTACTGCTAAGGTCATACATAATTAACATATAGTGGCTTTCTCCTTAGTGCCATTGCTGATTCATATCTTCTCCTCATTTGAAAGTGGATAGGATTGTCAGGGGTGAAAAAAGGAGTGGGTCCATATCTGAAATAAAGCTTTGCCTGAGGTTATCAGTGCTATCTAATATGTAAAGTATGAAATACTTACCAGTATTTATTTAATGATGATATAAAGGAAAGAGGTTTTTGTGAAGTTTAGTATCAACTACTATTGTTTTCCATAAAACAGAAAAAGACTGGAAGACCCCAAATCCTTCACCTTCTATGCCGTTGTTCCTGCATGGTAGCCCAGGGGATCTCACGGCAGTTAGTGCCTGCTTCACTCCATCCCTGCTCCACTATGCCTAGGGCTCAGTAGAACTGTGGAGAAACCACTGTAACGGTCACACCAGGAATTTCTCCACAGAAAACTGAGTTTTAGTGGATTTTCCTGGGGAACAGAGAAACCAAATGGAGATTCTCTTAAGGAAAGACTGGAGGCTTAAATGATAAGATTAACAACACCTCTCTCCCCCACCCCCATTTCAAACATACAAATGTCACATAGATATTCTGGGCAAATGGCTGCATGGAAATGATTCTTTAGGACTAGCCTCAATGCTGCTCTCTAACTCTAATGTCTAGAGTGTAAGATGGATTAGAAAGGATTCCACTGTAGTTACACTGCTAAAAGCAAAATTGAGCTTATATGTCTAAGCGAGGCTGGATGTGGATGCTCAAAGTTCTTCCACCTCCTGCATTCATTCAGTCTTGCATCTCAGCTGGTGCATGATAGGAAGCCAAAGAACTTTCAGTCATCCACATCCATCCTCGCTAAGGCTTATAAGCTCCAATTTTGTTTTTAGCAATGTAACTACAATGGAATCTTTTCTAATCAATCTCGTACTCCAGACATTAGGGTTAGAGCAGTACTGGGGCAGTCATTTGCCAGAATATTTGTTTGACATTTGTACATTTGAAATGGGGGTTGGAGAACAGGAGGGAGAGGTGTTATTGCTCTTACTATTTAAGCCTCCAGACTTTCCTTAGAATTATGGCTTTCCTCTATGGTTCTGGGTTTCCCAGGTCACACTAGTGGTAAAGAACCTGCCTGTCAATACAGGAGACATAAGAGATGTGGGTTCGATCCTTGAGTTGGGAAGATCTCCTGGAAGACAGCATGGCAACCCATCCAGTATTCTTGCCTGGAGAGTCACATTGACAGAGAAGCCTGGTGGGCTACAGTGCATAGGGTCACAAAAAGTAGGACACAACTGACTTACTACACACACGCACCAATATATGGGCTTCCTTGGTGGTTCACACAATAAAGAATCTGCCTGTAATGCAGAAGACCTGGTTTCAATCCCTGGGTTAGGAAGATCCCTTGGAGAAGGGACTGGCAACCCACTCCAGCGTTCTTGCCCTGAGAATTCCATGGACAGAGGAGCCTGGCAGGCAACAGTCCATGGGGTCACAAAGAGTCAGACAGGACTGGGAGACAAACATTTTCACTTTCATTTTCTATACTTCTATTATTTTTATTTATATCTATAAAATTGAAAAGTTAAGTCTTCCTTTTTTCTTAAATATTTATTAGCCCTTATGTAAAAATATTCTGTAATTATCTTAAAATAAATTTTCAGGAAATGCAATTACAGTAACCTAACAAATTACCTGAAGATGTACTTTTGATCCACTTTAGTATTCTTGCCTGGAAAATCCTTGGACAGAGGAGCCTGGCGGGCTACAGTTCATGGGATTGCAAAGAGTCCAACACAACTTAGCGACTAAACCAAACCAAACCAACAAATTACCTGAAGATGTACTTTTGATTGGAAGAATTCTAGGTTTAGTTTCCATTTTAATTTTCTCTTTTTCAACTTCCTGTTGTTTATTTTGAGATTCAGGTAAGGGAGTTACAACCATGCCTTCACCATTATCAACTGCAATGTCATCGTTTTTGATAGAGACTACTGGCTCATGTTTCCTCACATCATTGCTTGATTTCTTGGTTTTCAAAAAAGACAGTTTGGGAGAATTGTTTTCTTCATCATCTGATATGTGAAAATTATTCATTTTTTTCTTAACTGAATTTTCATCAACTGAGGTGTCAGAAAAATCACCTAAGGAAACTGAAAAATAGAAGAGAAAAATATTTTCAATAGTACATTTTAAAGTTTTAAAGGTTACATCAATTGAAAACATTACCTTAAAGACTAGATATGAATTTACAACTGTGAATAGATTTGGAACCCTAAGAAAACTCCTAACTTAGGCAGTCTAAAAATTAAAAATTTCAGTTTCATTTATTTAAAACATACTTACTAAGTATGAATAGTGTATCAACTCAAGCACTGTGCTTGCTCTGAGAGAAGTCATTCAAAGGTTATTCAAAACAACAATCAGTCATAGACATTTAGATTTTGGAATGTAAAACTTTATTATTATTTTTTTTTTTTTCCAAAAACTTCATCATATAAAATCAAGAATATTTGTAAATGGAAGAATTAGTTAACAATGTTTTTGCATTAAAATTCTGGAACTGCTATTCCATCCATACCAGAGTATTAGATTTTATTATGAGAAGAATAATAAAGAATGCTAACAACTCTACAGTAATGATTTAACTATTGTTATGGTACCTTTTCTAGAGAACATCGAGAATTATTCACTGAATATCAAAGAATAAAACACTGAATTTCAAGTTCAGAATTTGTATGTTTATCTTGAAGTGTGAAATGTTGTATCTTACATAACCAAAGAAACCAAATTAATCATACAGTACTGATATACTGGGTTTTTAAAACTGATTCCCTTTCACAGCCAAAAAACCTTGATTTAGAAAAAGCATTATAAAAGTGATTCTGATGTACCCAAAGTTCAGTTCTATGGTCCCTAATTATTACCTCACTGTAGGTCTCATAGGGTTGGCCTTAAAGATGAACTCATCATCTCCAATATAATTTACCACTGACAAGCAAATCTGCTATCAGTTAATTTTCAGTTTTGTATACACATTCAGAAAAAAAAAAAAAAAAAACCAACAAGGACAATCATACAACTTCCTGAAAATTAAGAGTGACTTTTTATTCATTAAAAAGTTGGAGACCTAAAATCAGTGAATTCACTGGCATGATTTTAGAATGATTTTTGTTTTGTTTTGTTTTGAGGTTTGGGCTATACATAACTAAGGAAGCAAAAAGAAGACATTTCTTTTCTCATGTTCTCACATACCAGTCTCATCACTGTCAAAGTCATCTGAGTATTCAGAACTTCTTTGTCTGGCTGAGCGAGCTGTAATTGCTTTTATTAGCTCATCCTGAAATGAGATAATTAAAATCAGTTTCCACCCAAGTGTGTACTCTCATATGTAGAACTAATTCTTTCAACAAATAATGCTTGATTAATAACTGCTTTAAAACTCAGATTTCATTCATCTAACAAATATTTACTGAAACTCTACTTTATGCCATGCACCTAAACTCTAAGAGGCAAAACAGAGCATCACAGATGACCCCTTTTTTCATGGAACTTACAGTTAAACAAGACAGACAACACCAAGAAAATTAATTGAGGGACTCTATCTGGACCAGGTTCATTATAAACTGATATTTTGGAAGAAACTGGTATTCTTTATGATCTTTGATTTCAGCATATTGCTATTAACAGATGTAATCAATACCATAAATAGACGTTCAGTTCAAAATTGTAGCAACTGGACACAGAAAATTTAAATGTTATTATGTTAAAAAAAAAAAAAAAAAATTAACAATCTTTATATGAAAATGGCAATTAGAAGCTCTTATTTAACTTTCACAAGCGAATTTAACTTTTAATATAGTAAGAACCTAGTATGTAGTTTGGTAGTGTTAAAGCCACACAAAAGAGCTGGTAATACTAGAGTCCAAATACAATCATTTGCAAAATCTCAAAAGAAACAGGATTTACTCATGCTCTATATAGGACTGCTCTAGGATTATTTTCAAGATCAATAATCCTAATACAGGAATTATCTTATAAAATCATTCAAAATAAAAATACTTTACCTGGAAAGTAGTTCTTTTGGTGACTTTTGGACTCTTTGTATATGCCAAAGTTGTGCTAAAAACTTCATCAGACATAGTGTGTTTCAATTCTTGACCTTTATAAAATGGCTAACAAATGATAGGAATAATTCAACCTCTGATGATGGCTGAAACACACAAAAAACAAGTCAGACATTTTTGCATGCTTGAGAATTTGTATTATTACATTTAATGTTTCCTTGACCACCAGAAAGTGAAGTTGCTCAGTCGTGTCTAACTCTTTGTGACCCCATGGACTGTAGCCCACCAGGCTCCTCTGTTCATGTGATTTTCCAGGCAAGAGAACTGGAGTGGGTTGCCATTTGACCATCAGAAAAGCCAAACAAAAACAAGAAAAGCATCATTGAGCTGCATGTTCACTTCAACAGAGTTCTTGAAAATAAATAGCAAATTCTACCAACAAACTGGTTTTCAAAGAGAAAAGAAAATTCAAACTTAAGTTATCTTAAAGTAGTTTTACAATTATTTTATTATCTTAAATAAGTTTTACAATTATTGTACTCACTTGAATAATGAGCACAATGGCTTGTTGCCAATTAAAACAGAAACTTTTCTACCTCTCTTCCATTCAAAAGTATAATATTGCCTACAAAAGAGGCAATACTTATTTAAATGTATTTAAAAGGAGACAGGGATCAAGACCATCCCTATGGAAAAGAAATGCAAAAAAGCAAAATGGCTGTCTGGGGAGGCCTTACAAATAGCTGTGAAAAGAGAGGCAAAAAGCAAAGGAGAAAAGGAAAGATGTAAGCATCTGAATTCAGAGTTCCAAAGAATAGCAAGAAGAGCCTTCTTCAGCGATCAATGCAAAGAAATAGAGGAAAACAACAGAATGGGAAAGACTAGAGATCTCTTCAAGAAAATTAGAGATACCAAGGGAACATTTCATGCAAAGATGGGCTCAATAAAGGACAGAAATGGTTTGGACCTAACACAAGCAGAAGATATTAAGAAGAGGTGGCAAGAATACACAGAAGAACTGTACAAAAAAGATCTTCACAACCTGGATAATCACGATGATGTGATCACTAATCTAAAGCCAGACATCTTGGAATGTGAAGTCAAGTGGGCCTTAGAAAGCATCACTATGAACAAAGCTAGTGGAGGTGATCGCATTCCAGTTGAGCTGTTTCAAATCCTGAAAGATGATGCTGTGAAAGTGCTGCACTCAATTTGCCAGAAAATTTGGAAAACTCAGCAGTGGCCACAGGACTGGAAAAGGTCAGTTTTCATTCCAATTCCAAAGAAGGGCAATGCCAAAGAATGCTCAAACTACCACACAATTGCACTCATCTCACATGCTAGTAAAGTAATGCTCAAAATTCTCCAAGCCAGGCTTCAGCAATACGTGAACCGTGAACTTCCTGATGTTCAAGCTGGTTTTAGAAAAGGCAGAGGAACCAGAGATCAAATTGCCAACATCCACTGGATCATGGAAAAAGCAAGAGAGTTCCAGAAAAACATCTATTTCTGCTTTATTGACTATGNTTCTCCAAGCCAGGCTTCAGCAATACGTGAACCGTGAACTTACTGATGTTCAAGCTGGTTTTAGAAAAGGCAGAGGAACCAGAGATCAAATTGCCAACATCCACTGGATCATGGAAAAAGCAAGAGAGTTCAGTCCTTCCAATGAGTATTCTAATATTTTTCTTTAAACATACTTCCTTCAGCATTATTCCACGTGTGTATTTTAATATGTGAATGTATTAGAATAAGTATGTACTCTAGCCTGATTTGACTCAAACCAGGTTTTGTCCTCCAAAATACTTATGTTGATATTCTAATCTCAGTGTGATGGTATTAGCAGGTGGGGTCTTTGACAGGTGATTAGGTCAAGTGGGCTCTGTCTGCCCCTATAAAACAGACGTAGGAGAGTTTCCTCACCCCTTTCCATATTTGGACAGAGTAGGAAGACTTGTCTATGAACCACGAAGTGGGTCTTCCCCAGACACCAAGTCTGCTGGCTCCTTGCTTTCAGATTTTCTAGCTGTCAGAATTGTAAGAAATAGGACTTCCCTGGTGGTCCAATGTTTAAGAATCTGCCTGCCAAAGCAGGGTACATGAGTTTGATCCCTGATCTGGGAAGAATCCACATGACTGCAGGGCAACTAAGCATATGCATCACAACCACTGAGCCTGTGCGGGGTGACTCCTAAAGTCTGCGTGCCCTACAGCCTGTGCTCTGCAACAACAGAAGCCACTGCAATGAGAAGCATGCACAGTGCAACTAGAGTAGCCCCTGTACGCCACAACTAGAGAAAAGCTTGTGCACAGAAACAAAGATCCACCACAGCCAAAAATAAATAAATAAAAGTTTTTTAGAAAAGAATTATAAGAAATATAATATCTGTTGTTTACAAACCACCCAGTCTATGGTATTCTGTTACAGCAGCCCAAACAGACTGAAACAGTATCTAATACATTGCCTGGCACAGAGCAGACCCTCAATTGCTAGTCCTCATTTTGTTTCCCTTTAGACTAAACTTTATCACTAGCATATTTCACTTCAGTGTCTATAGCATTTAACATCCTATCAAAATATCTAATGACCAGCAGTGACAACAAATCACTGGACACTCAAATATCAGTTTTTCATAACAGCACAGAAATCTAGCATATACTGTCAGTTGGGTGTGAGCTTCTTAGCTAAACAGCTTTATCTTCACCTGAAACATATATCTTTATAATATTGGTCTCTACCATGGAATGGAAACATTGTGAATACATGACTATAGTGTTACATGAATTCCATCAAGCATTTGGCAAAACGACTTTGTATGACTGAAATGAAAAACACATTATTTCTTTTCCGAATGCAAGGCAGAAAGTGTCCACTATATGATGCCTCAAATCTATATCAATCTGGGCATGTAATAAATATTAAATTAAGAAAGCCCTCAACCTCAGTCATTTAAGTTTTTAAATATTTGTGGTTCCTGTGCCAGCTGTTCCCAAACTAACAATCTTTGCATTACTGTGGTGCATGAAGTTTAAGGCTGCTCACAAAAGTAAAGCTTAGAAGGGTGGGTAGGTGGTATCCAAGTGGAAAGCTGACTTTATACAATAACACCTCTAATAATGGGAGGTCTCAATGGAGCTGATGATTTGAGGATGGGTATCGTACCAAAGTTAGGAAAAAGAAGAGGACATGCCTAGCAGAAGGAACAGAATGTGCAAAGAAAAATGTAAAGGCAAGAGAGCTCATGACATCTAGAGAGGAAATGTGAATATTTCAGAAATGGAGCATGGGAGACAAGGATGAACATTTCATGAATATGAAGGATGGAGGACTAAGTGGTAGGCCTGGGTCAAATAAGAATATAGGAATGTTGGACTAGGTCAACATAAGAAGGTTGGATTTTCATCAGAAATGCAATGGGAAACCAATGAAGAATTTTACAAAAAATAGTAATGTGACTAAACTGTGTTTGGGAAGCACTATGTGGCTAGGATTTGAGGCCCCAGAATTTACATTCTAGCTTTGCCACTTACTAGCTGGGTAGACTTGAATATGGGCTTCCCAGGTGGCGCTAAGTGGTAAAGTTCCTGCCTGCCAACGCCAGAGACACCAGAGGCGCAGGTTCAACCCTGGGTCAGGAAGATTTCCTGGAGGAGGAAATGGCAACCCACTCTAATATTCTAGCTGGGAAAACCAGGTGGAGAGGGGAGCCTGGCAGGCTACAATCAATGGGGTCACAAAGAGTCAGACATGACTAAAGCAACTTAGGCAGACTGAATATGTTACATTACCACATATTACTAAACCTCTCTGGATATCAATTCCTCAACTGTAAACCTAGAATAATAATAACATAACTTACAGGGTTATTGAGATGATTAAGCAAGATGATCCATTTAAACTACTTAGAAAACTGCTTGGTAAGTACTTAATAAATGGTAGTTATCACCAGCAGTAAGCAGCAATGTGGAAAATGGGTTAAAAAAGACAAAATGGGTCACTGAAACCAGTGACAGGGTTAATGTAATAATCAGAGATAAGCAAAATCTGAACTAAAGTAGCAGCTGTGGAAAGACTAGGATATGACGGGTACAAAACCTACTAAAGAGACAGAATATCTAGGACTCTGGGACAGTGCTGAGTTGCAGTGGGGGGTGGGTTTGGATTACTAAATAAATGATATTTATCAAGTTAGGGAATATGGGAGAAAGAGCATGCTGAAGGTCTCACAGACATCTTTCATTTCATTTGTTAACAACAAAACCCATTTATCACTTCCTCATAAATTTATTCTTTTATATATCTGTGACATCATTCTCTTCTGTTTTTCTCCTCTATCTCTCTGGCTACCCCCTGGCATTCTGTTTTTCAGCGCCCTCTTTTCCCTCTTATCTCCTAAACATTAGTGTTCCCAAAGCTGCTTTTCTCAATGCTTTTTTCTTCTAACTTTTCGCTCTCTTGGGTAAGCTCATCTACTCCCAAGGCATCAAATTAATATTCACGTGTTTACTGATAACTTCCAGATCTCTATTTCTGGCTCAGACCACCCACCCTAGTTCCAAACCATGTATATCCATTGCATACTGTGCAACATCCCACAGGGATACTCATTCAATGTGCTGAAAACCAAACTTGCTTTCCTGACACTGCTAGTCCTTACTTATGCTAATTAAAAAATAAAACAAAACAACAATCCCCCTCAAAATCCTGTCCTTTAGATTTTCTCTCACCGGTTCTTTCCCTCAGTTTTATGACTATGTAAATTATGCTTACTCTTCTATCTTAATCCAAATCTTCCATACACTCCTCTTATCAAGATGGTCTGTATTTTTTTTAGTACCGTCTACCTTGTATGCATCTGTGACATTTCTGTGCTATTATGCCACTCTAAAATACATCCTCACCTCTCCAATGTCATTTCAACCCTGGTTAAAAGCTTTTCACCTGAGGGTGTACAGTCTTTTAAAAGCAGATAGCTACTTAATCACTTTTGCCTCATGACTAGTGAAATTTCTACTAAAGAAATATCATTTATTCATAGTCTAGATGGAATTACCTTGATACTATATAGTGTTCAGCACAGTTCTGACATGAGTCATATAATGTCAGCTGTCTTAATTTTTCCACACAAAATCAGTAATAAATCAGACAGAATTGTATTTGAAAAATAAATGTGACATTTATGTAAAAAAAATAGCATTTCATCTGAAATGAATGCTCAACTTCTTCTTCATCTCTAAATTTGCTTTTCTTCTTCATTTTCTCTTTAATTCTCTAAGACTAACTCTTCATTTGCATCCTTGATGCTCTTTCTTCTCTCATATGCAGAAACTGATTTATGAGGATAGGAGCCTTGTCTGTTTCATGCCCAGCTTCCACAACAGCGAGTACCTAGCACACAGTAGATTTTTTTTTTAATGTACTGAATGCTTTATTAATGAATTATCCTCTTTTTCTGTTGCTTTTTCAGTTTCTCCCATCTTTCTCTAAATCAGGTCCTTCTGTTGGTCTACTAATATGTCTATCATTTCTCAAGGGAGAAAAAGTAAACAAAGAGAACCCATACAAACTTTGTCTTGACTCTTCCCAATCTATTGGCTATGTATTTCCTTCTGCCACCAAGCTTCTTTTAAATCACATCTTCACCACTTAATATTCAGTACTTTGAAACTGGTTTTCTCCCCAAAAGCGCCTTCTCAAAATCATCACCAAGTTCCTAGACCTTCTTCTCACCCTTTATCCTCCTTGCTGCTCTTTCTACAACATTTAAAACAAGGAACACCCACTGCTTCTTAAAACTTTCCTCCAGGAAGCCTTCCTTGACTCCCTTAAAGAGGGGTTATATGTTTATTTTTTCATAGATGATCACAGCACTTATCACGCTGTTTGTAAATGATTACTTTTCAGTATCCCAGACTACACTAAAAGTTAGTGAAGACAAGCGTTATGTCTTCTTACTAATGTATTCCCATTGTCTACCCAATAAATATTTGTTGAATAAATGAATGAATATTGTCATCAGATCAACACCTAAGGGTGCTAAGAACACTGGATAACAGGATTGTTGGTTAAAATAAGGATGATGGTAACATTTTAAGGGAAAAGGCAAGTAAAAATTGGTGGGAGGGGCTATGGACAATCTGAAAGCAGCATAAAGATATGAATGAGTTCCTTCATGTACTCACTCATTCATTCATTTAGTATCTCCTGTGAGCAAAGCATTTAAGGAAGAAACAGAAAAATAATCAAGATATTGCACATATCCTCATGGATCTGTCTTTCAATCAAGGGCTGAAGGTTTGGGAGCTGGTAAGAACTGGTAGGAAATACGAGAAAGATATTTTGCCACTAAATATGAACTCTGAATCTAATATTAAAATATCAGGACAAGTCTGGAAAACTACCAGTCCACTTCCTCTGGTCCACTTACCTATCATAACCTAGGTCTAACAACAGCAGTTCTCAAACTTTTGTGTACATAAGGACCACCAGGAGAGCTTGTTAAAGATGCAGAGAAATCTCTCAGAAATCCTAATTCTGTGGGTCCAGGAAGCTACATTTTTTATAAGCATCCTAAGGGATCATGGTGCTTTAGGCCTAGAGAGTATACTATTATAAAGTCTTTAAGTCATTCACGTTGTCCTAATTTTGCCATATCTGAGTTACACCTATAATATTATTTTCTAATAATTCTCTAAATTTAAATATATATAGGTCTCTCTATAGACAGACATATGTAGAGATATATGTATAGATAGATATATGTATAGATAGAGATATATCTACAGATATCTCTATGTCTGTCTCTATAGATATAGGTATCTGTACATATATCTCTATCTATGCATATATAGATATGTAGAGAGATCTATCTACCTATATATGTCTATCTATCTATCGTCTATATCTTAGCCTTATCCTCAGCAAGAGGTTTGATGACTTACATTTTTTTATATATATGAAATATATAACCATTAAAAAGTCTGTCTGTGTATATCAATGGATGGAGAAGCAGTTTGAGAAGCACTATTTAAGAGATTATGTTCTGCAAACACCACATTCTTATAAGCAGTCAGATGATATAAATTAAAACCAAAAGCTTCAGGGCAGTGAAGTTCAGCAGAACTGTGCTTCAGAAGAGCTCGTGTAGATATACTGAATTATAAAATAATTTTAGAATGCTTTAAAAATTAATGTTCTAATTAGTACAAAACAACTTATTATAAAAACTGCTCTTCATATCGGCTTTTTATTTTAAAAAGTGCTTTGTCTTATATTCTGGTACTTAACTCTCACAGTATTCTTGAGCTGACACCTGAGTGAATTTCCAACACCTAAGTTAAAACCAGCAGTTGTAACAAAGCAAAGATCAATCTGTGCTCTTGACCCACAATGAAATACCCATCAATTTTATTTAAAATTACATTTGATTAAGACTGACAATTGAATTCAAAGGTATAAACTTGATAACGATTTCTTTTCCTTCAAGCCCAAAGTAATTTACAATCATAGGCAAAACAATATGGTATACATATCAAAGAGATAAATATTTCAGAAAGTCTACTCCTTAAAGGCTTTGGCAACTCATAACCACAAAGAGAAAAGAAAAGTTGAAATAGAAAATCTTCACCAAGAGAAAGACTGTGCTGATGTTAAGCCTGTGAAAACAATATTCTGCTCTAAATTATGTTTTTCCCTAAATGGTTAAGAAAATCATCTCTATCTAAACTCAAGTGATGTTATTTGGGTTCCACATTGTCACTATGTCTCAAGCCAGTTCTACAGATTTAATCGCTAGTCACAAGAAACAAAAACACAGATGAATGGCTGCGGTCCTCTGGTCCTCCGTCTCTACATCACTTAAATCAACTGGAAATTTACCTTACTACTGATTTATAAAGCACTTTATCTTGTTTGGATGAAAGGTTTATTACAATAGCCTCCTAACCAGCCTCCCTTGTTAGCCCTTGTTCTCTACAGCCTATTCTCCACACAGCAGCAAGTAAAAACCTAAGTCACATCAGACACTCTCCTAGACAAAACCATCCAGCACCTATCTCAGAATGAAAGCCAAAGTAAAATCTTTCAATGGCTCCCAAGACCCCAATACACACTCACCCTATCCTTCAGCTCAGCTCAGCTCATACTACTGTCCCTTTGCTCACTCCATGCCACTTACAAGAGTTTCTATGCAGCTGCTTGAGCACACTAGGCAAATTCCAGACCCAGGGCCTTTGCACTTGCTGTTCCTCTTGCCAATACTGCTATTCCCACACCTATCCATAGGGCTCTGCTCTATCACTTCCTTCGGATCTTTGCCAAACTTCATCTTCCAGGTGAGCCCTCTTATAAATAATAACTACCTCCCCATCCCCATACATACTTTCTAACCACACTCCCTGCTTTGATCTTTTCCATAGCACTTACCATTTGACATTCTATACCTTTCATTTGTTCATCATTTGTTTACCCCACGAGTTTGAGTTCCTGGCGGGTGAAGATGGTCTTTTTGCTTTGTTCACCGTGGTATCCCAGTGTCCAAAACAGTGCCAAGCACAGAGTAGATGTTCAATAAATATTTGCTTAATGAGCAAACTGTATGACTTCAACTTTAGGACTTTCAACCTTAACCTTATTGAACGCTAGAAATAAAGAGCTGGAGGACACTCCCCAAATTTCGAGAAGGCACTTGACGTCCGAACTTACAAGGCAGTATCTTTTGTCTGGCACACGTTCCTTCTGATATAAGGCAGCAGGGAAATTCCTAACTCGTGTGCGAGGAAGAAGCCAGCCGACCGACCGTGTGTAAAACTGATTTGGGGCGACTTGCTTCTCATCCATAAGCCAATAGAGGAAAGCGTTTTGAATGAATATAGTTTCTCCTCTCCTAAGGAAAATAAGCTGTATGTTTGTTGCCTTTTGGAAGGTGGGAAGGGGGACCGGGAGAGACGCGAAGGCCCGGCACACCTTCTGCAAGAGCGTCAACTCCAGTGCGGTCCAACTTACTTTTTTGTGGGGGGTAGGCATCGTTCGTGGTCTCTGCCGGGGGTGTTTCTTTCTCACCCTCTGAGCTGCCTATTGTGCTGTGTCTGGCCAACGAGGTAAGGTGGGCGAGAAGCGGGGTATGAAGGGAGGCGGAGTGCGGCTTCAACTGCCTCCTAACACAAAGTCGGGGCGGCCAGGGCCCGGCGCGGGGGTCCTGGGGGCGGGCGAGCGCCGGGGCCGCGCGCCTTCGACCGCAGCCCGGGCCCCGGGGCGCAGGCGGGACGCGGGCTGCGCGGAGTTAGGCCCGGACAGAGCCCCGTGGCCTCCCGGCGGCCGGGCACGCGGCCCCCGCGCGCCCCGCTCACCCCGCTTCCCTCAACCCGGCGCCCTTCTCGGTTACCTCGAACTCTCTTCAGCGAAATGGGATCCTTCTCCTGTTCTGCTGACATTACAGACCGCAAAGCATGACTCCCCCCCAGGCCGCGGGAATTCGGTCTCTTTGATGCTGCGGCGGCGGCTCCTCCTCCTGCTCGCGGGGCCGCTGCGGCTGCGAGGCGAGCCTCAGAGCTGAGGCGCGGCCGAGGGCGGCAGGGACGCGGGGCGACTTTGCAAAGTTTGGGAGGAGGACGAGGCCTCCGGGCGGCCGGGCGGCGTGCGGGGTCCGGCCGGGCTCAGCGGCGGCGGCGGGAGCGCGGCCTCGGGGCGGCCCCCCGCCCGGGGCCGGCGTGTGCGGAGGACGAGTGCGCCGCCGCCGCCGCCTCCTCCCACTCCTTCTCGCCGCCGCCGCCGCCTCAGGAGCCGCTGACAGGGGAGGCGGGAGGCGGGCGGCCGGGCCCAGGCGGCGCACTCACAGCGCCCTCTGAGGAGGAGGTCTGCGCTCTCGCCGCTCCCGAGTCGCAGACACAAAAGCTCCCAGCCTGGAGCCGCCTGCAAAACCCGCTCTGGGGCGGGCGAGGGACGTGGCGCGGCCCCGCGGCTTCCCCGCCCCGAGCTCCCCAGCCCCGCGCGGGGACGGACTTCGAGGGGGGGCGGGGGCCGCTGCCTGGTCCCGCGGCGCCTCCCGCCGCCGCCTAGCGCTCCGCCTCGGCCCAGCCCCCACGGCCCGCGCGCGCCTCTCGCTCCGCGCGGGGCTAGCGGGCCCGCGGCCCTGGCAGTCGGGGCGGGCAGCGCGCGCCTAGGGGCCGCCCCGCCCAGCCCCGCGCTGCTCCGAGCGCGGCACTCCCCCTCCGCCGCCGCCACCGCCGGGCCAGAGGACGCCCGGCTCGGCGGCCGACGCTCCCCGGTTTCTTCGAGGAATCGGCATCTCCGAACTTCTTCCGAGGCCGCAGCAGGCATCTTGGCCTCGCGGCCAGAGATCTGAAAGAGAAACGTACGAACCGAGAAAACTTTGTATGCGGAGCTGGAGAGTTCTCCGCGGGCAAGTGGAGACCCAGATTCCCCATTCCGTGTCCGTGGTCTGGACACCTGTTTGTAGAATGCCACAACTGCAAGTTTTCACGACCTGATTCTTCGGAAAGGGATGCAGAATTAATATAAGAAAGGAGGATGGGTGGGAGTGATGGGGCACCTGAACCTGACTGTAGACGTTAATTTTAGAAGGACCCCCCTGCCCTCTCCCCCTCAACACACACACAAAGCCGTGTGATTGTATGATTACTGATTCCACATCCATTTATGCTGTGTGACCTAAAGCGACTTAAGTAACCTCTCTGGGTCTCAGATTTCTGATCTTGAAAAGGCAGTGGGGCTACATCTCTGAGATCTCTTCTGGCTCTGACATTCTTTGACTTAACTTTACGGAAACGTTTTCCCTGTTTGTTAAGTTTCCAGTTCTATTAAAGACATTCTGTAGGTGTAGACTTTAATCTTCAATCAGGTGAGACATTGACCATTCTGATCCAGAATCACTGAGAAGCACTCATTAATCATATGATTACAAACAGGAGTCTTTTCCTTTCGAAGACAAGACCCCTAGAACTCATTGAGTTGCACAGATAATGACAGAACAGATGTAAACATGAAGCCGATGTACAGTCTTAAGAACTATGTGACAAACAAGCACCAAAGCAGAGGAATCCGCTTCAAAGACAGGATAGTGTGGCCATAGAACAAATGTTACCCTTTCTCATTTAATAGGTTTGGAGAGAAATTTCTAATTTTAAGATTCAGACTAGGATGGGCTAGAAATTTTTTACAGGAGGCACGTGTAAGGAGAACCACCCACCAACCCCCCACCCCCAACAACGCAGGCCCCACAACTAGAATATAAGCTCCATGCAGGCAGGAATTTTATGCAGTATGCTATCCTTTGGTACCTAACAGTGATTGGCAAGTGTTCAAAAATTTTTTTGTTGTTGAATAAATGCGTTAACAGACGAAGTGGTCCTTAGTGAACTAGATCGACTGGATTTTGGTAAGTGTGATAAACTCAAGCAAATGCCAAGTATTGGATCATATATTCTAACTCACATGGTCGTTGAGAGAAGATGTGAAAGCACTTTGAAAATATCAGGTAATATGGAAACAGAATTTCCTTATATGATCCTTAGTGCAAGAACAGTGGTTGGGAACAATCATGGCTAAGAAATTTTGAATTCTTTATTGTATTTCCTAAAGCTAGAGACTCAGAAATAATATATAATGAAGAGAAACAAACTGGCCTCTTCTTAATGATTCATCAAGAATAAAAAGACAGAGTTCCCTGGCATCCCAGTGGTTAAGACTCTGAGATTCCACTCCAAGGAGCTTGAGTTCCATCCCTGGCCAGGGACCTAAGATCCTGCCTATGGCAAATTGGAGGCAAAAAAAAAAAAAAAGACATTTTACTTGGCCATGGATTTTTAGGTCATTTTTACTTCCAAATCTTGACGACTTGCTACATATCAGAATGACCTGAAAAGCATTCAAAATTTCAGATTCCCAAGGCTCTCCCCAGTTGTTCTGAATCAGAATCTCCAGAAAGAGGTCTAGCAATCTGTCTTTAAATGCTCTCTCAGTGACTGTACAAAAAGAACATGGTGCATGATACTCCTTATGTTCCCAGTGTGACAAAATTCCTAACAAAAACATCCCTTCCCCTTGCTGTTCTCTTGTACTCTTCCCCTTGTACTCTTTTTTCATGGGTCTTGGATATGAGTTCCAGAGTTTGTCTTTAGTCTCTCATATGGAGAGATGCCCAGGTCTTTAGTCTCTCATCTGAGAGATACCCAGGTCGCTAGGTGCCCAACATGCTACTGGAGATCAGTAGAGAAATAACTCCAGAAAGAATGAAGAGATGGAGCCAAAGCAAAAACAACACCCAGTTGTGGATGTGACTGTTGATGAAAGTAAGTCTGATGCTCTAAAGAGCAATATTGCATAGGAACCTGGAATGTTAGGTCCATCAGTCAAGGCAAATTGGAAGTGGTCAAACAGGCAATGACAAGAGTGAGCATCAAATTTTAGGAATCAGCGAACTAAAATAGACTGGAATGGGTGAATTTAACTCAGAAGACCCTTATATATACTACTGTGGGCAAGATTCTCTTAGAAGAAATGGAGTAGTCCTCATAGTCAACAAAAGAGTCTGAAATGCAGTACTTGGATGCAATTTCAAAAATGACAGAATGATCTCTGTTCATCTCCAAGGCACACCATTCAATATCACAGTAATCCAAGTCTATGCCCTATCAGTAATGCTTAAGAAGCTGAAGATGAATGGTTCTGTGAAAACCTACAAGACCTTCTGGAACTAACAACCAAAAAAGATATCCTTTTCATTATAGGGGACTGGAATGCAAAAGTAGGAAGTCAAGAAACACCTGGAGTAACAGGCAAGTTTGGCCTTGGAGTACAGAATGAGCAGGGCAAAGACTAATAAGAGTTTTGCCAAGAGAACACACTGGTCATAGCAAACACCCAACAACACAAGAGAAGACTCTACACATGGACATCACCAGATGCTCAATACCGAAATCAGATTGATTATATTCTTTGCAGCCAAAGATGGAGAAGCTCTATACAGTCAGTAAAAACAAGAGAGGAGCTGACTGTGGCGCAGATCATGAACTCCTTATTGCCAAATTCAGACTTAAATTGAAGGAAGTAGGGAAAACCACTAGACCATTCAGGTATGACCTAATTCAAATCCCTTATGATTATACAGTGGAATTGACAAATAGATTCAAGGGATTAGATCTGATAGATAGAGTGCCTGATGAACTATGGATGGAGGTTTGTGACATTGTACAGGAGGCAGCAATCATGACCATCCCCAAGAAAAAGAAATGCAAAAAGGCAAAATGGTTGTCTGAGGAGGCCTTACAAATACCTATGAAAAGAACAAAAGCAAAAGGCAAAGGAGAAAAAGAAAGATATACCCATTGAATGCAGAGTTCCAAAGAATAGCAAAGACAAGAAAGGCCTTCCTCAGTGATCAATGCAAAGAAATAGAGGAAAACAACGGGATGGGAAAGACTAGAGATCTTTACAAGAAAATTAGAGATACCAAGGGAACATTCCATGCAAAGATGGGCTCAATAAAGGACGGAAATTGTATGGGCCAAACAGAAGCAGAAGATATTAAGAAGAGGTAGCAAGAATACACAGAAGAACTGTACAAAAAAGACCTTCATGACCCAAATAATCAGGATGGTGTGATCACTCATCTGGAGCCAGACATACTGGAATGTGAAGTAGAGTGGGCCTTAGGAAGCATCACTACAAACAAAACTAGTGGAGGTGATGGAATTCCAGTTGAGATCTTTCAAATCCTAAAAGATGATGGTGTGAAAGTGCTGCACTTAATATGCCAGCAAATTTGGAAAATGCAGCAGTGGCCACAGGACTGGAAAAGGTCAGTTTTCATTCCAATCCCAAAGAAAGTAATGGCAAAGAATGCTCAAACTACTGCATAATTGCACTCATCTCACACGCTAACAAACTAATGCTCAAAATTCTCCAAGCCACACTTCAATAATACATGAACCATGAACTTCCAGATGTTAAAGGTGGATTTAGAAAAGGCAGAGGAACCAGAGATCAAATTGCCAACATCCATTGGATCATCGAAAAAGCAAGAGAGTTGCAGAAAAACATCTACTTCTGCTTTATTGACTATGCCAAAGCCTTTGACTGTGTGGGTCACAATAAACTGTGGAAAATTCTGAAAGAGATGGGGATACCAGACCACCTGACCTGCCTCCTGAGAAATCTGTATGTAGGTCACAAAGCAACAGTTAGAACTGAACATGGAACAATAGACTGGTTCCAAATTGGGAAAGGAATATGTTAAGGCTGTATATTGTCACTCTGCTTATTTAACTTATCTGTAGAGTACATCATGTGAAATACCAGGCGGATAAAGCACAAGCTGGAAACAAGTTTCCCAGGAGAATTATCAATAACCTCAGATATGCAGATGACACTACCCGTATGGCAGAAAGCAAAGAACTAAAGAGACTCTTGATGAAAGTGAGAGGAGAGTGAAAAAGTTGACTTAAATCTCAACATTCAGAAAACTAAGATCATGGCGTCTGACCCCATCACCTCATGGCAAATAGACTGAGTAACAATGGAAACAGTAGCAGGCTTTTTTTTTTTTTTTTTCTCCAAAATCCCTGCAGATGGTGACTGCAGCCATGAAATTAAAAGATGCTTGCTCCTTAGAAGAAATGCTATGACCAACCTAGACAGCTTATTAAAAAGCAGAGACATTACTGTGCAAATGTCCACCTAGTCAAAGCTTTGGTTTTTTCCAGTAGTCATGTATGGATGTTACAGTTGTACTATAAAGAAAGCTGACTGCCAGAGAACTGATGTTTTTGAACTGTGGTGTTGGAGAAAACTCTTGAGAGTCCCTTGGACAGCTAGGAGATCCAACCAGTCCATCCTAAAGGAAATCAATCTGAGTATTCATTGGAAGGATGATGCTGAAACTGAAACCCCAATACTTTGGCCACCTCATGCGTAGAACTGACTGATTTGAAAAGACCCTGATGCTGGGAAAATTTGAAGGTGGAAGAAGGGGACAACAGAGGATGAGATAGTTAGGTGGCATCACCGACTCAATGGACATGAGTTTGAGCAGTCTCTGGGAATTGGTAATGGACAGGGAAGCCTGGCATGCTGCAGTCCATGGGTCACAAAGAGTCGGACACAACTGAGCCACTGAACTGAACTGATGGAGAGATGCAGGTAAAGCCAGCTATTGTTGATAGGCCTGTCCCTCTATTTAAAACAGTACATGCTCAGTCATGCCTAAACCACAGTAGAATGCACAGCTTAGGCTAGAGCATGGATCAGTAAACTTTTTCTCTGGAAGCCCAGATAATAAATATGAGTTTTGTAGGCCATGCATTCTCTGTCAGTTACTCAATTCTGTCTTTATATAAGGAAAGCAACCATAGATAATATATAAGTAAGTGGGTGTGGCCATGTTCCAGTAAGACTTCATATATAAAAACAGTGTGCTGAATTTGGCCCATAGGCTGTGATCTGCTGACCCAAGACTATAAACTGGATCATGTAAAGGACTTTGGAGATCAGAGGACAGGTATAGGCTTCAGATACAAATAAGGAAGACATTACCTAAGACTGGATAAACTCACCCAATACCAATGAAAAATGAGAGCAAAAAAAAAAAAAAAATCCAGGGAAAGGCTGACATTTTAAAGGATAGACTGAAATAGAGGAGACTGTAAAGGAAAATAAGAAGGAATGAAAAATTAAAAAAAAAATAGGAGTGTTAGGGCACTCAAGGGAGAAATGATCAAGATTTTCACATACTACAGAAAAATATACTCATTTCTGTCATATCATCCTTGGCCTGGAATCTATTCAACCTCCTTGTTTTCTTATATTTTGAAGTATTTTTAAAGTGTTGCTGTTAAATTTTTACATTTCAAAATTTTACCTGTTTATAAGTAAATAGTGAATATAGTAGAGTTGTTAAACATAAAGATGCTAATTGAAAGCAGGAGGAGAAGGGGGCAACAGAGGATGAGATGGTTGGATGGCATCACCTACTTAATGGACATGAGTTTCAGCAAACTCTGGGAGATAGTAAAGGACGGGAAGCCTGGTGTGCTGCAGTCCGTGGGGTCACAGAGTCAGAATGACAGCAACTGAACAACAACAACAAAAATAAATTGGTTTAGATTAACATGTAAACTTTTTTTTTTTAGAAAAAAGGAAATATTTTATAAACTCTATTTTTAAACTTGTAAAATCATAGAATTTTTCACATAAAATAAAAATTAAAAAATCCCAATTCTAGATATTTGGTAAATTTGCAATATTGGTTTAAATGCTTTCAGAAGACAATTGAAATCATGGTCAGTTTTGCAGCCTCTATATATTGGTCACCTATATCCAGGATCGCTTTGTTGACAAATACAGATGAGTTATTAACACTCAATGTTTAGGAAATCAAAACAGCACACTTCGGGGGACTGCTTGTTTGAATCAAGATTCAATCAAAACATAAAAATCATGTGGTAATTTGAACAATAATTGAAGAATTACTGACTATAGCAGAAGGTTGCAGTGGGGAGGGATTGGATAGTAAAGAGTAAAGAGAATGCTAAAAAATAGTAATGTTAGCTGCTTAGTCGTGTCTGACTCTTTGTGACCCCATGGACTGTGGCCCGCCAGGATCCTCTGTCCATGAGATTCTCCAGGCAAGAATACTGGAGTGGATTACCATTCCCTTCTCCAGAGGATCTTTCCGACCCAGGGATTGAACCCGGGTCTCTTTCATTGCAGGCAGATTCTTTACCGTCTGAGCTACAGAGAAGATCCAAAAATAGGAGAAATGCAAATATAATTTGGGAGGAGCTACAACCCTTCAAACTGAGTTAGAGCTCTCTCACTCTCCAGGCTAAGATCCTGACCTGACTGGAGAATGTGCAGCCAGCAGTCTAAGGGGAGTGCCAGAGAAAGTGTTGCTCATGGGTGCTGCCTGGATTGCAGGATCCTGGCACTGGATAAGTTGCGAGCACGGCAGGAGCTACACACTGGAAAAGCCATGCTTGCTGCACAGAGCCTACCGAGAGGAGAAACTGGAGCAGGAAGAAAAGCCCCTTCCTCCGGTAATGTCCCTCTAACCCCCTCTGCTGAGAAAGTATAACATCATGCTGGTTGACAAAGGGAGAACAGAGGGTTCATCTTCCTTTTTGGAGAAAAGGCAAAGAAGGGTAAATTGCGATGGAGAGGCAATAAATTTTTTAAAAAATCTTTTGGCCATGCCACAGGGCATGTGGGATCTCAGCTCCATGACCAGGTGCCCCCTGCATTGGCAGTGTAGAGTTTTAACCACTGGACCACCAGAGAAGTCCCTAATAAGTTGATTACTTATTTATTTTTGGCTGTGCTGGTTTTCATTGCTATGCACTGGCTTTCTCTAGCTGTGGTCACTGGGGGCTACTCTTCAATGCACTATGTGAGCTCCTCACTGCTGTGTCTTCTCTTGCTGCAGAGCATGGGCTCCTGGTGCCTGGGCTTCAGTAGCTGCAGGGTGTAGGCTCAGTACCTGTGGCTCTCAGGGTCAGTTGTTCTGCAGTGTGTGGAATCTTTCTGGACCAGGGATTGAACCCATGTCCCCTGTGTCGGCAGGCAAATTCTTATCCACTGTACCACCAGGGAAGTCCCCCATAATAAACTATTTTTGACACAACAACAGTGTGTACTTGAGGCTAGCAAAGCTCCCCAGCTCATAGCAACATCACCTTTGGCTGTGGAATATGCGGTCATAAGATGATGGCTTCCAATTTTTTGCCATCTTCTCCTAAATGTATATTTATTTTCTAGGGTATGAAATATGGGGGGAAGTTACACTGCAAAATACCCTTGAATTCATTCTTTTCAACCTCTTATATCCCATCCATCACCAGATTCTAAAAGTTTTACTTTTTACCTTCTAAATATTTCTCTGATGTGTCCATTCATCTCTTTCTCCCTACTGCCACCACCCAGTTTAGCCATGATCATTTAGCTTTTTCCTAGACTACTATAATAATCACTCAGTAGTTTCTTCCATATCAGCCTCAACTCCAATCTATTTCCTACTCTGTAGCTAGCGTTCTTTACTTTTTTAATTTTTATCTTGAAATAATTATAGCTTTAACAGGAAGTTACAAAGAAATGTACAGGGACGTCCTGTGCATTCTGCCCTCAGCCTTCCCCAGTGTTAACATCATGTACAACTGTGTTTTTGTTGTTCAGTCACTACGTTGTGGCTGACTCTTTTGCGACCCTATGGATTCTCCAGGCAAGAATACTGGAGTGGGTTGCCACTTCCTTCTCCAGGGGATCTTTCCAGCTCACAGATTGAACCCGCATCTCCTGCATTGGCAGGAGGATTCTAGAACCACCAGGGAAGCCCCATGTACAGTTATAGTACAATCAGTTCAGTCGCTCATTCGTGTCCAACTCTTTGCAACCCCATGGACTGCAGCACACCAGGCCTCCCTGTCCATAACCAACTGCTGGAGTTTACTCAAACTCATGTCCATCGAGTTGGTGATACCATCTAACTATCTCATCCTCTATCGTCCCCTTCTCCTCCCACCTTCAACCTTTCCCAGCATCAGGGGCTTTTCAAATCAGTCAGTTCTATACATCAGGTGGCCAAAGTATTGGAGTTTCAGCTTCAGCATCAGTCCTGCCAATGAATATTCAGGACTGATTTCCTTTAGGATGGACTGGTTGGATCTCCTAGCTGTCCAAGGGACCCTCAAGAATCTTCTCCAATACCACAGTTCAAAAGCGTCAATTCTTCAGCGCTTAGCTTTCTTTACAGTCCAACTCTCACGCCCATACATGACTACTGGAAAAACCAAAGCTTTGACTAGATGGACATTTGTTTGCAAAGTAATGTCTCTGCTTTTCAATATGCTGTCTAGGTTGGTCATCACTTTTTTTTCCCAAGAAGCAAGCATCTTTTAATTTCATGGCTGCAGTCACCATCTGCAGGGATTTTGGAGCCCAAAATAAAGTCTCTTGCTGTTTCCATTGTTTCCCCATCTACTTGCCATGAAGTGATGGGACCAGATGCCATGATCTTAGTTTTCTGAATGTTGAGCTTTAAGCCAACTTTTTCACTCTCCTCTTTCACTTTCATCAAGAGGCTTTTTGGTTCCTCTTCACTTTCTGCCATAAAGGTGGTATCATCTGCATATCTGAGGTTATTGATATTTCTCCTGGCAATCTTGATTCCAGCTTGTGCTTCCTCCAGCCCAGCGTTTCTCATGATGTACTCTGCATATAAGTTAAATAAGCAGGGTGACAAAATACAGCCTTGATGTACTTCTTTCCCAATTTGGAACCAGGCTGTTGATCCATGTCCAGTTCTAACTGTTGCTTCTTGTACAATATAGTACAATATTGAAAACCAAAATTTTAAATTTTAAAGAAATTTATATTGGTACAATCCATAGAACTTATTCAGATTTTACCAATTATACATACATGAGTGTATGTATGTGCATGTGTGTAGGTCTATACAATTTTATCATATGTATAACCACTACCACAACCACAATCCTTATACTATCAGCACAAGATTCCCTGATAACGATTCTCCAGTGTTCTCTTCACAGCTACACCCATCCACTCTCCTAACCCATTAGTGGCAGCCACTAACCTATTTTGCATTTTTATAGTTATCTTATTTCATGAAGGTTACACAAATGAAACCATGCAGTATGTATCCCTTTGAGATTTTGTTCATGTAATATAACTTTCTTGAACTTAATCCAAGTTATAAGGTATGTCAATATTTTACTCTTTTTTAACTGTTTAGTAGTACTCCTATTCCATGGTATGAATGTACCACTGTTTGTTAAACTATTTACCCATTGAAGTACTACATAGGTAGTTTCTTTCTTTCTTTCTTTCTTTCTTTTTTTTTTTTTTTGCTATTATGAGTAAAACCATTACAAGCACCCATGAACAAGTTCTTGTATAAAATTAAGTCTTCATTTAATGCAGTTGCTGGGTTATATGGTAAGTTCATTTTAGTTTGAAGTAACCACCAACCTGTTTTCCAAAATGTACAGTGCTCTTTTTAAACACAATCTCATCTTTTCATCACTTTACATAAAACTTCTCAATGGCTTCCCACTGCTATTACAATTAAGGCTAGATTTTTTTTTTTTCTGAACACACACTGTAAGGCTTATACAATAATTTCCACTGATTTCTCCAGCTTCATCCTATACCACTGCCCTTGCTCTTACTGTTCACAGACCTTTTAAAAGTTTCCTGCCACAGGGGCTTTACAAATACTGTTTTCTATTTCAGGAATGCTCTTCTCCCTACTCCTAGTCTAATTAACTCAAACTCTTTCATTCTCAAGTATTTCTCTCCTCAGGGATGCCTCCCTGTAGTCTACCTCAGATTCTGTTTTTTCATGTACTTTCCTTCTTCACTTCTTTGTTTGAAACTACATATTAATTTTTGTGACTATCTGACTACATTTTGTCTTTATTGTCAGACTTCAAAATTCATGAGAAAAGGGTTGTGTTGATTTTTATTTATTATTATCATCTGGCACATATTATGTGCTAAACAAACATTTTTTGGAAGGAATGAATGAATTATATACTTGGTGAGAATTCAGTGTCAAAGTCTTAACCTTCTATAATTCTGTCTATTAATTATTTAAGTTATACTAACTACTCTAAGCTTCCCTGGTGGCTCCGTGGTAAAGAATCTGCCTACTAATGCAGGAGACGTGGGTTTGATCCCTGGGTTGGAAAGATTCCCTGGAGAAGAAAATGGCAACTCACTTCAGTATTCTTGCCTGAGAAATTCCATGGACAAAGGAGTCTGGCGGGTTATAGTTTATGGAGTCACAAAAGAGTTCAGTTCAGTTCAGTTGCTCAGTCGTGTCTGACTCTTTGCGACCCCATGAATTGCAGCACACCAGGCCTCCCTGTCCATCACCAACTCCCGGAGTTCACTCAGACTCACGTCCATCAAGTCAGTGATGCCATCAGGCCATCTCATCCTCTGTCGTCCCCTTCTCCTCCTGCCCCAATCCCTCCCAGCATCAGGGTCTTTTCCAATGAGTCAACTCTTCGCATGAGGTGCCCAAAGTACTGGAGTTTCAGCTTTAGCATCATTCCTTCCAAAGAAATCCCAGGGCTGATCTCCTTCAGAATGGACTGGTTGGATCTCCTTGCAGTCCAGGGGACTCTCAAGAGTCTTCTCCAACACCACAGTTCAAAAGCATCAATTCTTCGGCGCTCAGCTTTCTTCACAGTCCAACTCTCACATCTATACATGACCACAGGCAAAACCATAGCCTTGACTAGACGGACCTTAGTTGGCAAAGTAATGTCTCTGCTTTGGAATATGCTGTCTAGGTTGGTCATAACTTTTCTTCCAAGGAGTAAGCATCTTTTAATTTCATGGCTGCAGTCACCATCCTGCAATGATTTTGGAGCCCCAGAAAATAAAGTCTGACACTGTTTCCACTGCTCCCCCATCTATTTCCCAAAAGAGTTAGCATCTTCTCTGGCAGTCTAGTGGTCAAGACTCTGCTCTTCCACTGCAGAGGACACACGTTCAATTCCTGGTTATTGAACTAAGATCCCACATGCTGCACTTGGCAGCCAAAAGAAAAAAGAATAGAAGAGTCAGACAGGACTTAGTGACCAAACAACAAAATACTCTAAAGCTGGGGGCGGGGGATACATTAACTATTCATGTTTAAAGTGGTCAACTAAGTAATAGATTCCTTTAGCCAAATTTCTGCTTCCCTGATGGCTCAGTTTGTAAAGAATCTGCCTGCAATGCAAGAGACCCTGGTTCAATTCCTGGGTTGGGAAGATCCCCTGGAGAAGGGAAAGGCTACCCATTCCAGTATTCTTGGGCTTCCCTGATGGCTCAGCTGGTAAAGAATCCACCTGCAATGCAGGAGACCTGGGTTCGATCCCTGGGTTGGGAAGATCCCCTGGAGAAGGGAAAGGCTACCCATTCCAGTATTCTAGCCTAGAGAATTCCATGGACTATGTAGTCCATGGGGTCACAAAGAGTCAGACACAACTCAGTGACTTCAGACATAGACAAATTTCAGTCATATACAGTTTAGACAAATACATTATGAAATATATTATTTCAGACCAAGCATTTTCTCAGGATTCCTCCTGGATGATTGTTACTGAAAAATAACAAAGAAAATGATTGACTGGGCGTATATAATCCTTTTAACATATTCAGGAGTTTAGCAATACAAGAAAGGGATAAGTGTCTATGTAACTGTTCATCTTGATCATTGTCATATGAACTTGACATACCCTTGGTAATAACCACAGACTTGAATTTAAGATAATCAAGGGAGGTCCTCAGAATCCTTCCTGGGACAGTGTGGTTAAAGCATTCATGGTTAAATGAGGTGCCTCCTGTGGGACATCTGTGTCTGTGTCTGATCTTTGATTCTAAAGACATAGTGAGTCATGTACTTCTTATGTGACAGCTGATAAAGCAATATGGCAAAGTAATATGGGAGTTTTCCCTTGTTTTGCTCTGTTTCTTACAGCAAAATGGGAAAAGAGGCAGATTTTTTTCAGGATATAAATACTGCCAACATAGGCAGACTGCAACACTGTGGGTGCTTGAGAAATTTTTTAAGAGCATGTGGGAATGAGAAAGATATGTGCATATTTGTGAATGAAACACAGCACAGCAGGACTACCTAAGGAACATGACAAATCTGGGTGTTAAAACAACAAACTGTAAATACTGAACAATTGTCATTTAATGAAATCTCTTTTCAAAGACAGAAAATGTGCCAATTTTAAGCCTTTTTAGTTTGTATGTGTGTTGGCAGGGGAAGATTGGGAAAGGGGAGGTAAGACAATGACAAGTTGGCACAGGAACATTTCTTTGAGTTCCCCCGGTTTTTGTACATTGAGATTTTTTTATGAAGATATAATTTATGTCATAAAATTCACCATTGAAATATGTACCATTTAGCAGATAGTAGAATTCACTTTTTAGTGTATATTAGTATATTCATAGAGTTGTGCCAACCATCACCAGTATCTACATCTGAATATTTTCATCACCCCAAATAGAACTCTGTGCTGATCAGCAGTCATCCCCCATTGTATTCATTGGTGATTCTTACCGGAATGAGTTATTACTGTCATAGTTGCAAAATGGTCATTTCTAACTCTGCCACTCCTCTACATTTCTTACTCGACATTCTAGGATAAGAAAGAGCTTTCTCCTTTTTTTCCTCTCTCCCTCCGATCTTTCCTTCCTGTCAGAATTAACTTATTTTATTCAAGGAATTATAATAGTAATTCATTATTCATTGTAATACTCAATTTGTTCTAGATTTGGCTAGTTGGAGCCCTTTGGGTGATTCCTGTAATCTTTTAAACATATCCCATAATTTCTTGAACAATTACTTTCCTTCTGACACAAGATGTTCCAGGATTAAATACTGTCTCTGCCCCAGCCCTAGATTTAGCAATTTTCCTCAAGGAGTCCTGGTTCCTTTTAGTGGGAAATTGTATTTAAAAAACAGAGTGCTTGATGCACTCATTGCCAGTAAGTGTCATTATTTATAGGCTCTGGAAAAATCCAGTTTCATATGGTTCAACTATATACAGTAAATCATGAATTCATATCAATACATAAGAATGCCTCCGATTCCAAACCAATTTCACATGGTTCTTTCTCTTTACCCCTTCCCTCCTAGTATCTTTCTTCTCCTGAATTGAGAACCCTAGCTCCCAGAGTTCCCATATTTATTATAGCTTTTGTTACAAAATAAGCAAAATGTAAAAGTACAGGTTTTTAATATTCAAATGTATATTAACCATGCATACAGATTATAAGCATATACACTCATGTATACATGCACAGTTTGAGAGTATATGGTCATTCGCTTGAATTTTAGTCAGGCTCTTTTTCTCCCAAAATGTCAACCTCACCAGTTGTTGCTCCACTATTATTTTGATGTCACTTCACCATGCTTTTGGATTGTAAAATTGCCCTGGTTTTAAAGAATTATCTATTAAAAATGTATATTACCTAGCTCTAACCACTTTATAGTTTACACCTTACAAAGAAATTAGTAGATAGCTCTATTAAGACTGAACTGGAAGGAACCTGAAATGAAGAACGGTGAGAAAGACAGCAATAAGAATTGGAGGAAGTCAGGGAGAGTCTAATAGAGAAAAGGCTGTTTTACTAATTATTAAAGAGAAGAGTGAAAAAGTTGGCTTAAAGCTCAACATTCAGAAAACAAAGATCATGGCACCTGGTCCCATCACTTCATGGGAAATAGATGGGGACACAGTGGAAACAGTGTCAGACTTTATTTTTGGGGGATCCAAAAAATGGTGACTGACAGATGGTGAGTGCAGCCATGAAATTAAAAGACGCTTACTCCTTGGAAGGAAAGTTATGACCAACCTAGATAGCATATTCAAAAGCAGAGACATTACTTTGCCGACTAAGGTCTGTCTAGTCAAGGCTATGGTTTTTCCAGTGGTCATGTATGGATGTGAGAGTTGGACTGTGAAGAAAGCTGAGCACCGAAGAATTGATGCTCTTGAACTGTGGTGTTGGAGAAGACTCTTGAGAGTCCCTTGGACTGCAAGGAGATCCAACCAGTCCATTCTGAAGGAGATCAGCCCTGGGATTTCTTTGGAAGGAATGATGCTAAAGCTGAAGCTCCAGTACTTTGGCCACCTCATGTGAAGAGTTGACTCATTGGAAAAGACCCTGATGCTGGGAGGGATTGGGGGCAGGAAGAGAAGGGGACGACCGAGGATGATGGCTGGATGGCATCACTGACTCAATGGACGTGAGTCTGAGTGAACTCCAGGAGTTGGTGATGGACAGGGAGGCCTGGCGTGCTGCGCGATTCATGGGGTCGCAGAGTCGGACACGAGCGACTGAACTGATTTTCTTTATACTGATCTGAATATATGTACAAATACATGTAAAAGAAATCAGTATGTATAGTGGTTAAGTACCAAGACACCTGGATCCAGGCTGCCTGACTTCAAATCCTGCTTCTACATTTATTAGTTGTGTAATCCTGGGAATTCCTTGATCTTTCTGTGCCTCACTGCTCTCATCTACAATAGGGACAATTATACCTCTACTCAAGGGGCTGTTTTGAGGATTAAATGAGTCACTGTATATCAAGTGCTTAGGATAGTAGCAAGTGTATATAGGATTCTGCTGGGCTTTTTACAATCGGGTCTTTAATGTTTTGGTCATTTATCTGTGGTTTTGTTCATTTATACAGGTGTCCAAAATTATTTTTTTCATGTGGAAATTTCTGTGAGAAATCTTCTTAGGATTTTTATTTGAATTGCCTTAAGTATATAGATTTATTTGGGGGTTTTGAAATTTTAAAAATAATGAATATTCCTATCCATTAACTTGGGCTCTCTCCTTCTGTAAATAGTTCTTAAAATATGTCCTTTAACAGAGCTTTATAATTTTCTCTGTAAAAGGGTTACATGTTTGTTATGATATTTTTAATCCTTAATTATTGTTGATATGGTATATTATACCTTTAAAAATTAGACATTGTAGGGGTTTGTTGCTGATAAATGAGAACTTTATTGTACTTTGTATTTTGATCCTATACCCGAGTCTTGCTTAAATATTCTGTTTGGACCAATGGTTTGTCTATAGACTTCTTTTGGATTTCCTATGTAGACAGTTGTCATATGCATGTAATGATAGTTTCTTCATTTACAATTCTACCTACTAACCTAGTTCATGTGGGCTGGTATTGTTTTCAAGGTTCATCGATGCTGTAACATGTATCAGAACTTAAATGTCTTTTTATGGGTGAATGATATTTCAATTTCTGGACACACTGCATTTTGTTTACCTATTCATCTGTTGATGGACATCTGGGTTGTTTCTAACTTTAGTTACTGTGAATAAACCTGCAGTTAACACTGGTGTGCAAGTATCTGCTTCAGTCTTTGTTTTCAGTCACAAAGAGTCGGACACGACTGAGCGACTTCACTTCACTTCACCTAGAAGTAGAATAGGCGGCCCACATGGTAATTCTTTTTTTTTTTTTTATGGTAATTCTACATTTAGCTTTTTGAGGAATCCAAACTGTTTTCCACATTGGCTTCACCATTTTGTGTTCCTACAGCCATGACTGAGCGACTCCACTTTCCCTTTTCACTTTCATGCGTTGGAGAAGGAAGCGGCAACCCACTCCAGTGTTCTTGCCTGGAGAATCCCAGGGACGGGGGGGAGCCTGACGGGCTGCCGTCTATGGGGTCACAGAGTCGGACACGACTGAAGGGACTTAGCAGCAGCAGCAGCCATGTGTGAGGGCTCATTATAGCCATTGTGGTAGATATGAAGTGGCATCTCATGGTAGTCTGATTTGCATTTCTCCTGTGATTCAGGATGTTGAACATCTTTTCATATTCTTGTTAGCCATTTGCCTACTTCTTTGGAGTAATGCTGAGTTGTTTGTATATTTTGGAAATTAAGTCCTTATTAGCCAAATCGTTCGCAAAAATTTTCTCCCAGTCCACAGGTTGTCTGTTTTGTTTGTTTATGGTTTCCTTTGCTGCGCAAATACTTTTAGGTTTACCTAGATTCCATTTGTTTATTTTTGCTTTTATTTCTATTGCCTTGGGACACTGGAGTCATTATGTTTTAAGTGGCAACAACATACAAGAAGATTTTTTCATCCAACACTTAAAGTAGGAGTAGTTTGTTTACTGCAGATATAATTGTATTTTTCCTACCATATTATTCTTTTTTCTCAGGGTTATCTTTGCTTTTTTCCCCGTCTACTTCATTGTCCTCTCTTAAATTGATCGTATCTTCTTCCTTTTCTACCTAAATTAGTAGACTCAGAAATGATAACTTCTCTATTATTTTAGCACTTAATCTTAAATTTTTAACATAGTCATTTTTTAAAAGAATGCTAGACTACTTTGGCTCTGCTCAGTTTTCTTCTAGCCTTATGGCTCACTCTTTCTAGTATTTTAGTTTAACCTTGTTTTAATATAAAAATTTGTTAGTAGTATTTTATATAGTCAACGTTAATTTAGGATTACCCACCTTTCTCTCTTTGCTCATCATGAATTTTTTTTAAAGTTTTTATTGAGATGTTAACTTGTGTATCAGGGACTTCCCTGGTGGTCCAGCAGTTAGGCTCTGTTTCCACTGCAGGGGACACAGGTTCGATCCCTGGTCAGGGAACTAAGATCCCACATACCATGTGGTGTGGCCAAAAAAAGAAAAAAGGTAGCTCATATACCATACAATATACCCATTTAAATTATACAATAGTTTTTGGGGGTTTTTTTTAGTATATTCACAGAATTGTTCAACCATCATCACAATTTCAGAACATTTTCATCTCTCCAAAAGAAACCTCATACCCATCACTGAACATTCCCCATTCACTACAAGCTTCCAGTCCTTTGCAACCACTAATCTATTTTCTGTCTCTATAGATACATGTTGCTCTTTTAGACTGCCTTCATTCACTTAGTATTTTAAAAAACTCATGCTTGCTATAGCACTTATCAGTACTTAATTCCTTTATATTGCTGAATAAAGTCCATTGAGTTAATATACCACATTCCATTTATCCAGTCATGAGTTAGTAGATATTTCGGTTTTTTCCACTTCGGGGCTATTATAAATACTGCTGCTGTGATTATGCCTGTATAAGTTTTTATATGAACATGTTTTATTTCTCTTGGGTATATATCCAAGGAGTGAATTGCTGGGTCATATGGTAACACTATGTTATTTTCTAATGAACTGCTAAACTAAATAGTTTAGAGGCTATACTTTTTACATTCCCACCAGCAATCTGAAAGGGTCCTAATTTCTCCACATGCTTGTCAACACTTGTTATGATCTTTTTATTTCAGTCATCCTAGTAGATATCGGCTCATTATCTTTTTGATTGGTATCTCCTGCTTATTGTTGCTTCTTCTCATATACACTTCTCTACAGTGTGGAGTTCTGTAATTCCACACTGTAGTTATTTTTTGTGTGTGATGTCTTGAAGATATTATCCCACCATCTTCTTGCTTCTTTTATTGAGAAATCTTCTTAGTGAAGTCTATTAATCATTTTTCCCCCCTAACTTCCTTTAAATTCTTATCTTTGTCTTTGATGTTCTGCAGTTCACCAAATTCACATCTTGATGTGGGAGAAAAAATGGCAATCCACTCCAGTATTCCTGCCTGGAAAATCCCATGGACTGTAGCCTTCTGGACAGAGCCTGGAAGGCTACAATCCATGGGGTTGCAAAGAGTCGGACAGTGACTAAACTGCAGCAGCAGAGACTCCTTTGCCTAGAAAAGTTTTTTTTATTGTCTTGTCCAGAGTTCTAAGTTAGGGAAAACAGAACAATGACTGTTGGAGTCGTCAGATTGGAGAGACTTTGCAGATATTCAGACTATCTCTTTTTATATTTTTTGACAATTTAATTTTTATATTTTAGTTCATTTTGCTTTACAATACTGTATTCGTTTTGCTATACGTTGACATGAATCAGCCACGAGTGTACATGAACTCCCAATCCCGACCCCCACCTCCCCCCTCCCGCCCCACACCATCTCTCTGGATTATCTCTGTGCCTCAGTCCCAAGCATCCTACATCCTGCATTGAACCTAGACTGGCGATTCATTTCACTTATGATATCATACATGTTGCACTGCCATTCTCCCAAATCATCCCTCCCTCTCCCTTATTTTTTTTTTTAATTAATTTTTATTTTTTAGTTTGTTTTGCTTTACAATACTGTATTCATTTTGCTATACATTGACATGAATCAGCCACGAGTGTACATGAACTCCCAATCCCGACCCCCACCTCCCCCTTCCTGCCCCACACCATCTCTCTGGATTATCTCTGTGCCTCAGTCCCAAGCATCCTACATCCTGCATTGAACCTAGACTGGCGATTCATTTCACTTATGATATCATACATGTTGCACTGCCATTCTCCCAAATCATCCCTCCCTCTCCCTCTCCCACAGAGTCCAAAAGGCTGTTCTATACATCTGTGTCTCTTTTGCTGTCTCGCGTACAGTTTTATCGTTACCATCTTTCTAAATTCCATAATAAATGCTGGAGAGGGTGTGGAGAAAAGGGAACCCTCTTACACTGTTGGTGGGAATGCAAATTAGTACAGCCACTATGGAGAACAGTGTGGAGATTCCTTAAAAAATTGCAAATAGAACTGCCTTATGATCCAGCGATCCCACTACTGGGCATACACACTGAGGAAACCAGAATTGAAAGAGACACGTGTACCCCAATGTCATCGCAGCACTATTTATAATAGCCAGGACATGGAAGCAACCTAGATGTCCATCAGCAGATGACAAGAAAGCTGTGGTACATATACACAATGGAGTTATTACTCAGCCACTAAAAGAATACATTTGAATCAGTTCTAATGAGGTGGATGAAGCTGGAGCTGATTATACAGAGTGAAGTAACTCAGAAAGAAAAACACCAATACAGTATACTTACACATAAATATGGAATTTAGAAAGATGGTAATGATAAACCAGACTATCTCCTTTTGATACAAAATCTTTATGGTATTTCTGTGTATTGTAAAGAATGCATTTCATACATTCAAGATTGTTATAGTCTGTGTGCTTTCACTATTGCAAGAGTCCTTAAAATTGAATGTGAGATAATCATTTTCTTCTTTTACTCTCATTAGAGCCTCTGATAAAATGCTGAATACAACTCAAGACTTTCTTAATATGAAAAAAAAGACATCTTCCTGTGATTTTTTTATTTTTAGACTGAGCATTATGCTTCGTGAATCCAAGAATTTCAAGTAATATTCTTTTTGAAAATTGCTTAGCCTTCATTCTTTCACTTTAGAATGACTGTCAGATGTATGTTGAATCTTCTGTTTATTTCTATTTTCTATTTATCTACTGTGCTGCATCCTGGACAATTTCCTCACATCTTCCAGTTTTAGAATATTCAATGTAGTTGATATGCTATTAAATGGATTTTCAAAAATTCAACAACTATTTTTTTGGTAATTTCTAGGAAATCTATTCATTTATCTTTTTAATGTACTTGTTCCCTTGTGGCTGAGCTGGTAAAGAACCCACCTACAACGCAGGATACCTGGGTTCGATCCCTGGGTTGGGAAGATCCCCTGGAGAAGGGAACGGCTACCCACTCCAGTGTGGCCTGGAGAATTCCATGGACTGTATAGGCCATGGGGTTGCAAAGAGTCAAACACGACTGAGTGACTTTCACTTTTCTTATTTTTTTATATAGTTTCTTGTTCTCTTATGTTTTCTTTCTTTCATGTCCTCCACAGTCAGCACAATGTCATTTCAAGAAGCTACTGTTCTGTTTTTCATTACCCAAATTGGGAGATTTTTAAAAAAACAATTCAGCTATCTTACAAAGTTTGTTTGTCATATTTTACCTGTTATTTCTATATTTTTTAAATGGAAGAGCTTTCAGTATCTCTCATTTTTTATAATATTAAAAAACAAAAACTAACTGAATTAGAAATGTGTCTATCTGGATGAGTCATAGCTTTTAGGCTATTTATTTCTAAGGTAAGCAGTCATCTACTGGAATGGGAAGATTGCTCTCTCCAATAAATGCCAGATAAAAACAATTCTAAGAGACCTTGCTGTGGTTGTCCAGTTGCTAAGTCATGTCCGACTCTTACTGACTCCATGGACTGCAGCATGCCAGGTTCCCTGTCCTTCACTATCTCCAAGAAGTTTGCTCAAATTCATGTCCAATGAGTCGGTGATACTATCCAACCATTTCACCTCTGATGCCCCCTTATCCTCCTATCCTCAATCTTTCCCAGCATCAGGGTCTTTTCCAGTCAGCTCTTCGTATCAGGTGGCCAAAGTATTGGAGCTTCAGCATCAGTCCTTCAAATGAGTATTTAGGGTTGATCTCCTTTAGGATTGACTGGCTGGATTGCCTTGCAGTCCAAGGGACTCTCAAGAGTCTTCTCCAAGGCCACAGTTCAAAAGCATCAATTTTTTGGTGCTCAGCTTTCTTTATAGTCCAGCTCTCACATCCACAACTTACTACTGGAAAAGCCATAGCTTTGACTATATGGATCTTTGTCAACAAAGTAATGTCTTTGCTTTTTAATATTCATTCTGGGTTTACTATAGCTTTTCTTCCAAGGAGCAAGCGTCTTTTAATGTCATGGCTGCAGTCACCATCTGTAGTGATTTTGGAGCCCAAGAAAATAAAAGCTGTCACTGTTTCCCTCTTTCCTCATCTACTTGCCATGAAGTGATGGGATCAGATGCCATGATCTTCAGTTTTTTAATGCTGAGTTTTAAGCCAGCTTTTTCACTCTCTTCTTTCACCCTCATTAAGAGGCTCTTTAGTTTCTCTCTGCTTTCTGCCATTAGAGTGGTATCATCTGCATATCTGAGGTTATTGATATTTCTCCCAGCTCTATTCCTACTGCTTGGAGTAGACTCTATAATCATCCCATCGCAGGATATGAAAGCCATCATTTTATAAACTCAAAGTTTTCATTCTCTATCACCCAAAAGAAAAGTGAAAAGTAAAAGAAAACATCTTTTTTTCTTTTATTAACTAAGAAAAATTTTTATTTAAACTGTGCAATCAATCAGTATTTAGACAGCAGTTTCATAAACATTTTGGCATTTAAACTTTTATTCATTTTTGGCATGACCTGTAGGATAGTATATAAACTATCCTGAGGATGGGAAAAGTAGTAGGCAATATTTACTATGATGCTAGAAAAAGAAAACAAACCCACATTATTAAGCAAAATATGTTTTTAAAAAAGACATTAAAAGGTACATTCAAAATCAAGGCAAACATTTGCTTTCTTCATGCAATGGAGTTCACAGAGCTGATCCCCTGAGTCAAGTATAAAATTAAAATAGCTCAGCTCTAGAGTCCATTAGCTAGTCTGCAAATGCTGCCCTTACAAGAAAATGGTATACAGAGTGAAAGGATCCAGAACACCCATGATATGAAACAATATACAGCTGGCTCCCACACTTTCATTTAATTCACATCTTTGAAGAAAATAGAAAAAAAATCGCACATACACAGACATAAAATATTGTCCAACAACAGCAACAGACAGACAAACTTAATATATGTCCTCTAGTCTACTGATAGGCTAAGGCAATGTGTGTGAATTAAGGCTTTGCAAATTTCTTTAACAGGCTCATGTTAAATCATTGGTAATCATTTTCATTTGCAAACAGAATAAACAATGTGGTAAAAGGGAGAAAAATGTTTCAGGTAAAAATTTTAAGTATTTTTTGTTGTTATTTTTAAAGATAGTTCTGCAGAAAAACAAACTTCTATAACATAAATTTTAAAGATAAAATCTGTAAATTAAGACTATATCCATATACCATGAACTACTTACAAGATACAAATGAGTAAGTCAAGAAAGGTGTTCAGAATCTCACGGATTATACTAAGAGTGATATTTGCTGGTTCAAGAAAGTTAGGGAAAATATTTCCTTTCTCTAAAAAAAGATAATCATGTAATTCTTGTCAATAAGCCTTAAAGGTTGACTTGAATAAACTAGAATTAGATGCCAGTATGTCTTACCCTAAAATTTATTCCAAAATGTTTAAAGAAATTTGGAAATGCCCCATAATCTTGAAAAAGTTGATCTGTAAAGAGAAGAATCCTAAAAATGCACTCTGTCCTTACCCATCTACCCCTCTGGGGATATTTGACTCTCTCCCTAAATCTTTAAAAGCCAAGATATCAAAAAATAAAAGATTTAAATTAGGGTAAGATGATTTCATGTTTAGTACTTTCAAAAACACTGTAAATCCCCTTGTTCAGCTATAGATTTATCTACATTAAAGATGAGTGTTTAAATCCCTGTCTACATCTTTTATCCCCCACTTTCTTCTGGTAGTTTTTTTTTTTTTTTTTTTTTTGGTGAGTATATAGAAAACGAAAGCATTTTTCATTTTAGCACAGGCAAATGTAATTGGAAAGGCTGCCAGGTAAAGAAAGAAAAAGCTATTAAGATATGTTTCACAGCTGAATAGAAATGACTTTAGGATTCTAATTATTTATACTTTTAAGTTTTCAAAGTACCACTGCTTCATTCTGCACAACAAAGTATGGAATAAAAGGAACAAAAAAGGAGTTAAGAATTTTTTTCCTACCAATTTTCAAAATGGTCAAGGACTAGAATTTAGGTGTGCCAAAGACTAACGTTATGCTTGTTCTACTATATGATTCTCCTTCAACTTTTCTCCCTCTTATATTAATTAGGTTGAATTCAAATAACACCTATGCTCTTCAGATCTAGCAAAACAGGGATGACTGGTTACAGGCCTGGCTTTTTCCAGTTAATAAATTTCTACTTAGATTTGGGGACAACAGGAAAATTACAAAAAGTAAAAATTAAATTCTGAACATCTAGTCTAATAAAGAAGTGCTTGAATAGTTAAGGGCTCCAAAAAACCGTATCTCCCTTATTTAATGAAACTTTAGGCACAAGCATCAGCTTTCACACTCAGTTCTGACTAAGAGAAATTGAAGGTTTCAAGGAGAAAAGAAGGGTGGTTAGGAGATAAAAAAGAGTGAGTTATAGCCCCTCTAAACTCCTCCTGTGAATAAATGGATGTAAGTAAGACAGACTTCTCTCTGTTGGTTGGCTATGACTATGTGGACAGGTTGTGTTGACAGAGTGGAAGGTACCATGAGCCTAGGTAATTAAATACCATGTCTTAGCTGAGATGATGTATCACAGTAGAAATACTGTAAATGATACAGTTGGACCAACTTGGGTTTGTGTCTTGGCTAAGCACCATACTAGCTGTGATCTTTGGCAAGTTAGACATTTTAAACCTATTCCTGATCTCTAAAATGGGGATACTATTTTACTCTGTAGAATGTAACAATATGCATGGCTGAAGCAAGTTTATGGCACATCACATATGCTCAGTAAATGGCACATCCCTTTCTTAGGAACAGAATCAAAAGTGGCTGAAAAATGACCAGCACTCTTAACCTTACTCATAATATCATCACAGGCTCTACCTCTTAAAGAAGAAAGCTTTATCTTGTTCGTTGGAGAAATGCTAAAACTTAGGGGAGAATTATAAACTATCCTTTATATCTGAAAGAAGGCTTGATTGACATGATCTAGGAATCAGAACAAACTACAGCAGTGGAATCTAAAGCTTCCTAGGAAAAGGAACAATTGACATCAAAGAAGTATTACAAGAAAGATAAAATTTCCCAGGAGTTGTACATGCTGATAAGGTTAAGTGGAGGCTCTAGCTGAGGCTCATGGAAAATCAAGAAGCTATATCAAATTGAAAACCAAACAGTGGCTTGTGAAGCTGAAGAAATAAGCCTGACTTAAAAGTCAGAAGGCATGCATGTTGCAAAATGCTTTTAAAAGGAAATGAAGAATGAACTTGAGCATAATCTGTTCATCTACTCTGAATTCCTATGTTTCAGGTGTTTTCCTCCACTCTACCCTAACAATCACTTAAGAGAAAAGCACAAAGCTCAACTATAATAAGAACAGGTTTCAAAAATTTCTGATGAAAATTCCGTAAAGTTAGAGCCAAATATTAGGAAACTTTCCTGTTAAACAGATGGAACTAAGCTGTTAATTCACAAAGTAAGTATTCAAAAGTTTAAAGTTGAATTGTCTTTGCAAGTGATTTAGAGAGAAAGTTTAATGTGTACATTTGATAGGTGATAAGCCAAGGTTTTCATACCTTTGAAATTTTGAAGATCCCCAAGGGACACATGACTTCACACTTCCAATCTCTGTAATGCAATAGACATTTTATGGGGATCAGAGTTCTACAGAAATAATGTACCTGTTGTTAGCAAAATAATGGCCACCCACAGAAGTCACACTTAAATCCCAGGACTCTGACTATGTTACCATACAGGGCAAAAAAGGACACTAAGGATGTGATTAAGTTAAGAATTTTCAGATGGAGAGAGTACCCTGGTTTGTCCAAATGGGCCCCATCTTATCAAGTGAGTCCTTAACATTCGAGAGCCTTTCCTGGTTAGGGTCAGAAAAAGAGATACGTTAATGGAAGTGGGTCAAGAGAGCTGCTATGTAGCTGACTTTGAAGACAAGAGGGTGGGATCTACAACTTCTAAAAGCCAGAAAAGACAAGGAAATGAACTTTGATTTTATCCCATTGAGACCTGTGTCAGACTTCTGACCTACAGAACTGTAAGAAAATAAATCTGTGTTGCTTTAAGGCCTTCTTTGTGGTAATTTATTATAGTGGTAGCAAGAAAATAATACAGTATCTGTCTGGTAAAAATGCAAGACTGTCATGTTAATCTTAAACACCTTCAAAAGCTTACCAGGGGAAATCGCCTGAGAAGATTAAAGCCTGCAAACATACACATTGCATTAGCCTGCAATCTTACATCCTGAGCATAAATCAGCTTCACACAATTCTATGTATGTGTCCTTCTAAACATCAATAAAATTCACAATTAGACAACTGATTGTGTATGGTGATCTCCAGAACCCTCTATTCTGTGCTCACAGAAATTATGACCATTAAACCAAAGCAGTTTTATCAAGAGACCCACGTGGCAAACTGTCAGAAACAAAATCTACAAAATACATGTTTAGTCTTAAATCATGACTCTTTCAATATTCTGGAACTTTTTTTTACATTCACTATTAAAATTTTACATTCAATGAAATATAAATGTATATGTGAATCATGACAGCCACTGCTGAGGTGGAACCACATCTGGATATTCTAGCATTAAAAAAACAAACACCTTTCAAGTCCATCTTTTTTGTGATACTCAATTGTCTCCAAAGGTGTCTTCATGGACCTGAACAATGATCCTGAGTCGTCAACATGGGCAAGCACGATGTCCTTAACAAAGCCAAGACAACCAATGCAAATCACTGTCATTGTTCCCAAGGTTGGCACCACTCTTGTTTGGAGCTAAGGCAAATAAAAAAGCACTTCCCCGAGGATCTAATTTCCCTGATGTGCCAAGGCTAATTTTTTAAAGCCACTTAGTGGATAAAGTTGTGTCCTTACTTTTAAGCTAATCAAAATATAAAACTCTGTATTTCATGAACAAGATATTTGTTTTACCCATGGTTCCACTGAAGTTTGAAATAGCAAGCTCCCTTGCTGCAATTAAAATATGTCAATTTATGAACAACTTCAAAGAGCACATCTATCAAAGAACAGCCACCTGAAAATTGATATGATTCATTTCCTTGTTACATCCCATTGCTCCCCAGACATGAGAACATCCTTGTTATTAAGTGACTGCCTCAAGCCTTCAGAGTAAACCAGGTAATGCTTTAAGCAGGAGGAAGGCTGCAAAGGCTGATTCAGGGGTTGCCACGATGCCATGCAATGAAAGAGCTTGCTGATATTTCTGTTGACATCCCACACTCAAGGTGCTTAGGAAAGTATCACATCATTTGGCAAAAACATCCTGTGGTTGAATCAGCAGATTCAATGGAAAGTCCCTTTGTATGCTGTTTGTATACAGACTGAGTTCTGGAGAGACAAGTTTGGTTGACATAGAAACAAGAAACAACAGTGTAATGTACAACTAAATCTGCCTATATGTGGAGGAAACCTTAAATTTATCTTTGGTTTTTTAAAAACTTGCTGATAAAAAGCACATGAATTAAAATACTGATAAATACCAATATAACTGTATTGCTTTTAATTATGTAAACTTAGCCCTTTGATACCCTTTGCTACTAAAGCTAGAGTCTCTATCAGCCTCTAAATAAATTTATTTCAAATCTGCTCATCTTTACTTACTTACAGGCTAATCTATATACTTAAATGGTCTTTGGTATGAAAATACTGATGAGCAGTATCTTGTAATATTTGGCATAAAAATGACATGCATGTATTAGTACTTATAGCAAGTAAGTCTTTGAAAAGAAAATAGTTACTATTTGCATATTACCCCCTTCAGAGTGAAACACCATGAAGTAACACCACTGTGAAAGATGAATGAGAACCTTCACATTTCAGTTACAATTTCATACTCAAGACTTCAAAGAAGCTAGCTTTGGCCAAGTAAAAAGAAGTCTTTGGTGTATACTAAATATCTTATTCAATGATACTAAAATATTTGTCTTTGGTGAAAAGATTTTTTTTCCTCTCCAACAAGTAGTTTCAACAATTTCAAAATACTATAATACTGTAGAGCTGAAGATTTACTTGCTGAAGAAAAAAAATTACACTTGAAATTCTTTGGAACTATCTGCTGGTGAAGAACTTTTAAATGCTCTGGTAACAATAAGGTAGTTAAAATTACTAGTCTAATTAACTATAACAGTCAATATATCCCCTATTATTCTGGGTTAGTAACTACTTGTATAAGCTTCATACCTATAGATGTTTCTAGTTAATTCAATTTGGAGGGAAATCATAGTTGAATTTTCACTCTCTACTGAAACTTCTTTGGTAACAAGATTATTATGAGAAAAATCTTATATAAGAAAAAATGAAAAGGTGAAAGAGTAAAAAAACATACTGGTAAATAATTAGCAAATAGTTACAGCCTAAAGATCTACAATAACTATGGGCCTATTCATCAAAAACAAAACAAAATACTTTCCTTAAGGACTTCAAAATTATCAATTTTAGGCTTTTAAAATGATTCAAATGAATTGCCTCCTAGGCAGGATGGATGATGTTTCAACTTTATAGATTTTGTTTGCCTTTTAACAAAAGTTTTAAAAAAATAAAATGAACTCATTGTACTCCTTCCTTTAAGATACTGATAAAAGTTGGCCCCACATACTTTCTACTTACAAGCCCACAAAGATATACCCTGTCAATTTGCCCATGCTTCCATGAGGCAGCTCAAAAGTAACAAAATGTTCCCTGAGTACAGGAAAAAAAAATAACACTAGAACAACTTTAAAAGGAGGTAGTATAAACAGGAGCTATACGGCAGGAGCAGCGTTTTTCCTTGCCTCAGATTGCTCACCTGAAGCTCTGCTTTTTTGATTCACCATGAAGCCCATACTTGGATAACTAAATGGAGGACTGTGGATTTAGTTCAGAACCGCATTAACTGGCACTTAATGGTGGTTTGCTTCTGAGCACGTCCAATTTGGCACAAAACTACAGATTGAAAACAACCAAAAACTGTTGTATCACCAGATACTGGGAAAGAAGATGACAGAGATGGGACTATTATCCAATAATATTTTTTGTCTTTAGAACACCATTTAACATGACCTCATCCCCAGACTATAAACAAAGGTTTCAAGGGGGATAAAGATTCCTTTTAAAAAGAGGCTCAAAAGTCATTTCCAGATAATTTGAAGAAATATTTTTTAAAGGATAAGGGGATTCCCTCTCTCCACCATGGGTTTAATTCTTTATCATCCCCCACTGCTAGGCACCTAATAGGTAACTGTCTTAAAATTCAGAGAAGGACTATTCTGTGTGGCTAAGTAAACAGTTTAGGGATTTCAAACCAGCAAGAGGATTAACTCTCTACTGGCGTTAGCATTCCTCATTCACAGCATCGACACTGAAGGAAGATTAAACAGAGTACCAATTCTCTTAAGAATTCAAGAATTTTCAACAAACAAGTTAGTAGAGCTCAGAATACTTATCCCTAAACAAAACCTGTATGAAACAAACCCAAATGCTTTGATAAAACACTGTACATTAAAACAGGTATTGATGAAATCCAAGAAGCTCTTAAGGCAACTTTTGGTACTCTTATCCTGAGCAACTTCATGAATATTAAAAAAGTATAAGGCAAAGAACTTCGTAATATATAATGGAAGGCACTGTTGCCGTGATAACCTCAAGCTCATTTTACTGTCTACTGTTGCATTTATCCTCATTATTAACATTTAATGAAACTTTTTTTTTTATCCCTTTCGGGCTTCCCTGGTGGCTCAGATGGTAAAGAATCCGCCTGCAATGCAGGAGACCTGGGTCACCAAGCTGGGTTTACACAAAAGAAAACCGCAAACTCTAACTTATTTTCTTTAAAAATCTGTTTTCTGCAAGGTGTTGTGCAACTAATTCTGGAAAGGTTGAGGATGCTTTGCAAACTAAGACAGTGCAGACTTTGGCCAACCGTCAGGCAAAAGAACAGGTTGAAAAGGCACGGCTTCTAGGCAGGCTGAGGTGTGGGACACAGCAGATAAAGCACTCAGACTCTGCCCACAACACAGAAGCCCTTGATACAAGAGGGTTCCCTGTATGCTACTGAACAGTTCTATTCTTAGAAGAGATAGACTTTTTTTGTGCTGGTCATTCAGTAAAGTCAACAGCCTACTTTTCTCTTCTCAGTGGTTTCAGTCCTCACAGCTAGAGGTGTTAAATGATCCAAACCATGAGGAGGTCATAGTTTGTTGTTACTGTTGTTTTAACTCAGAGCTTCAGATAAACATTCTTACTCATCTACCTATATGACTCCTTGGATCACACACATGACACAAGCAACTGAAAACAAAACGCTACTAGGAAGTATTATCGTTTATGTAGCTGAGATCAACTAGCACAACGAATGAGGTAACAAAGTTGTCTTCTGAGTTTGCCCTCTGGCAAACTGAGGTAGGTAGTCAGCAAAGGGGCTTTCAAAAGTCTTCCCTTCGCTCCAGTGATATATTTTATACTCCAGTCAAACACTTTGACTGTCTTTTCACATTGCTGACAATGAAACATTCAAAATACGTGAGCTTAAAGATTAAAATAAAAAAAAAAAAAACATTCAAAAAAGGTGAGATACCCAATAAGATACCAAGATAACAAGAGTTTCACAAAAGGCTTTGGCTCTCTGTTCATTGTCCTTCGAACAGACTTAAAGGTGAGAATACTTGGATGTGGCTGTCTAGATTGAAAAATCCTTTTTCTCAAAGCAAAGCGTGGCAGGGGCTGGCTGAGAAACTGAAGAGGAAGTTTGCTCAGCACCCGACCGCACTGCAGTCTCTTCACACTTTCTCACCGAGGGGTCCCCACCCAAATCCTGCCGGTGAAGGAACTGGGGGTTAGGGGTGTGGTACTTATAACTGAGGACAGGTGTATTTCATCATTGGATTCATGGGAGAACCTTCCAGAATCCCCAGTTTCGTGGCTGCCTTCACTGTTGGCTGAATGCTCAGTATCAGCTGCAACACCAAAGGGTCTTGGGAAGCTGGCTGCCTGACCTGGGGAGCTGGGGGAGTCTTCATCGCTGATTAGTATGGTAGTGCCTGGCTGGTAAAGGCAGACCGCTTGAGTAAATCTTCTTGGAGGCTAGGTAAAAATACATAAAACACCATCAGTGATAATGGAGTGCTCTGAAAAATAAAAAATCTGGTTTTACATATTTCATATATTCTGAGATGGCAAATAGATGGAGTATGTGGGTTCATCATCACGAAGGAACTGCCAATGGTTCTCTGAGTAGTGGGAACACATCAGAATTCCTGGGGCAAGTGAAGTGTCAGAAGGCTTCTTCAGTGGTTTTGATGCAGGCTCCTGCCTCATCCCTTTCTCCATTATCCCCCAGCCCCCACTGAAAACCACAGCTCTGTTTACAATTCCAACTGTCATGTCAATCATCAATCCCCAGGTCTTTCCATAGAGTCATGCCCCAAATTAATAAAATCATATCCAGAAAGAATACCGAAGTTAAAAAAAAAAACCACTCATTTACATTTTCCTCTTTTTAAAATTATCATCTCACACATCATGAGTATTGAAAGAGTTTTCCCATTTAGGGGAGTTACCTGCTCAGCTTTTATCTTCTTAGAATCTTGGAAAAAGAGCCATTTTTTCTTAGGGGTGTTTTTAACTATAGGACCATAGCTATTAATTATCAGGTCAGTTCCTCCCTAAAGATATAAAAGAGGAAATTTCAGTGTATTACAAGTACACAAAATTTTAAAATGCTAAAAGAAAAATATGATCACAGACACTATTATTTCTTCTTTTACACAGTGGCACACAACAAAATATGGGGTATTTGTTAGTGATAAAAAAAGATATAATAAGTTTATTCCTAAGGACAAATGCTGAAGTATTTGGAGTGAAGTGTAATAATCCCAAAATTTATTTTCAAATGACAGGCCGAACAAAAATATATAGCAAGAGATACAGAACTATGAAAAGATACTGACGATTATTTTTGCCTTTATTACTTTTCAAATTTTCCACATGACTGAAAAATTTAAAAAGGATTTAGGCAGATAAAAATAGACTCACAGGGCTTCCCTAGTGGTCCAGTGGCTAAGAATCTGCCTGCTAGTGCAGGGGACACAGGTTTGATCCCTGGTCTGGGAAGATCCCACATGCTGCAGAACAACTACTGAGCCTGTGCTCTAGAGCCTGCGAGCCACAACTCCTGAAGCCTGTGAGCCTTGAGCCTATCTATGCTCTGCAACAAGAAAAGCTACCACAAGGAGAAGCCCACAGCCCATAACCAGAGAGCAGCCCCTGCTTGCTACAACTGTAAGGAAGCCCACGTGCAGCAATGAAGACCCAGAGCAGTCAAAAACAATTTTTTAAATGCTATAAAATTTTTTTTTAATGAACCTGCATACCCTCAACAAAATGACGATAAACAAGGGATCAACTCTTGGGCTACTAATCCAAGGGAAGTCAGAGACCTGGCCTCTAAATTGCCCTCTGCTTCACTCAGGCCCCCAGCTGTGCTCTGCTCCTTCACTTTAGATTCTCTCCTTCCCATGTCTTCCTCCCCTTTTCACTTCTCCTCAATCCTTTCTCATGTCTAGTTACAAGTTAATAACAACAGAACAATGATGTATTTTAGTAGTTTTGTGCTTATTTAAAAGTTTTAGGTTCTGATGTTTTTAGTTTGAAATAAGTTAAATGGCTTATGTATCAGAAAATAAAAGCTAAATTAAGTTGTAACAAAACAGAAAACAGGAATGGCAAAAATCAATTCACTATTATTTACCCATCGTATGTATCATATATAGCACCATGATAGCTAGATACATGTAAACTGCATTTGTTAAATTTAATTGTGTAAAATTTAATATTGAAACTTCCCAAAATTCTGTTATTTTTTGATATTCTAGATTTTGGGGAAGGGTTGGATAAGAAGAATGTATAACAGGATTTGGCAAACTTTTTCCATGACAGGGCAGAGAGTAAATGTCTTAGGTTTTGCAGAACACACACGGCCTCTGCTTCATTTTCTCTCCCTCCTTTTTTGTCATCCCCAAACTATCCTTTAAAAATGCAGAAATTATACTTAGCTCAGGATGGCCATACAGAAACAGGCCACGAACTGGCTTGAGCTGGGTTATAGTCTGTAGATACTTTATTTATAACATGCTGGCTATGAGAAGTATTTAATAATGCACAATATCTAATGCTGCAATGTGACTAAAAATAATTTTCAGTTGGTGTTCATAATGCTTATCACTGTACCACTGCTACCCGCAGCGGAAAGGACATGAAATGACATCCTCCAATGACATTTCTTTACTGTATCCAACTTCCTAAGGCCATGAAGAGAAGGATCTTGAAACACCTATTCAGATACTTCATATTTTTTAAAATGTAATTTACATCTGGAATATTCTGATGCTCCATTTAGTTCTAAAATCAAATAAACTAAATTTAGAATGGATTAATAAAAAATGTTCCATCCAATATATCCAGAACAATCCAAATTATAATAAATATGGACTGATAACCTTGGTGCCCTTATTTACAGTATCTCAGCTCGATATGATCCAAACTAAATGAATTTAGGCTACTTGCTCATTTTTTATTTATCTTTTTCTATTTATCTTTTTCATCTTTTATTCTTTATCTACCCTATCTTCTTCTCCCTAAATTTTATGCAAGGAAGAATCTGAGTGAAATGGTTTCACATTTCATTATGTGGACTATGGACATCACACATTTAATATATAATTTTTGGTAAGATTTCACACGTAAAGAGAAGATGACTGGTGGGAAAGATTAAGCAGCGCAACACCTGTCAGCTCAGAGTACCTTGGCATCGATGAAGCTATTCGGCATGATCACTGGCATCAGGGACTCTTCATTTTCTATGGCTCCTTCCAGGTTCTTCCTACTTCATTTCCACTGGCTCGGGAGGCACTGATATGAGGTAACTGCTGAGTTCCATTCTGGCCTGTCTTGGAGACGGTTGATCTCCTGAAATATTGAATGAAAAGGAAATCTTCTAAGGCAACAAGGAGAGAAAGGCAAATGTACCAAACTTGGTGAAATCTGGGACATTCACAACTTTGCAAACAATGGACTTCCTTAATGCCTGTTTATCAAATATCCTTAGAAATGATTAAATTTTAACTCCAACTCACTAATGCAAACTTTTATTACAGAAGAAAGCTTCTTATTGTTTTTTGGCCCCAATGTCTGTTTATATAAAATTACCTTTTACAAATACTTAGTAAAAACCTTAATATTTATTTACAAAGTACTATTAATTATTGTTGCTTATTTATAATTTATGTAGAAATTATAATTTTTTAAATCTACATGTTCTCCTTCAGGTCGGCAGATTTTCACACTAACAGAAAAATTAATGATGACAAATTTATAGCAGCACTTCTGCAAGATCTGGGCATCACTAAAACAATGTACAGAAAGATTTCATTAAAATGTTCTTGGGAAACAAGAAAACTGAATAGTAAAATGAAACACACTCGTGCATAGTGTGTTTCTATGCATAAGTACCAAAAACATATAGAACAAACTCTGAAAAACCTCTAACAATAGAGAGTCTAGAGATGGAGGTTACCTAAAAACCATGTGTATTTGATTTCAGTTTTTTTAATTTAATAGAAAACTTTAAGAAAATAAATGAAGGCAAAAGTCAAAATATAAAAGTTTAGAAACAGACAAATTCCCCGAATGCTGAGAATTTAGCTGAAGTCAAAATCACAGATAAAACTGCCCAACAACGAGTTTATAGAGAACTAATCCCCAGCTATTCCATTTCTTTTAATCCATGTCTGGAGAATCCCAACCATGTATCCTGTGGTGGTGAGGGTAGAGCTCTCAAGTGACTCAGACAATTCAGGCTACTTAAATATGAAAGTAGTCCAGGCAGTAAGGAGTTCTCCAATTGGAGATACATCAGATTAAGCAAGTCATTAAAAAAAAAAGCCAAAGATATACTTTGTGTTTCTCAAAATACCAAGAAAATGAGGAAACTAGGTCTTCATTTAAGAATATTTTGTTGGCACAGCAATTTTTTTTCAAATGGTGAGAGAATAATCTTCCAAAGTAAACACAATCTCTCTAGCTGCAAGAACTCAAGTAATAAAACATTCATTTTTAAGTGGGAAAATCCCAGTTCCTCTAACAGGCACTTGATTTTGTTTCTGTGGTTACTGTAATTTAAATGTTAATCACCTCAACATCTCTAGTAATGGAAACACACCTGGCTTTACTTCGGTATATCAAGATGAGACCACAGATGAGGATGCAGGTCAAGGCTATGCCAACACCTACAGCAATGCCGGTCATTGATTTTTGGTCCAGATGGTAATAGCCTGAATAAACTAGAAGGGGAAGTACATGTATCAGAATCAATCAAAAAATAAATGACCCCATATATCATAATTCTGAGATATTAGCTTTTCAATAATTTGTCTTCCTCTCATAGGAAAACTTTTGACAGTATCCGTGTCTAAGTAAAAAAGATGTGTTACTCTTTTATCAGGGAACTTAAAATTAGCTTATCTTCTCATACTGAAGATACTAAATATGAGTTCTAGATATTATATCAAATATGAACATCAGTTCAAAATTTATAATGCTAAAAGGCACAAGACAAAGATGTTCATTGATGGGCCAAAGATACCTTTCATGTCATATTACCTTAAAAGCAGATGTGTAAATTGAAGATAAGTTTTTATTATGTATTTTCATATAACAGTGCTTCTTAAACTTTAATGTGCATAACAGTCACTAAAGGATATGTTAAAGGCAGATTCTGATTCACAAGGTCTAGGGTAAAGCCCATATGCAATTCTGCGTATCTGACAAGTTCCTGGGAGATAGTCACGCTGCTGGTCCCTGGACACTTTGACTAGCAAGGTATCTGAGAAGCACATATGAGCTTTGCCCTTGACTTTCCCTGACGAATAGCGGCTACTAAGGCTACCTCCTTCCTGAGCTTAAATCTGACTGTCCTGCCTTTCTCTGTCTCTCTCTCTCTTCCCGTGTTCCCCTTAAGACATACACAGTACTGAATGGTTATCCTCCGAAGAACTAAGTGCCCTTAATCCTGCCCAGTTCAGTTGGCATTTCCTCCATTAAAGCTGTCCCTGCCACACCCCGCATCACCACACAGGCACACCTCCCCTGGGGGAAAGGAAAGGAAGCATCTAGTCCTGAGTCACAGAACCGGGAAATTCCGAGGTAAGTGTGTCTCCATGTAGGGGTGCAGACAAGAGCCATGCGGCTTCACATCAGTGAACTCACAAGCAACAACTCAAGGAGCTGAGTGTGGGCTCAGGGGCACAGCCAAGGTAGGAGCAGAAACAAAGCACAGGGGAGCTAGAGAAAAACACGGGTGTTTTCTTTTCTTTAGGAAAATCAGTAATTATGGCAGCATACAGACCTTTGGCATCAGCAGAGTCTAAACGCTTGGGCCTCTGATTTGACTCAGGAGTCTCCTTTGGAAGAACTGCCAGCTCCACAGAATTTGAAAAGGGTCCTTCTCCTACCTCATTGGATGCAGATATCTTGACAATATATATATTTCCTGCCACCAGGTTTTCCAGCAGAGCCATGGTTATTGCTCCTATAAATACATCAATTACAAATTAAATAAGCTTCATCTTTTATCCACTCTTTCACACATTCATGATCCTTTATTTTTATAGTATTTTTCTGATTATAAAAGCATGACGTTTATTGTAGAACACCCGTAAAATAAAAATACATATAAATAAAATAACAATCTCCCATTGTTAACATTTTGGTGTATTTGTGTGTGTGTATGTATGTACCATACATGTGTAAGTACTTATCTACTACACATATTTTTATATCCTAGAGTTTTCACTTAACACTGTGCCCATATATAATCCTTCTCTGTAATTTTAAGAGTAGCTTTTAAAAACAGCACATATTTTTGTTTGTAATTTTAAAAGCAGCTTGTAAAGCAGCATTTTTTTTTTACTAAAAAATATAAATACACACATATGTATAATGTTTTACTCTCTACACAGGTATGGATATAAATAGCATTGAAAACATTTTAAAATGGAATATTTCAAACATGGGTAAAGAGAAAATGACACAAAAAACTCAGATTCCACAATTATAATTAGATTTTTAAAATCCAATGTGAGGGACTTCCTTGGTGGTCCAGTGGTTAAGACTTTGCCTTGCAATGGAGGGGAAGTGGGTTCCATCTCTGCTGGGGAACTAAGATCCCCACATGCCACAGAGCAACTGAGCCGCCACAACTACTGAAGCCTGTCCGCTCCGGAGACTGAGTTTCACAACTAAAAGAGTCCAAGCAGTGCGATGGAAGATGCTGCGTGACGCCACAAAGATCCTGTGTGCTGCAGCTAACACTCGGCACAGCCAAAAATATAAACATCCACTTAAAAAAAATCCAATGTGAGACTTTCCGGGTTTTTCTTTTTTGGCCACACCTGTGGCTTGCTGAATCTTAATTCCATGACTACTGATTGATCCTGGGCCACGGCAGTGAAAGCACTGAGACCTAACCACTGGACTGCCAGGGAAATGGATGAGAGCTTTTCTGTTTCCTTTATGAAATGTTTAAACCACTTACAGCAACTGTGATAGGTGATTTTGATCTTATTTCTTAAATTAGAAACACAATTATTTCTGAAAGTATGAATATGCTTTTCAACTTCCTCATTATTTTCTCAGATTTCTTGAATATAAACAGGTCAGAGAATGCCAAAGCTATGTAGGAACCTCAGAGGGTTGAAGATCTAGATTTAACTAGATTAACCCCAGATTAACTATCAAAATTACCAGTATCAACATGGCTAGCATCTACTTTTCTCCAGAAGTAGTTATCATTTGAATTTATATATAATATTTGGTATTGAAGGTATCTTCTCTGATGGCATGACTGCCACGGATTCCTATCTGGGCACTCCTATTTCTTGAGGGGTCTTTCTGCTCTTGTCCTGCCATGGCTTTAAGTATTTTCTTACAAAGGGGCTCTCACCTTAGGAACTAGCAGATATAAGAGAAATTCATCCAGGAAGCTATTCCTGCACTGCATTGGTGGGTGGATGTTCACAGGGAAACCTAGCTTCCTTATGGTGCTTTCTTCTCATTTTTTGTGACGCAGGGCACCCTTAAAATAGTTTCAGAGAGCTTACAACTGCTGGTAGTCCTCACTCACCACCAGCTCAGAGCTGGCTCCTCTAGTGCACTTGCTACAGTAGTATATTTCATTATGCAAGTGAAATGCTGGTGATCTTAGAGCTGAGGTCATGATTCAGAGGCTGCCTCTGCAGGTCACATGGAGGGAGGCAGCTGTACCAAGTGGAAATTCGAGGAGCTAAAGGTGGTTTGTTTTCCTGTGCTCTGGTTTCAACTTGGCCTGGAGAGAGTGTGAGCTACTTGAGCACACAACTGTTGAATAAACAAACCAACCTCTATTTAGAATCAGGAAGAGTCTTTCCACTGTTACGTATTCTTAGGCAGATGAATTAAAAAGCAACAATGTTTGGGACATGTTACAATTAGCTAAAAGGAAGAAAATTTCAATTTCTTCATAGATAGACACATAAGTAAATTGCTTCCAATTTATTATATCATACATTTAATTTTAGAGAGCGCTTGGCAAAACCAATCACTACCTAAAATTAAAATTCACTTAATTTAACCATTGCAAGCGGATGAGCTGTATGTGTATGTATGTGTGTGTATATATGCATGTATGTGTGTACACATGTTCCCCTTTCTTCCACAGAAAGTCTTCATTATGAGCACAGTCAAGCCTAAGTACTTAAGTAATCTGATTGTCCCTGTATTCTTTCAGCAAACAGTCTCAACTCTAGTTGGCATGATTATTTCAATCTCTAGTCTTTTATATGCATCTCAATCTTTAACTTGACTAGGAGCTTCACAAACCAGACAGTGTAACGGGCTCAGCGTTGGATCAATGTGGATCAAATCCTGGCATGTTCAGTTCAGTTCAGTCGCTCCGTATGTCTGACTCTTTGCGACCCCATGAATCGCAGCACCCCAGGCCTCCCTGGCATGTTACCAACTAAGTAATTTGCAACTTGGGACATGTCACTGAAGTATACTTTCCTCATGGGGGCAATAATTCCCACCTCATATAATTACTATAAGGATTAAACAAACTACCATGGACAAGCATATGACCCAAGTATATACAATCAATGAAAATAAGTCTTTTTCCTCACTTCTGATATTCCCTCTTTCCTTTCTGGAGAACAGAAAATTTTTTCACATTTGCACAAGTGAAGGTGGCTAGCATGATGCTTTGTACACGGTATTTCTCAGTAAATACCAATTGAACTTATATTAGAATATGAGCCATTTGTTATTAAAGGAATGTTCATTTAAAATATAAAAGCAAAGGGTAAGATTTTGTGAAGAAAAGCCTCAGAATGCAATCTCATACCTTTCTCTCTTCTGTCAACACTAAGTGATTTTTTTCAATTCCAGAGTCTTAACATCATCTCCATACCGATGACTTCTAAGTTATATCCCTAGTCCATACCTCTCCTATGCACTTAACCCTCCCTGCTTACCCAACCTCTCTTACATCTAACAGGCATCTCCAATGTACTATGTTCAAAACTAAACTTGTGATTTCCTCCATCAATTTTGTTTCTCTTTGTTTTACTTACACACCACATCAACCTGTGGCAAATTGAGGAGACTATTCTTTTAAATTATGTTCTAATAGCTTCTTACTACCTTCCTTCTTATTATCACTGTGAACTTATCTGACAATGCAAGAGACATAAAAGACGTGGGTTCGATCCCTGGGTTGGGAAGATCCCCTGGAGGTGGTCATGGCAACCTACTCCAGCATTCTTGCCTGGAGAATCCCATGGAGAGAGGAGCCTGGCAGGCTACAGTCCATAGGGTTGCAAAGAGTCAGAAACGACTGAAGCAACTTAGCACGCAAGACCTCACTAACTCTCACATGGACACCTGAGTATTAAATGGTCTCCCAATTTCTACGCTTACCTCTTAAAGTCAATTTTTCAGGTGGGCTGTTAGGAGGCTGACAAAGAAATCCTTCAAAATGTCAATGATATCAATGTCTTCCTTCCCTCTTAGAAAAAGTCTATGGTCCAAAAAGTCTACCTACAAGATCTTCTTTTCGCTACCTCCCCATCTCATTTCCCACTTCCTATGCTTCCCTTCACTCTAGCCTTCCTGGCCTCCTTGTTGTTCCTCTAAAATGTCAAGCACACTTCTATCTCAGGGTCTTTGCACTTCCCCCAGATATCCATATGGCTGTGCTCAGATGCCATTTCTTTCAAAAGAACTTACTCACCAACTCCATTATTTTGTTCTTTCCCCTACTGTAGCTTTCTTCATAGCACTTATGACACTACCTGAACATATCTGTTTGTTATCTGACATGCATGTTCTAATAAGAAAGGGACATTGTTCTGTTCATTGTGGTACTGCCAATGCCTAGAAGAGACCCTGACACATAGCAATCCCTCAATATTTAACAACTCAATAGGTTCTTAATATCAGTAGTCCAATTTATTCAGTAAATATTAAGTTAGATGAACTCCTTTATTGAAGGAAAGGAATTCTTCTTAATAGGAAATAGTGCATAATGTTTCTCAAACTTATTTAGTTATGGAAATTTTTTTTTGGAAGCAAGGTATCTTTATCATCTTGGGAAACTTATCTATGAAGAAACTGCTGTAGTAGATAGTAGAGAATTATTTTTCACAGTGCCTTGTAGATTTTAAAATAATTAAGTACTTTGTGGTAATCCACCGCATATCAGGAAGGTAAAGGCTATCATTTTTGACCCACTTTAAATTACACACAAGCATACTTTCACACTGCATTTTTCTAAACCATTTTACCATGTCCCATTTTAGCCACAAATATATTGTCACCAGGAACATTTTTTAAATGTTTGACTAATGAAAAAAACTTGTTCTACTTGGTAATAAATATGTGAATTACACATAAATGTGTAAAAACATAATATGTATAAGATGATTAATAGGTATATAAGAAAGAATACTGATATTCTTCTCTTTTCCCCCCGTATTTTTCTACACCATTACCTTTTCCCAAAGTTGCCATAATTAGGTACTACAGACTACTTTACTTTCTTTTTCTGTAAATGCCATGTTATATTCTTTCCATTTTGTTTAGAAGTGGGCAACTCAAACTCTTTGTGTTTTTCTCTTTGGAAAAAAAAAACTCAATTACATTTTACTTATATTGTTTTTTTGTTCACTACAAATTACTACTATTAGCTATGAGAAAGGTTCCCTACATTTAACAAAAAAGGTTTTCACTGATAATGTTTCTTAAAATTACAGAAACAGCATAATGGTAAAAATGGATTCTCTCCTCTCCATGCACTATTATATAGTAAGAAGAAGTAAAAACCTCCAATTACAATCCATTGATGGTTATTGGGCTATCAGTGAGGCAAAAATACTGCTTTCTGAGCCTTGTCTGAAACTGACAAATGAATGCAATAAAAAGTACCAAAACAAAATACTGTTTCTTTTCAGGTAGGTACACACAAAAAGGTAAAGGAAGTATGTGCTCATGAGATTAAAATTCTTCTGTTAGTACTTACAAATAACATTCATTACATCAAGTTAGTCACCTGGACAAATGTTGTGTCAAGAGATCATTTTGGAATTAATTTATGAAAACTGAATTATGTATTTTAAGAATATGGTAGCTAGCTGTAGGATGAAGAGTCCTGCACAAATTATGCCTCTGTCTCTCCATACCTGTGGGCAGGCTCTACCCACACTAAGCTAAGTATGGGCTTGCTTGCCAGTGGGATGTTAGCAAATATGAATCAGGCAGAGGTCTGATTCTTTGTACGTGGAGCATCTTACCCCCTTGCTCCCTGATTTTGGAAATCTCTTCATGTTTTTTATGCTACCTGCACTCTGTTGAATCTCTGAGATGGCTAGAGCCTCATGAGTGACCTCAGGAGAGACCAACACAAGACCTGCCCAGCTGATCCCAAGCTAAACTGCTGACTCCCAAAGTATGAGAAAATCAAATGGCTGATTTTAGAGTGGTGTGCTATTTAGCAACAGATAATGGATAAAATACAAAACTGTATTGCTAGCAGGTACTTATTAATTTCCAGGCTGTTCAGTAACTAGGAAATCATTACTTATTGGGGCACGTGCTTAGTGAAAAATATGAATATACAACTACTAGCTATAGTTACCATTTATGTTTTATAGTTACAAAAAGTGTTATACATTAATTAATCCACACAATTGATCTTAAAGTATATTCTCTTAATTGGGTAAATATTCCCCTTAAAAGGTAAAATGTATGTGAAAGTACTTGGCACTGTAAAGTGTCAGATGGCCAACAAATTTCCTTCTCAAAATCCTTCTTAAGCTTTTAATTGCTTGGAAAACTGTTCTTTTCCTAGCATGCATATCTGAATTAAGAAAATATCAAAATCAGCTATTAGTGAGTGAAAGTAGCTCAGTTGTGTCCAACTCTTTGCAACTCCATGGATACACAGTCCATAGGATTCTCCAGGCCCCATACTGGAGTGGGTAGCTATTCCCTTCTCCAAGGGATCTTCCCAAGTCTCCCGCATTACAGGCAGATTCTTTACCAGCTGAGCTATATTTTAATTTAAAAAATTTTAAGTATCAAAATAATGAAACTATAATATTTATGTGATGACCCATCCAAAAACTTGTAGGACTTGTCCAAATGAAAAATCTAAAAAGGACATACTATAACAGCATGAAATAATAATACTGAGTTCTAGAATTCATTTTTTTCTCAGGCAAAATACAGTTGGTATTAAAAAATTTAAATTCAATGTTCCTAAGCCTTAATCAACTTTTCCCTGTACTTAAGTAGACACTGTCTGATATTCATATGGGTCAATTTATTTGCACATGGACCATTTTAGTAGTTGTACAAAGGTCTTCTCCATTAAACCAGGTCTTCTACCATTGTTTGCTACTCTAGTGCAAAACACACAACCACAGTAAATACAGTAGTAACAATTCCTTCTCTCTTACCTTCTCTTTCCCTCTTTAGCTACCAAGTCTTATCTTACCTCCTCAGTGTCTTTCAACCTCTCTCTCCTCTCCATCTCAATCCTCACCACCTAATCTAGGCTTCTCTCTTTCCTGGACCACAACAGTCATTTTCTAGTCTGCTTGCACTACTCTTACTCCTACTTCTCCTCTATCAAACCTCTTCTATTCACAATACCCAGAGTGAGCTTTCTGAAGCATGAATTGTGCTCATGCTTAAAGTATGTCGATGGCTTCTCAATGTCCCTGCAATAAAACCAAAATCCTTAGTCATTTGTTATTTCATAAATATAAATTCAAAATGAACTCGAGATCCCTCTTTCCTTTTGTTTCCTTATCAGTAATAGTCTTACTTCTCGTGCCCTTTGGTAAATTCTGGTCATACTTACCTTCTCGGTGGAGGACCTGCCACTCCCCTGCAATCCAGGCCTTCCTGGATGCATACAATATAGTATAGCGCGTCACAACTGTCTCTGGCCCATCAGGAGGTCTCCATGAAACCAAAGCAGTGTCGTCCTCTATCAACGTCACTTTCACTCCAACTGGTGGGCCTGCTGGTGCTGTGTGCACATGCAGAAAATATTGTATTATTAGGAGAGAATGGTCACTAAGTTACTCACATACCTGGATAGGTACAGATGAGAGTTAGAAACACTAGCAGCTGCTATAGCAGCTGCTATAAATGGTCTGTCAGCTTGCACAGACCATTAGTGATAAAATATGATGTTTCTCTTCTTTACCACAGGCTAATTTTCTTTTATTATGTTTAAAGCATTAAAAAGAATATAAAGGAGGGGGCAGATTCCTAGATGAGGAACTGCTGAGTCAAAAGTTGTCAGCATTTTTAGGGCTCTTCATACTGTTTTGCCACACTGACAACTAGAAAGGTTTACAGTTCCACCAGTGTACCGCATTACTCATCCTTTTAGGTACTGAATCTAAACTACACTTACTACTAAAATGCATATAACGTATACTTAACCTGATCTAGGAAGCCACTCAAGAAAATACTTTTGAGACTGAAATAGTCAGTTATCTCCAAACGCTGTGAATCAGTGAGTTTATAGAACAGACTTTAGACTAACACCTTATCTACAAAATGTAGAGAAGTCTTGGGATTTCAGCTGATCCTATGTTCACTATGAGCTAAAGGTGTGAAGAGCTGGATTTGAGCACCATGTCATATATGGAATATTATCAAAACCATAGCAAAACAGCCCAATGCTCACCTAAATAAATATCTGTTGTTTTCTCTAAACATCATTAAAAAAAGAGCTGCAATGGTTCTTAGAAATCATCTACACATTTACCCTCATTCTAGAGAAAAGGAAAAGCATGGAGAGATACACCGTGTTCTTCGATCGGAAGAATCAATATTGTGAAAATGATAATAGTACCCAAAGCAATCTACAGGTTCAGTATAATCCAAATTAAATTACCAATGGCATTTTTCAAAGAATTAGAACAAAAATTTTTATAATTTGTATGGAAAGAAAAGATTCCAAACAGCCAAAGCAATCTTGAGAAAGAAAAATAGAACTGGAGGAATCAGGCTCCCTGATTTCAGACTATACCACAAAGCTACAGTAATCAAGACAGTGTGGTACTGGCACAAAGATAGAAATATAGATCAGTGGAACAGGATAGAAAAACTGGAAATAAATCCATGCACCAAAGGTCAATTATGACAAAGGAAGCAAGACTGCAAATTCTTGGAAAGATAGTCTCTTCAATGAATGGTGCTGGGAAAGCTGGACAGCTACATGTAAAAAATGAAATTAGATAATTCTTTAACACCATACAGAAACATACGCTCAAAATTAATTAAAGACGGAAATGTGAGACCAGACGCTATAGAACTCTTAGAGGAAAACATAGGCAGAACAGTCTCTGACATAAATCACAGCAGTATGTTTTTCAATCTGTCTCCCAGAATAATGGAAATAAATACAAAAATAAACAAATGGGACCTACTTAAACTCAAAAGTTTTTGCATAGCAAAGGAAACAATAAATAAACCAAAACACAGCCCACAGACTGGGAGAAAATATTTGCAAAAATGTGACTGACAAGGGATTAGTTTCCAAAGTTTATAAACATCTCATGATGCTTAACATCATCAAAACAAACAACCCAATTAACAAATAGGCAGAAGACTTAAATAAACATCTCTCCAAAGAAGACATACAGGTGGCCAAGAGGCACATGAAAAGATGTTCAACAGTGCTAATTATTAAGAGAAATGCAAATCAAAACTACAATGAGATATCATCTCACACCAGTCAGAATGGCTATTATCAAAAAATCCACAGACAGTAAATGCTAGAGAGGATATGGAGAGAAGGGAACATTCGTACACTGTTGTTGGGAATGTAAATTGGTACAGCCACTATGTAGAACAGTATGGAGGTTCCTTAAAAAACTAAAAACAGAGCTACCACACGGCCCTGCAATCCCTCTACTGGGCATATACCCAGAGGAAAACATGATCTGAAAGGATACATGCGCCCCAATGTCCACTGCAGGATTGTTCACAACAGTCAAGACATGGAAGCAACCTAAATGTGCATTGACAGAGGAATGGACAAAGAGGATGTGGTACATGGAATATTACTCAGCCATTAAAAAGAATGAAATAATGCCATCTGCAGCAACATGGATGGACCTAGAGGTTGTCATACAGAGTGAAGTCAGTCAGACAGAGAAAGGGAAATATCATATGATTTTACGTGTGGAATCTAAAAAGAAATGATACAAATGAACTTACTTGCAGAACAGAAAGAGATTCACAGGGTTAGAGAATGAACTTGTGGTTGCTGCGGGGGAAGGATGGGAAAATTAGAGAGTTGGGTTATTTACACTGCTATAGTTAAAATGGATAACCAACAAGAACCTACTGTATAGCACATGGAACTCTGTTCAACGTTATGTGGCAGCCTAGACGGGAGGGGAGTTTGGAGGGGAATGGATGAATGTATATGTGTGGTTGAACCTCTTTGCTCTTCACCTGAAACTATCACAACATTGTTTGCTAATCAGCTATACCCCAATACAAACTAGAAAGTTAAAACTTTTGAAAAGAGTATGGCACTAACACAAAGATAGAAATCCAGATCAACGGAACAGGATAGAAAGTCGAGAGAGAGACCCACGCACCTGTGGCTACCCAGTCTATGACAAAGGAGCCAAATGTGTACAATGGAGAAAAGGCAGTCCCTTCAGTAAGTGGTGCTGGGAAAACTGAACAGGTACATGTGAAAGAACGAAATTAGAACACTCCCTAACACCATACACAAAAATAAATTCAAAATGGACTAAAGACCTAAATGTATGGCCAGACATTATAAAACTCTTAGGAGAAAACATAGACAGGGACTTCCCTGGTGGTTCAGTGACTAAGACTCCATGCTCCCAACGCAGGGGGCCTGGGTTCGATCCCCGGTGGGGTAACCTGGATCCTGCATGCCACAGCTAAGACCTCAGCACAGTCAAATAAATAAATAAAAATGATATTAAGAAAACACAGGCAGAACACTGACATAAATCACAGCAAGATGTCTTTTGACTTGCTTCTTACAGTAACAAAAATAAAAACAAAAATAAACAAATGGGACCTAATTAAACTTAAAAGCTTTTCCACAACAAAGGAAATCATAAGATGAAAAGACAACTCAGAATGAGAGAAAATACTTGCTAGTGTAGGAACTGACAAGAGATTAATCTCCAAAAGATATAAACAGCTCATGCAACTCAACATCAAAACAGACAACCCAATCAAAAAATGAGCAAAGACCTAAACAGACATTTCTCCAAAGAAGATATACAGATGGCCAACAAACACATGAAAAGATGCTCAACATTACTGGTTATTAGAGAAATGCAAGTCAAAACTACAACGAGATATCACTTTACACCAGTCAGAATGGCCATGATCAAAAAATCTAGACAATAAATGCTGGAGAGGGTTTGGAGAAAAGGGAACCCTCTTACACTGTTGGTAGTAAGTGTAAATGATACAGTCACTATCATCACTATCAATGAACAGTATGGAGGTTCCTTAAAAAAACTAAAAACAGAACTACTGTATAACCCAGTAATCTCACTTTAGGCTTATACTCAGAGAAAATCGTGATTCAGAAAAATGCATGCACCCCAATGTTCACTGTAACACTACTTACATAGCCAGGACATGGAAGCAGTCTAAATGTCCACTGAGAGAAGAATGGTATATATATACAATGTGGTTCATATATACAATGGAATATTACTCAGAGATAAAGAAGAATGAAATTGTGCCATTTGCAGAGATGTGGATGGACCTAAAGACTGTCATACAGTGTGAAGTAAATCAGAAAAACAAATATCATATAACATTGTTTATATGTGAAATCTAGAAAAAGAATACAGATAAACTTGTCTGCAAAGCAGAAATAAAGACAAAGATGTAGAGAACAAATGTATGGATACCAAGCAGCAAGAGGGGGTAGGATGAACTGGGAGACCAGGACTGACATACATACACTATGTATAAAATAGATAACTAACAAGATTCTACTGTGTAGCACAGGGAACTCTACTCAATGCTCTGTAGTGACCTAAATGGGAAGAAAATCCAAAGAAGAGGGATATATGCTTATGTAGAGCCGGTTCACTTTGCTGTACAATAGGAACTAACACAACATTAAAGCAACTATATCCCAATAAAAGTTATTTAAAAAAAAAAAAAGGAAATGCTGGGACTTCCTTGGTGGTCCAGTGGTTAAGAATCCACTTTGCAATGCAGGAGATGTGGGTTAGATTCCTGGTCAGGGAACTAAGATCCCACGTGCAGCAGAGCAACTAAGTCCATATGCCACAACTAGACAGCCTGCCAGTTCTGGAGCCCACACCACAACTAGAGAGCCCATGCACTGGAATGGAAGAGTCTGCATGCTGCAACTAAGACTCAATGCAGCCAAATAAATAAATACTAATTTAATTTTTTTTTTCTTTTTTTTTTTTCTAGAAAAAGGAAATGCAGGTTTAGAGACATGAAATATTTTAGCAAGTGCTACAGGTAAGCTACAGAATTGGTGCTCAATCAGGTATCATGTATACTGTACTATGCACAGCATCAAGCCACTATCACATTAGGTTCTAATGTGGCCTCCTAATATCATTAAACTGAAGAAGCAAATGGCAACCCACTCCAGTATTCTTGCCTGGGAAATCCCATGGAGAGAGGAGCCTGGCAGGCTACAGTCCATGGGTTTGCAAGAGTTGGACATGACTTAGCAACTAAACAACAACATCATTAAATACATTATTTACTTACTTCCATTTTAAATTGTCTGGGTGCAGCCTTGTACAGTATACATCTTCTTAGAAAATGTAGCACCCCCTAAAATGACCCTAAGTTTAAGTTCACTTGCTTGTGCAACACATTGAGAGGAAGAATGTTTCTACTATAATAAAGGAAAAGAAACTTCAAAAGTTAAGAAGCAACACAAATATATACAGGTAGACTGGTAGGTGGCAACCAGGGTAGACTCTTCTTCAAAGTGAGACACACACACACACACACACACACACACACACACACACATCAAATATGTAGGTAAAACCCACAAGGAGTTGCTTTCTTTACCTTCCGGAAGTGTAGAGTGGTAGACAACAGGGCTCCAGGGACTGGAAAGTTGATCCACATGCAGTCGAACAGCAAATTCATATTTGGTGTTTGGTTCTAGACCTTGAACCAACATGTGAGTTTCTGATCTATAATAAGTAGTAATAAAATTGTTAGTATGTTGTTTCTAAAAGATTGTATTTCCAATCAATATAGATTATTGTTATTATTACCTCTTCATTTTCTTTAAAAAAAATTAGGAATCTAATTTGACTATTAAAATACTATATTTGATATTATAGAAATAAGCCTAAAAGTGGCCTAAGAGGAAACTAGGAAATTAAGAGTATAAATATGTCCCAAATCAAAGGGATTTCCTCTGAAATATTGGAAGTCAAATCATCCCTTTAAAGCATTTTATGGCCTTCTAACTATAACCTAGCAAACAGAATAACTAGGTTTATTTTTTTATGTAATCTGAAAATTATCTTGTTTCTTTCTTTAAAAATGCTAAGTTTAGCTGATTGAAGGTCATTAATATGATAGTTTCTTGTCTCATTTTGCTGTGTGAGTCTAGGGAAACAAAAAAATCATTTTTGAAAATTCAGTTTCAAAAAATGTGGTTCTCAGAATTGAATACGTAAAGATGAAATCTCCCACCACTGTATACATAAATAGGTCCTGGGACAAATGCTTACAGCTGAAGCTCAAGCTGGCTCAAGATGGTAAAGAAGGAAGTGTGAGTGGGGAGGAGAGCAAAGAAAACAACCATTAATAAAAGTTACATACGTTTGAAGGTACAGAACCAAAGAAGCATTCTGCAGGCCAACGGGGTTACAGCGGATGGTGTAGTTAATCATCTGTGCAGTGGTGAATGCAGGCCTCCTCCAATGCAGAAAGATGGAAGATGAGGTGTTAGCCTTCGCATAGAGGTGGTGGGGTGGTGGTGGAGGGGGAACCATGCGATCACGAACAGCTATCGAAAAAGACAATGTTACTTTGCAACATGGTGTAATATTTAATACAGAAAGTTGTAAAATGGCAAAATCGTTAACACCCCACCCTTTAGGTCTTTATTCCATTAAAGGTTCATAGTGGTCTAGAGATATATTGTTCAAACCTGAGCGACTCTTCCATGAGTTAGATAAGGAATCAAATATCAATACTTAAAAAGCAAAACAGAAGCACTGAGGAGTCAAGCTACCAGCCAAAAATATTCAGAAAGCCAGCAGTAGACTTACAAACTAGACTGACATCCTCTTTAGTAGCAATAAAACCAAACAGCTTTCAGTAGCAATAAAACTGAACAGCAACTGGAAGGAAACAATTAGTCTCAAGGTTAAAGGAGATAAAAGAAAATATATGTAGGTATTCAGGGTTATTTTCCCAGTTTAATTTCTAATGATCTCTTGCATGCAAAACTAAAACAGGTTCTTATGATTAAACAAGTCTCAAATAGTTACTGAGTATGTACTTGGTTCAAAATACTATGTTGAGTATCCTGGAAGACACAAAAGTAATAAAACCATCAAGGTATCCAAGTAGTAAAGAGACTTAAATTTAAAAAAGAAGAGGAGAAAAAAGAGTATGAGTCTTACACAGTGAAGCTAGCCCCTCTAGCTCTTACTTACACACACATCCCGGTGTGCTAACCGTCTGATCCGCCTGGTAGCCATCTTCTATGTTGCTGTATGCCAGCAGTCTCACATGATACTTTCTTCTCGGGTCTATGAAGAAACCAACAGGTAATAATTAGGTCCAGCTTTCTAGATGGGAACAAGGGTTCTATAGATTTTCTAGATTTTGGTTTTAAAATCTTCTGAATAAGTTAAAGCTCTAAGTAAAATGAAAATTTTCTCTCTCCTTGTCCTACTCAAAGACTCAGCAATTCACCTTTGCTACTGTGACTAGAGTCACAATAATACCAATTAATAAAATTTTACTTTATTTAACCTTACTCCAAACAAAAACATTACCACCACTGTTTTCTCCCTTCCTCAACTGACCAGACATAGATTCTTGATTTTAAAAGCCTTGGGCTGACTGATGGATTCCTCACAAGTGGGGTTGCTATTTGCTAAGTTGCTTCAGTTGTGTCTGACTCTGTGCGACCCCACAGACGGCAGCCCACCAGGCTCCCCCGTCCCAGGGATTCTCCAGGCAAGAACACTGGAGTGGGTTGCCATTGCCTTCTCCAATGCATGAAAGTGAAAAGTGAAAGTGAAGTCGCTCAGTCGTGTCTGACTCTTTGCGACCCCATGGACTGCAGCCTACCAGGCTCCTCCGTCTATGGGATTTTCCAGGCAAGAGTACTGGAGTCGGTTGCCATTGGAAGTGGGGTAGTTAACTTAAAAGCATGGAAATAAAACCAAGATTGTTTTCCCCTAAGAATTACAGCTGTCATTCTTTAGTACCTTTGAAAATGTTTATATCCATGTGTTAACTTTATTTCATCCTATCCCCTTTCCTCACACTCACATTTCAGTTGAGAGCTGTATTTATCAAGAAAGATGAGTTGGAGCTCCCTCTACTGGAGGTCATTAACTATCACAATACAGAAACTGAAAGTCTACTCCATACAATATTAAACAAAATTTTTTTCAGGTGTTTGAGGAATTAAGTGGTTACAATTTTAAAAAATATACTTTAGGAGATATTTATGAAGCTTAATTATATGAATATATTTAAATGTTAGTGTTTATGATAACACCTATAGAATAATACTTGCTTAAGGCAAAAATAAATATTATTCATAAATAATAAAATTCTTTCTTCATTGAGGTATAGTTGTTTAATATAAAAATAAAACTTGTATATTATATACAGTTAAAGTATATAAGCTTGATGTTTGATATGGGTATACATTGTGAAATGATCACTATAATCAAGTGAATTATCAGATAGACCCATTACTTCACTATTTAACCATTTGTGTCTATGTATATATGTGGTAAAAACATTTAAGATTTATACTTTCAGTAAATTTCAAGTATACAATACATCATTGAGAACTATAATCACCATGCTGTACATCAGACCTCCAGAACTTACTCATCCTGCATAACTGAAACTCTAGCTATCTCCCCATTTTCCTCACCCGTGGTAACCACCATTCCACTTTCTGCTTCTGAGAATTGAAGTATTTTAGATTCCATATATAAATGAGATCATGTCCTATTTGTCTTTCTGGCTTATTTCATTTAGCATAATGTCCTCTATTCCATTTAAGTCATGAAAATGGTAAGATCTCTTTCTTTTTAAAAGCTGAATAACATTCCATTGTGTGTGTCTGTGTGTGTGTGTGTGTGTGTGTATGCCCCATTTTCTTTTTCTATTTACCTGCTAACAGGCATTCAGGTTGTTTTCACATCTTGTCTACTGTGACTAATGCTGCAAAGAACATGAGGATGTAGATAACTCTTTGAGGTACTGATCTCATTTCCTTTTGATATATACCCAGAAGAGGGACCGCTGGGTCATATGGGAAGTCTATTTCTAATATATTTCTACATTATAATTCTCTAAATAATAATAACACCTATAAATAAATCCATAGGAATTTCACAAAGGAAAACAATCATCCTTAGTAGATATATCAAATGCGAAAAAACCTTAATATAATAAACATAATTCTATACTGAATTCAAATATTTAAAATCCAAAAACAAGATGTGAAGTTTACTAAATTTTCCAATGTAAGACTTTGTATAAATATTTTTGAAATGGATGCATTTTAATATTTAATATTAAATGCATTAAAAGGATATCCTAAAATATAAAATTTTTATTTCTGTTCTGACAAAATTACACAAGAAAAATTTATACAACTTAGAACATTTCTGTACTTTCTAGATAGAAAGGTAAGAAGACTGACATTTCACCATCCTATAGAAAATATCTTTTAAACAAAACACTGTAAGACATATGTTATTCCCATTTTATAAACCGTCATACAAAAGTGTTAAGTAGCATGTCCAATGTCACACAAAGCTAAACCAAGAACTTGTGGATATTTTTATGACAAAAATACAGGGCATTTAAATGTACACAAATACAAGTGCCTTTTTCACAGTAAGTATGTCTTCAGATAATGCATTTTAAAACAGAAGTTTTCAAATTTTATAAGATAATTATCAGAAAACATAAACACATTTGAGTTCCATCACTGAAATGATCTCTAATATTCAGCACTGAAATTCTAAGATTCAAAAAGCTTCTGTTCAGATCAGTGGCTACTTAATTTGAATCTCTTTTCTTCTTTCCTTCTTCCTATTGCTGTATTCATTAGTTAACTGAATCCAGAGCTCCACATTACAAATTCTTCCTGTGAATGGGTACAAATGCAACTCAATCGACTCTCTGCAGAAGTTCTTCAACATATTGCTTTATCCTGTCTCTATTCAATTAGAAGAGTACCTTTAGGACAGCCTCCTGAGTGTGATGTGTTATGCCGGGAGTTACGAGACACAGAAAAGGAAGGATGAAACAGCATTTGACAAACGCAGCTCACATTCTCCCAGAACCAGACACAGATACAGCTAACTCACCTAGAAAGCTGGTTTTTGTTGAGGGTTATGAGTAGAGGTAGAGAGATTAAGCTTTTTTCCACTGTGCAAACAGTCAACCAATCTTCATAAACACCTCTCCGGAATGGTTACTTATTTTTAGCCCTAAAATTGATTCTTCATTTTCCTCTTTTAAAAAAGTGAGTTGCTTACTCCAAGTTTTAAACTCAGAATTAACCTTTTTTGTTGTTGCTGATCAGACAGAAGCAGCTTAAATGTCCTAGCAAGATGAGAGAACACAGTTGGTTCCTCAACATGCCCCACACCTGGCTGTTACCCACTCAGCACAGATACCAGCAAGCCCTACACCAGGAGAGGCAGCTCTTCTGAGGCCCCCTGGAAACCATCCACGTGGCCAGAGCAACCATCTCCACCACTGGGCTCCTTCCCCTTCAAGTCCATGTGAGGTCACGTAAAGGTAAACCACAGACAGGCAAATAAATATTCAATACACTGAGTAAACGAGATTCCTTTCTATCCACATAAAAAAGACAAAACATGAACCAGGATAATTTTGGAAATTATTTTAGTAGAAAAAAAATTTTCAGATATACTGTGTGTGTTAGTCATTCAGTCGTGCCCAACTCTCTGCAATCCCATGGACTGTAGCTCACCAGACTCCTCTGTCCATGGAATTCTCCAGGCAAGAATACTGGATTTGCCATTCCCTTCTCCAGGGGAAATTCCCAACCCAGGGATTGAACCCGGGTTTCCCTGCTTTGCTGGCTGATTCTTTACTGTCTGAGCCACTAGGACATACTAGGTAGGAAAAATAATGTAAAGGAAAGGGAAAATCCATTCACATTTATTCACATGTGATCTATTCTTCATGCTCTATAAAGAATCTTACTTTAGAAAATAAAAAGTACCAGGCTGGGCACCAAGCTGAGCTGTGGGCCACTTGTATTTGCCATGTATTCCTCTCTCTTAGGCTGTAAAAATATGACTCCAATTTTAAAATCTAGTCACTGTATTATTTTGGTTTGTGAATCCAGAGACCCCAAGAAAAATCTGGCTCATTCTTGTTTGTCAATTTGCTAGAAATTTCATTTCATCTACTTTTGTAAATTTAAGAGGGGACCCAAGACCAGAAGACCTCAAATAACATTAAGATGAGCACTGTTGGTGTTTAGCCATTAAGTCATGTCCAACTCTTTGCAACTCCATGGACTATAGCCCACCAGGCTCCTCTGTTCATGGGATTTCCCAGGCAAGAATACTGGAGTGGGTTGCCATTTCCTTCTCCAAAGGATCTTCCCAACCCAGGGATCAAATCCACGTCTCCTGCTTGGCAGGCAAACTCTTTATCATTAAAAACTAGGGAAGCCCATAAGATGACCATAACCAGGTAACAAGTTACCAGCTAAGAAAGAAAACAGAGAACAGTTGCACAATTAACAAAATTAAAGATACAGAATAAAAAAATAAAGTTTAGGACCAACATGTGAAGTACAGTTAAGTGCACACATAATGAACCTCAGCAAAGCAGCACAAGTTGTAAAACTCTACAGTTTTGCAAAGACCCTGTGATGATACAAAAGGGACAAAGCAGAGACTCAGGATCAATGTGAAATGCCCAGGGAACGAGTTTCCAGGGCTGCTAGAGGCCTTCTTGAGTCAAGCACTGCCACGTACGTGGTGCTTGGTTACACGAGACTCAGCAGACTTAAACTCTGTGGTTTCAGGGGAAACCAGCAGAGTCAGGAAGCGCAGCCACAAAGAACAGCGCAGGCCTCCTCAAAACCCAGTGAGGGAAGGAGAATGAGGAACAGGGGAGAGAGCTGGTCCCAGTTCCTTCAAAACTCAATACAAGGGGCATAGAAATCACTCCTCAACAGGGCTAATTTCTTAATTGATCCCAGTGGTGATAGGTAGCATATGGATTTATGGTTAAACTTGTCTAGAGCTTTAGCAATATATAAAGGGTCAGGAAAGGAAGCCCAAATTAATTTAACACATATCTGACTAAACATTTTGATATGTAACTCTGGAGTGTCAGTTTAACTTAATGTGCTCAAGATTTAAGCCAAATTAAACTGTCTGTCTTTATTAGAGAGTCAATCTGTGGCCAAAACTGAAGCTCTCCTTCCTAAAACATGACTACGGTTTATCTTTTATTTTTTCTCCACTGGTTCAAGGACCCATCTCTCTTTCTTCCCTTTGTTTCATTCCCACTATCAGTTCTTCTACATGAGTTTGTTTCACATAAGGGACAATCAGAACCAGAAGTCTAGCTGGCCAAGAAAGAGTTCACAGGTATCAAATACACATTTATCAAGTGTCTACTAAAAGTCAGGCACTTTACAGAAGACTCAAGGATTAGAAAACTCTTAATTTCAACCTGCCAACAGGGATAGACTACGAAATCAATATGTGTACTGTTTACCAACTGTATAACCTTGAATAAGTTTCTTAGTTTTCTAAGCTTTATTTTTATTTGGAAAATAGGGATATAATCACTTATAGGAATTTTGACAGTATTAAATGAAATCATGCCTATTAAGGGCTTTGTACAGTTCATATAATTAGTAAACACAACATTACTGCTGTCATTATGTGAGTAAAGTTGCCTGGGATAACAGAAAAGGTACTACCAAATGTAGGGTGCACTTAAATTTGGGAATCATCTTGCTGAAGGCAAATGAATATGAAGGCTATTCGTTCATACAAGCAAGGTTCAGAATCCAGAATATCAGCACATCAGCAATTAGCAGACAATGAAGCTGAGCTCTAACTACCCTCTGTCCTCATTAACATTCCCAGGTTTGCAGAGCTGGCAAAAGCTCTCAAATGTGTATCAGAGTTGTACATATATTGAAGGAGCTGTGTTTTGTGTTTATGGCCACTAAGAATGCTTGCTGTTCTGGCAACCATGTCACATGGTGTACAGTTCTCTTAGTGCCAAATCCACCTTCACCTATGTCTTCCATATTAACTGAATACATTATCATCTGCTAACAAACAAACAATTTGATAAAGATAAATGCTTAGGAAAGCAACTTAATAGATTTCTTCCCTAATGGAAGAACAGTAGATTGTTTCATATAAATGAAGTATGGGAAAATCTGAGGACTGGCATTAGATACATCAAGCAGATGGATACAACAAATAGATTTAACAGTTAGATGTTATTACCTTTCAGTGACAACAACTTGGAGCAAAAGAAAAAACAAAGATCAGTACAATGAGACTCCTTGTAATGCCCAGGTCTTTTAAAGATACACAAAGATTAGAACAGAATCTGCTTTAATTCTATGATTTAACAACCATGCATTAATTGTCTCTTGACACAAAATCTTAAGTAACCTACTGTAAGTGTTGGTATAATATTACCCATTTTTCAGTGCAACAGGTTTTCCAAGACCAGAAAACAACAACAAAAAACCCCTGCCTTCTTCCAGGGTTTTACTTAAATAACTTGCATTTCTCTCCTCTATCACTAGATGGCATCTGTGTGCCTTTCAGGAGAAGGATGACTCATCTAAATATTAAGGTGGGAGATACTCTGATACCCACTCAAACATGAAAGAGCAACTCGAGTGCCGGAAATGCACGGCTGCTTTGACTGTGCATGCTAAGCTGGTCAGTCGTGTCCGACTCTTTGCGACCCCATTGACTGTAGCCTGCCAGGCTCCTCTGTCTGTGCGATTATCCCAGCAAGAATATTGGAGTGGGTTGCCATTTCCTCCTCCAGGGCGACTGCTTTAGTTTCACCGTATTACCGAGACTTGAGGAAATCCAAAGCTGTAGAAAGGGGAAAGGGCTGCCCTGGGTCAGTTTTTGTCATACTCAGAAGTATTTCACGTGAATGTTAAAAACCCTGTGAATGAGACGCTGCTTTTGTCACTTGTCCTCTACAGGATGCTGAGACAAACAGAAGCAACTTACCTAATGGCTCAGCACTACCAGGAAGCTAAGGGATGGCTTAGCAAAAGGGTTAAGGGCTGCAATGCAGACCCAGACAGCCTGGATTCCAACTTACCTTGGTCATTACTGTGTAACTTGGGAAGTTTATTTTCTCTCTTTACCTTTGTTAAAGTAATCTATACAATGGATGTGATGATGATAAAGCATCTCTCTCTTGAGGTGGTGGGAGGAGGACAGAAACTGATTCACTTGAAGTACTTAAAGTAGAGACAGTGTATAATAACACAACAATAAGTTTCAAATAAAAATACAGATAAAAATACTGATAGTAATAAACTAATTATTAGAAACAACAGCACTGACTATTCACTGGAAGGACTAACACTGAAGCTGAAGCTCCAACACTTTGGCCTGAAGCAAAGAGCTGACTCACTGTAAAAGACCCTGATGTTGGAAAAGACTGAGAGGGCAGGAGGAGAAGGGTGGAACAGAAAGATGAGATGGTTGGATGGCATCACCAACTCAATGGACATGAAGCTGAGCCAACTCCAGGAGATAGTGAAGGACAGGGAGGCCTGCCATGCTCCAGTCCATGGGGTTGCAAAGAGTCGGACATAACTTAGTGACTGAATGACAACAACATCTTATGACCCCTAATCCCTCTTCTCTCTCATGTAGAAGGGCAGAATGGTATAATGGTGAAAAGACAGACCCTGGGAGCAGATAAAACTACTTGGGTTCAGATTGAGTTTCCTCTTCTATAAAATGAGGATTAACGGAGTTTATACACATAAAATGCTTTGGAAAATGTCTGGCACTGAGTAGGTGCTTTTTAGTTCTAAATAAATAAATGCAGAGGAGGGGGCTGGTTTGAGAATTGGGGGATTTGGATTTTAATCTTGGATTTAGTAGCTGTGTGGCTGCAAAGGTAGTCTCCTGGAATTCAGTTTCCTTGTCTTTAAGATTAGAACATTGAATATTTCAGTTGCTCTCAAATTTGTTTAGGTAATAGTGTACTACTAGGGGAGCTAAGACAAAGATACAAATAAGCACCATGCAAGATAGGAGTAACTGCTGCAAAGAGATTTGTTGGAACTCTAAGGGAATTAAAAAAGAGGGAAAGCTTACCAGTAGTTTGGGACATGGAGAGGACACCACAGAAGTGCACCTGAGCAGAATTTGACCTTTTGGTAGGCATGGGGAAAAAAGAGATGGAGGCAATAGAAAGAGTATAAGCAAAGGTTTGGGGATAGGAACACAAGGATCAGGGATGAGCGATGAAGTACTCAGTATAGGGGGCATGAGTGGGGTCACCAAGAAAAATTGGGCTGGGGGTGAGATCTCAGAGGCTCTGAGGAGCAACAAAGTGGTGGGACATCTGAGGAAGAGGTATGAAGGGAATGAAAATGCATTATTATTATGATGTGTAACAAAATGTTAATAGTGGTATCTGGCTCTATATGGCAAAATTTTAATTACTTTGCTTCCTGTAACCGTTCTACAATAAATAGGAACTGCTGTAACAATAATATTAAAGAATTGTTGGGAAAATGTATATATGCCAGCAAACTACTATGTTTATTTGCATTTATCTTAAATAATCCTTACAACAACCCTATAAAATAAGAATTATTATTTTTATTTTATAAATATACTTCTATATAAGTAAACTGAGTTCCCTCAAAAAATTAACCCAGAAGGATGGGATGGATGGGAGGTGAGAGGGGGGTTCAGGATGGGGAACACATGTACAGCCATGGCAGATTCATGTCAATGTATGGCAAAACCAATACAATATTGTAAAGTAAAATAAATAAATAAATAAAACTGGGAAAAAAATTAACCATTTTTTTTCTATATAAAATACCCCCCAATCTATTTCAAACCTCTTTGATTCTTTAGTATGCTAAAAGTAAGCTGGGCTTACTGTAAGTTCCAGATTTTCCTGGTGGCTCAGAGGGTAAAGCGCCTGCATGCAATGCGGGAGACCCCTGGGTCGGGAAGATCCCCTGGAGAAGGAAATGTCAACCCACTCCAGTATCCTTGCCTGGAGAATCCTATGGATGGAAGAGCCTGGTGGGCTACAGTCCATGGAGTAGCAAAGAGTTGGACACGACTGAGCGAGCTCACTTCACTGTAAGTTCACTTAGTATATCTTCTACAACATAGAGCAGATGGGCTTTTTAAAACTTGCTTTTATTGTCCTTTGGCTTCAATACTGTGCTTATGCGGGATATGTGATAAAATCAGGGGTCCATGGTTTTATAATCATGGATGTTTAAGAAATCAAACAGCAAAATGTGAGAACAAGTTTAAAATTAAGAGAACAATTCTAAAGAATGTCATCCTCTCTACTGAGTGGCTTTATGACTTCAACTCTTTTTCTGGCTTGATTCAGAGTACAGGTTATCTCTAAAGTAGGCTCTGAATAAGTGGGTGATATTAATATACATTCAAAGTAATAAAATACAAAATTAGGAAAAAAATAATCATACATTTACCCAGTAAGGAATAAAATTTACTTTGAGAAGAAAACATTTTTTAAAGAGTTTCAGTTCTTCTGGATTTTGATCACTATTCCACCGTTGGGGCTTCCCAGACGGTGCCAGTGATAAAGAACCTGCCTGCCAATGCAGGGGACCTAAGAGACACAGGTTCGAAGGTAAAAACTAGAAGGCTTGCTTTGTAGGAAGCTCTTACACGAATACTTTCCCCCCAATGTTATAAAGACCAAGTGCTCTCTGACTGCTGATAAACAGAGATGGTAAAACTAATGGACACCATTTATGGATTCTTTGCGATGATACTGACATTTCTAGAAGTTTGGCTTCCTGGACAATGCATACTAGAAGACAATTATTTACACAGTATTTAGCTGTAGACAAATAATAAGAGATAACATCAGGGTCATGAAAACCAAACCTCTGTTTCTTCTGGCTGGGGCTTGCTGGTGAGGCTCCAGAAGCCTTGACAAGAGCCAGGCCCATGTGGACAGATCAGAGGTAGATAAAATTAAGAGAAAACCTGAGATCAGGACCATGAGAAAACTCATACTCCACAGCAGTGAGTCCATCTCTGCCATTTCTAACATTCAAACTTCATGAAGACAATGAGTTTTATTACCTATCCTTCAAAGGAAACTTCTCAGGTGGTAGGAAAAATAATCCTCCTAGAGCCAGAGGAAGGTAAAGCAATCACGTCTCCTCTGGACAGGCCCCTGCCACTTGTTCAATTTACAGAGAGCTTAATAAAACATCTTAAGAGGACAAAAAGTGTTACCTTAAAAATCACTATGTATTACTTTAAAATACTTAAACCACTGCTAAAGAAAGCTTTGCTTATACTAACAACGTGTCACAAGATATCCTCAAAGGATTAAAAACAATCAAATAAATTAGAATATATATGCAAAGGTAATCTGAAAGTAGCAATCTGAAAATCTGCTGCTGCTGCTAAGGTCAATATATGAACACCTTATAAGCAGAAAAATGCTCAGAGTAAGTGAGAAAGGTGACATTTTCAGGGATGAAACTAGTGTCTGGCCAAATGTCCATTTTAAATTTAATCTTTTGTGCTACAAGGTTTTGTGTGAGCCTTTTCAGGCCCATTGTTCCCCTGTGGTTCGACTGGAGAGCTCCTTGGTCTGGATAGCCAGGGTGACTGCACTGCCCCCAAGCCTGTCCTTCTAACACAATACCCCCATATAATTATTCAGAGAAGAGGCCAGCAGTACGGACCACTGTGACACCTGGGTCATGGCCTCTGACACAGAATCTGGGGCCAGACCAAGTCTGGTTCAACAGCAGAGGAGCAGAAAAAATGCTAAGGGGGATGGGTGGGAATGGAAAGCAGAGTGAAATAACTCTAAAATGCCATGTTTAAGCAAAGTAACAAAAACACAAATCACATTTGAATGATGTGATTTGCCTTCAAGTTATCTAAATGGTGAAAGACTAGCGTTTCTCTTCTCTCTAAACCATGTTGCAAATTAGGAGAACAAGTCTCTTCTAAGAGGGGTTTCTTTGTCTTGTATCATCAGATTTATGTTAAGCATGGAAAAAGCTAGTTCACGAAGGCTGAAATAATGCCTTACATCAACGTGCTAAAAAAAAAAACTAAAAAAAAAAAAACCACTAAAAAAAAAATGCTGGAAAGCAGAGTGAAATAACTCTAAAATGCCATGTTTAAGCAAAGTAACAAAAACACAAATCACATTTGAATGATGTGATTTGCCTTCAAGTTATCTAAATGGTGAAAGACTAGCGTTTCTCTTCTCTCTAAACCATGTTGCAAATTAGGAGAACAAGTCTCTTCTAAGAGGGGTTTCTTTGTCTTGTATCATCAGATTTATGTTAAGCATGGAAAAAGCTAGTTCACGAAGGCTGAAATAATGCCTTACATCAACGTGCTAAAAAAAAAAAACTAAAAAAAAAAAACACTAAAAAAAAATGCGCTAGTATTCTGATAAAAGCAAAGGATTTTTAGCTAAAACAATGCAAATTTTAAACCTATATTAAAAGTTCATTCTTTTGTTAAATTGAATTTCTGTAAGGGATTGTTAATCACAAACATAATTCACTTCATTTGAATTTAAAGTGGTTTGTTTTTTTTTTTTGTATGATCACCATGCCAAAAATGTTATAAATCTGTTCTGTGATAATACAGAATATTTACTTGAGTGTAAAATGGATAGAATGGCAGATGGAGTGGGCAATCCCCCACTCTCCCAACTTTCCTTAAGTGTTCTGCAGAATAGCTCTCTACGGAAGCTGATGGTTGAGTATTTGTTTAAACCTGAAATGACTCAGTTCCTTTTGTTCTCTACCTCCCCGCTCCAAGGGCCTGAAGACAAATAACTCCTCTCACTCCCAGTAAAAACATCCCCTCTCCTACTGCGTTTAGGATAATTTGGAAGAAAGTTCTTTGTATGTGACGTGTGAGAATTAGTTTCCTACCAAAATAAGTATACCCTATTGTTCACCTCTATTTTAAAAACCTTCCCCAAAAGACTGGGATTGTTTGGCAAAATCCAGAAGTAAAAGGCTTTCCAATTATATTGTGATACTGATATTTCTTTCTTAATTATGTGATTTCATTTTTATATATCTATTAGACTTTCAAGACTTTAAAAATCTATTTTTCATTTTTGATAAATGTATTACTTGGGGCTCTCTGGATAAGAAATATTTGGGGTTGAAGATTTTTACTTCAATATTGCAATGAATGAATCTGATTTACATCCAAACACTGAGAAAACAAATCTGAAAATGATACTGGAGACTCCATCAAACACAGTTTTTGATCTTTTATCTTCTTTTTGTATGGCATTCCTTTCCCTTTGGGAATTTCTGTGGAAGAAAATCACCTCAACTGTCTAATTTTGACTGCCACTGAACCTCTCTTACCAAACCATCAATTCATGGAATTATGCCCATGGTTGATATTCCTATAGGCTGGGAGGAGAAAAAGAAAGGCTCCAAAAGAGCAGGGGCTTACCTGCTCTGTCAGTCTCAAAATTGATAACATCCTTATAGGAGGAGTGTTAATAAGGCCCAACATATATGTTCCGGAATAATTTAAAATGAATAAAACAGAGCAATTGCCAATGACAAGAATTTCAAACACCAGAAAAGTGTCAGAATTGGGGGCGGAGCATTTTAAGAGGCTATAAAATTTTCAAAGGAAGTTTACTTAAAGTTGTTACAGAAAATGAAGTAAATTCCTTTATGCTGATGTTTCTATCAAGAGCAATCCTTACCCTTAAAAACATCCAAAGTACTTGACTTATGCTACTATACTTGGCTTAGTATTTGTTTAAGTAGCTGCTCTGTCTGCCAACACACAGACACTGTCTGTCTGACATACATCATTGCCTTACAAACAATATTTTTATAGACTGACAGAGAGCGCCTATTCATGACAACCACATTTCCCCTGAAGCCATGAAATAAATTTCCTCCCAGGACTAACATTTCTCCGTTTCACTGTCATGGGCTCACCATGCCATTTTGACCTTTTTGTGAGGCAACATGAAAATACAATCTATCATCTCCTGAACCACGGTGACTTGGTTGGAGGTGCACAGTTTCATGGCAAAACCATCTGTGGTTTGATAACCATTCCTCCAAATCTCAGCCCTCAGCAGTTAAAAGCATGCTTACAGGATGGGAGAGAAGCAGGTAGAGACCTTGAAACCAGTCTAAAGTTTCTTCTCAAGTATGAAATGCAAGCTGGTGAAATATAAGCTTCATCAGTGATAGTGATAAAACATTATTGTGTTATTTATTTATACCTCCTTTAGAACTCACAAAAAGCACTGTTACAGCAATTTATTTCTTTTCATCTTTGCTGAATTTAACACTTTGAAATTGATTTTGATATTAACAGATAGAATTCTGAGAGTTCTTTGATACAAGCAGGTGCAGGTCATTACCATGTTACTTGGCTACAAGTGGTCCACCCAAATTTATATAAATCTTCAGTCTTTCAGGTAGTGAAAGACACTGAAAATGTTTGAGAGTGCTTGGCACTTATTCAATAAATCTTTAAATCATTTTCAACACATATGGTAGAGAATCAGAAACAATTTGAGCATATGGAATTAAACTAAAAATATTTTCTGGTAAATAAAATATTCAACAGAAGACCTAAGCTTTCTTACATTCGACCTGACCTATATTATTATAGGGAATTCCTTGGAGGTCCAGTGGTAGGACGCAGAGCTTTCACTGCTGTGGCTTGGGTTCAATTCCCAGTTGGGAAACTAAGGTCCTACAAGCCATGTGGTGGATCCCCCCACCCACACACACAAGAGATACGTTATTATAAATATCATTTTATAAATATTCCATGGGTAGAAGAAACATTTAGTTATTTAAAGAAATAATTTGTTTTTAGTTCCTCAAATAAGCTTTAACTGGAGGGGCTACTCTGCAGGATGAGAAAGAATCTGATTTTATGAACTTTATTTCTCAGTAGGTAAAATTACATTACAATGTATACCACTTGACCTAACTTTTAAATATCCTACACATCACTAGAAAACTGTTTTATATAATCAGTTATTTCATAAGTGCTTTTGTTTTAACCATGTGCATACTCATTGTATAGCCACTCTCAATTTGAAGGAACTGATCAACCACACAGCACAGGGCATTTTTGTAAAAATCTGCCTGCAATTCAGGAGACACGGGTTCGATCCCTGGGTCGGGAAGAGCCCCTGGAAGAGGGCATGGCAACCCACTCCAGTATTCTTGCTTAGAGAATCCCATGGACAGAGGAGCCTGGCGGGCTACAGTCCATAGGGTCACAAAGAGCTGGACACAAGTGAAGCAACTGAACACACACAGTGCTTTTTTAACCTTTTAAATTATTTTTTTAAACATTTTGATGTATTCTCATTTATTATTCTTTGTATGTTCTTATGTACAAGTATACATACACACACACAATTTTTCTTCTGTAATTAGTATACTTTACACCTAAATCTTGAACGTGATTCCCCTGAGAACAAGGACATCCTCTCCTATATAACCACAATACCATTATTACATCCAGTAGATGTAACAAAAACATGATTTTATCTGATATATAGTTTGTTTTTAAATTTCCTACTAATAATACCCTTTACATCCCTCATCTGCAATTCCTAAATCCAACTGAGGATCACTGCTTCTTCATCTAGAACTGTTCCCTGTCCTTTTCCTATCTTTTTGTGACAATGACATTCTTTGAAGAATCCTGTCCAGATGTTTTACAGACTATCTCACATCTGGATTTACCTATAATAATAGTTTCCTCGTCAGATTCAGACTAAACATTTTTGGAAAGACTATTATATAGGTCAGACTATGACTTTAACATAGGGTTTTGGTTTTATTAAGGGAAATAAATCTTAAAAGCCACACTTTTTGTAACTGCAAATTTGTTAGATTTCATAGTTTCACATAGGGCTTCCATAGTTCAAATTTCATAGGGCTTCCCTCAGGGAAGCCTGGCTCAGCTGGTAAAGAATCCGCCTACAATGCAGGAGATCTGGGTTCAATCCCTGGGTTAGGGAAGATACCCTGGAGAAGGGAACAGCTACCCACACCAGTATTCTGGCCTGGAGAATTCTACAGACTATAGAGTCCATGGGGTCGCAAAGAGTCGGACACAACTAAGCGACTTTCACACACTCACATAGTTTCAAAAGCTTTCCTAACTCCAGAACAGTGTAATTTTCTTAGTGGGCAATTTTATCTCTATTATCTATTTATCTACATTTATCCATATGAATGTTTGTACTGAACTCTAGCCTGATAAGACAATGCAAAGTACCAATACAGTTTTAGGTTCTTAAAAGATTTCTAGAAGTATCTGAGATTCTGTGTGTAAGTAATGCAAATACAGATTGTTTCCTTAACTCTCAATGACTCACAATGGAATGCCAATCTATAATACACACAGATTGAGAACAGGATAAACTAAGAAATCACGGTCATAAAGTGTGCAATTCAGCTAACACAGGAAGAGAATTAATATGATTGAAACAATCACTGTAACTTCTCAGAGTAGATATGTGCATAGAAAAATGGGCCTTTTAAAAAGGGTGTTCCAAAATAGTTTCTATAGTTTTGTAGGGTCAGAATTAAGGCCCATCTGCCATGATTTTTCTTCTGAGACAAAAGGCCATTTTTATGAAAAGAGTGGGAGTGTATTCAAGAAAGGGAAACCATACTAAATATCATTAAATTGGTCATCCAGATGAAGTACTGTTTTTTCTCATTATGATAAAACATGTTTATTACAGAAAATTTATATAACTCAAACAAGCCAAAAGAAGAAAGAAAAATAAAATATTCTTAAAACTAGCACCTAGAGACAAGCACTGTGAACACTAGTGTGTTGTGTTTTTCCTTCCATTTCCTATCCATATGCACCCAAATTCAGTATATTTTGTACTTTATAATCTTTTTCAGTTAATATACTATGGATAACTATTCACATTATTAAACATTATCCTAAAACATTCTTTCTAGTGTCTACATTTATTCAAACTGTATGGATGTACCATAGCTTATTTTATTAAACCTCTGTAGTGCTTCCCAGGTGGCTCAGTGGTAAAGAATCTGCTTGCCAAGCAGGAGACACCAATTCAGTCCCTGAATTGGGAAGATTCCCTGAAGGAGGAAATGGCAACCTACTCCAGGGGATTCTTGCCAGGGAAATTCCAGAGAAAGAGGAGCCAGGAGGGTTACAGTCTATGGGGTTGCAAAGAGTCACAACTTAGCAACTAAACAACAACAAAAAACTGACTATTTCAGTTTTCTCTAGATTTTCACAGTTATAAATGACCCCATATACTACAGTGAGCATATGTGTGGTTAAATGTTTGTGCATGTTTAGAATACCTTTTTATGGCAGGTTCTGTTAATGGAGTTGTGGGGTAAAAGAGTGTGTATATATTATTCTACCCGCTTTTGGAGTTACCTAATTATCCCTAGAAAAGCTGTGTATCAATTTATACTCCCACTATTAAAGTGGTTCTTTATCCCAAACCCTCACTAACTCTGGCCTTACATTACCTATTTCTTTTTAATTTTGTTGAATTTTATGTTTCTATATTGAGTTACTTCAAGTCTTTCTTGGAAGTTAGGAGGTACACAAATTTTCAATAATGTCAAACTAGATATATTTACATATTCTACCAGGGAAGATGTATCAACTGTGATAAACAGGCAAAATGTGATGCCTACTGTCTGCACAGATTTCCTAAGTTATTGTTAATGTCTGGCATGCTGAGAAAGCTAAGATGCCATTTTCACCTTCAGCTGAAGCATCCACTCTAGTTTCTATAAGGTAAGTGTCAATAGAGTTATGTTATCTTGGCCAAATTAAGAAGCCTCTGCTTATATAGGGAAGTCTACATTCTGAGATGTTGTGCAAAATCTTTCAAGAGTTCAAACATCTCAAAATGGGAAAGTACAATATCAATAAACTCTGTCAGGATTATGATATCACAGCAGATTATCCAAATCAAATGATAAATCAAGTTGTTTAAATAGGAAAATATATCAGTATTTAGCCTGTTTTGATTCTTAGTCTATGACTTTGGTTTATGCCATGCCTCCTTTAAATCTTTCATTACCCCATCAGGGTCTTTCACCTAGTTAACTTCTGTTATCCTTCAGATCTTAATTCATTATCAATTTCTCAGAGAAACTTAACCAGATCCTTACTAGCAAACTATATACTGTTCTCTATAACTTACAACTCTGTATACTTTTCTACCACAGCACCTACAAAAGCTTACAACTATTAATATAATTTATATGGTGATTTGATTGTAATGTCTATTTTCTCTTTTCATTGTAAAGCTTCATAATTTGGGTAGTTTCTTAGAAATAACCAATTCTCTATTTTAGAATAGTGGTCTCCACATTTCTTTCATTTTACCCATTAATAATTTTTTTCTAGCAAGCATACTCATAACATATACACTCTTTATAATATATACATATGTGACTGTCCTATTATGTACATTATGAAACATACAAAAATACTTTTAAAGCTTAAGATATAAAAATATTTTCCTACAGCAATGCCTGTCTTATAGCTCCCCTCTACCTCACGGTGTGTATAATTGGTACAAAGCTTAACATTTCATTTCTACTAAGTTTTTTTAAGAACAAGCTTAAAACAAAAACAAAACAAAACCCTCAAGTATAATTATTGCTATGCAACAAATGTTTTTTTCTATCCACTCTGAAGTTTCTTTCATGTGCTAATGTGGTATTTAAAAAACCTCTCCTTTAACTTACTTAGCTTTTTAAAGACCTCACACATCTAAAGATTCTTTACATTGACCAGAAACTTCCAGAGTGGTCTGAAGGTTGACAATTAATGGATAGCACTGATTTAACTTCCTACAAGAGTTTTCCCTTCTGTAGGGAAGACTGTTTGCAATTCACATAAAGCATTTTACCATGCTTTACAGATTTTTAAAAATAAGAAGGAAAGGCTTACTGAAGTTTTTCCTTCATTCATAAAATTACCACTGGGAATGTTCTGCACTATAAAACAGTCAAGAGCTGATCAATAACTATGAGTGTCTTCCTAATACCAAGGAAACATGGCTTTCATTTATTACCATTTTAATGAGGTTTTATTAGCACACATAGAAAGGAAGCAGAAAAGGTAACAGAAGATAAATTTAACAACCTTCGAACTATAAATACAAAGGGTTATAGAGATTACTGGAATATTTTAGGAGAGAGATACATAAAGATTCAATGTAAAGGAGTTCAATAATTATTAAATAGATGTGAACATCATTAGATAGTAAATGTTTCTTCAAAGATCTTAATTTGTGTCATTCGGAATGAAGTTAAAAATTCTTTTTCTGTGGGGAGGGATGGATTGGGAATTTGGGATTAGCAGACACAGACTATTATATACAGGATGGATAAACAACAAGGCCCTAACTGTACAGCACAGGGAACTATATTCAGTACCCCGTGATGAACCATAATGAAAAAGAATATTTTAAAAAAGAATTATAAAACTGAATCACTTCACCATTCAGCAGAAATTACACAATGCTGTAAATGAACTATACTTGAATAAAATAAAATTTTAAGAATACTTTTTTGGGAGACAAACCATGGAACTAATTTTGTTCTCATATACTTTTTATATTTGATATCTGAAATAAAACTTGACCACTTGACATACAGAGAAAGAAACAACTGGCAATTCCCATTCTCATCTGTATTTCAATAGCGCATTTTTTTAGGCTTTCTGTTGTTTTGCTTTCCCTAAAGAAGAGATATTGCCCTAAAGAAATTTCAGGTGGAAATTTACTTTGAGGAAGGCAGCAGGAAGGGATATTTGCTGAGAATGAAGGAAATAGAGAAGGACTTTTTGCTTCCTGCATCCCCAACTCTTAACTACTGTAACATCAGACCTCATACTTAACTGACATAAGACTCAAAACTGGAAACACATCACGATTGGTATTTTACTTCATAACCTGGTTAAAAAAAAAAAAAAAACAGAGCTACTTGAAATAATGGAACTTCCTTACCTTGCTTATTTTATCCATCTCCACAGGGGCCTTACTTTATTTAGGATTCTTTTCAGTCAGGCATGAGAAGTGAGGCTCCACAAGTACTGTAAATCTTTACCCAGTGCCAAAGGTCAGAGGGTTATCTGTGCTATGCGGTTTTAGGGTAGATGATTTTCTTTATTCTTTTCTTTCTCTCCCCATTTTTTTAAGAAAACAAAACATAGGCATATGAAACACAGCAAGCTAATTTAGGTACTAAAAAAGTTCTTCTACTGATGAACCTCTTTCTCAAGAAAACTACTAAATATCAACGTTTCAGGCATTTTACAAAGAGAAACCAGATGCAACTGCGTCCCCGCTTCCCAGCACTATTGTCTGCTAGAAAGCTTACCACACAGCTGCTAAAGCAGCAAAACAACTTCAGACCTACAAATGCGATGACTATTCAGGCAAATGCACCAATTTTGTTCTCGGGAGAAAAACAACTTTGCTTTATCTTAAAAAAAAAAAAAAGGAGTAAGGTTTTTGTTCACAAATTACACCTCATTAATAACAAGACAGATGTTTTTCACAGAGATTTTCATGTTTTAGAGTATTTCGAAAGGTAATGACTATTCAAGACTAAGCATATAAAAGTCCAGGAAAAACCATCAAAATTCTTTTCCCAATTATTTTTTTGGTTTTGATATGGAAAGTTGAACCTTAATTTTTAAACAAGGAGAAGAATATTTAAGAAAATACAGGCATTTATTGCTGCCTTCCTTTTCTCTCACCAAAATGATTTTTTCTAAAGGGAGAAATAAAATCGAGTGTAACATCCCATAAGGTGCCACTGATACAATTTTGAGACAACACAATATACAGCACAAGAGTAAAAGGCATTTATTCTTTCATGGGGCACTGTGATTTAACACTCTCTGCAGTCCTCTGAATTTAAGAGGCAGAAATACAAATTGTAACAGTATTGCTATTGCATTCAACTGAGTTACCAAAAAATTACAAAATGGCTTTCAAACACTGAAGAGTGCAAAATATCCTCTGTGATCTGCTACAATTCAAAATACAATTTGGAATTTGCTAGCTATATTTCTCCCATAATATAGCAGCAATGATTTGCCTGATCCCTTTTGCTTCCTTCTCAATGAGAATTCCTCTATCTTTTGCAGCAAGTAAAAAACTGATAAATGTTTAGAATTATACCAAATTAAGAATATAAATATGATCTCATCTGAAATTTCAATGAGATTTCTTGAATGTGCCCCACTTTCCAGAAAATGACCTTTCGGGAAAGATATTTCCTGAAAATGTCTTTCATTTTACAATTATGCTGACAAATGATTTCTTCCGCTCAAATCTTTGTAGCCCAAAAAGATGTTGGGTCCCTTGGAGCAGGACAGCATCAGTGTGTAGGCTTAACTCCAAACTGTACAGCAGTGATTCACTATCTCAGATCTTCTGAAATCAAAACCATATATTAAGCTCCTAGAGACATCTCCACCAGAATACCAAACTTTCCAACCCAATACAATCAAAATTGAACTAAATAATCTCCCACTTTTCCAAACCTGGTTTACTCCTGAAGCTCTACTCCAGTGAAGTATCATCCATTCAGGACTCTTGAGAATCAGTCCAACTTCCTTTTCACCTAATTAGATTTATAAGCAGCTAACAGCTACTAAGCACTTACTATGTACAAGAGCACTGTGTTGAGGGTTCACCACATTCTAGCACACTTAATCTTCAATTTCTTGGACACTGTGCAAGTTGAGGTTTATGGAGGGACAGTAACTTAACCAAGATCACACTAAGTGTGAGGACAGCTAGAATTCAAACCCTGGCCATCTGATCTCAAGACTCTCATTCTTCTATTTTAAATTTGAAAACTGACCTTTTGGTGGTGTATGGTTCTATCCAACACATGCACAGGTTTATGCAACCACCACCACAATCAGAAAACAGAACAATTTCATAGTATCAAGAAACGGCCAGTGCTGCCTCTGTGTAATTAATCCTGCTCCCATCCCTAATTTATGGCAATCACTGATCTATTTTCCATCCCTATAGTTTTGACTTCTCAAGAATGTCACATAATTGGAATAATACAGAGTGAATTTTGAGAATGGATTATTTCACTCAGCATGATGCCAGTGATATCCATCAACAAACTATTTCAAGTACCCATATAGTTCATTGCTTTCCATGGCTGAGGAGTAACTCAATCATATGGCTATATCACAGTTTATTTACTTACCCAGTGAAGGACAACTGCTGTTTCCAGTTTGTGGAAACAGTAAATTGAACTATACATTTTGTGTACAGGTTCTTGTGTGAACATCCATTTTCATTTTTCTAGGGTAAACATGTAGGATGGGACTGCTGAGTCACATGGCACAGGCATATTTAACTTCATAAGACAGCACTGAACGGTTTTCCAGAGTGGCTGTACCATTTTGCATTCCTACAATAATGCATACGAGTTCCAGGTGTTTTGTATCCATGTCAGCATTTGTTATTGGCAGTTTTGACATTTACAATTTTTTAGTCATTCTAATATGTATGCAGTGGTATCCTACTACAGTAAAATTTTTTACTTGCATTTCTGTAATGGCTAATGATGTTGCACATCTTTTCATAGTTCCTTTAGGTATAATAGCTATACGTGAAGGTCTCCCATCAGGCCCACATGTAATGAGTCAAGTTCTAAGCTCCCAAAATTTCACACCTGCCTTCTCTCCAATGAACTGTTTTAGTTTAAACTATTATTTTAGATTATTTCAATAACCATTTCATTGATTTCCTGTCTTTGGTACCCTTCTCCTGGGCCCATGCTCACTGATTCTCTAAATCTATCCTTTACAGTATCATTACCAGTTATCTGTCTAAACAAGGCATGTCATTTTCTCACTTCAAAATTTGATGGCTCTTCATTATTTACTATACAATATAAGACAAAGACTAAATAACTTTTTATGGTATGCAGGGTTCTTAAAACACCAACCCTAGTTAATTCTATGGTTTTAGTCTAGTCTCCACAGTTCCCACCCATGCAATCCATGATTTAGCTGTAACAAACCAATGAAGCTACCTCTTTTAATCTTTTTGTACATTTTGAGCTCCTACAATTGGAATGATTTTCCTCCATTTTTCAACTGGGCAAGTTTTCGTCATATAGTAAAATTAGTCATTTATCCTTCATGCTTACAGAATACTCTGATCACATCTCAATTTTATCTGCACATTTTCCTATGAACGCTGATAGGGCCTCCAGGCTGAAGTTAAACACTTTGGAGGCAGACATGCCATCTTACATTCAGGTTCCTTATGTCCAATCCAGGGCCTGGTGAGTATGTGCATTAGATTAATATACCACAATTTTTTAATTTTAAAAGTAATGGGGAATAACAGAGAACACACACAGAAACTTGAGAAAAATGTGTATTGTATTAACCTTAACATCAGAAATTTTGCATTTCTAATTGGCACTATCTTCCAGGCAATGTCTTTATGAGGAGTTATAAGAACTCACACAAGTCAAAACTGAATGTTGTGGAGATGGTTTCAATTTTGCAACTGATTTGCTGTTAATTAATTTATACTAATTTAATGGTAACTGCGCTCATTATCAGTAATTTCTAAATGGAGTTCAACTGATTTGCAAAGCCAAAGAGCTTCTGTGTTATAAGCCTCCTAGTAGGGCCCAAGAGACCAGCTCCAAGAAAGCATAGGAGCCTCTTTATCTGAGACCTATTAAGTTCCATAAAACACTGTACTCACTGTACTCACACACTGCTAAAATGAATACTTTACATACAGTACTGCAACTCTCAGGGCCCATAATAAGGCTCAATAATAGCAGCTAAGTGAGTTAAAAAATATTCTCCATTTGAGTGACTATGAAATGCTTCTGGCTTAATGCTGTGGATTCAAAGAACAGTTCATGTTATGGGTTTATGGAATCCATGGTTGCATTTCCTTTATTTCTCTGATCATTTAAAAACACAAAATTTAATTAAATTGGCACTGTAACAGTTACTGACCAAATCAAGACTAACTAGGCCTTCTCAGGGGACAGAATATGTCATTAGATTTATGACAAGATGCCTCCTGAGAGTTTCCTCAGTCAAAATGAAGGCTAAATTAGAACACTTTAACACAGTTATAGAACTGGCTTAAAGATAGGCATGAGCCAAAAGTTCAAATACCTTCCCCCTTATTTGTTAAAATAGTTTTTCAGATATGGGATCAATATTACCAATATTTTGTAAAGGATTTTTGAAGAGGGTCTGCACAGTAAAAATTTCCAAATTTGCTGATCTGGTGAATATTAGATTTTTACAATTGTTGTTGTTGTTACAGTTGTTGCTTGTTGTTTAGTCACTAAGTAGTCTCTGACTCTTTTATGATCCCAAGGACTATAGCTCTCCAGGATCCTCTGTTCATGGGATTTCCCAGCCAAGAATATTGGAGTGGGTTGTCATTTCTTTCTCCAGGGAATCTTCCTGACCCAGAGATCAAACCCAAGTCTCCTGCATTAGCGGGTGAATTCTTTACCACTGAACCTTGTGTGAAGTGATTTAAAGCAACAGAATAAGCTGTTTTCTAAAGAAATTTTAATTTACTGTTTGTGTACATGAAATTGCCCTGTATAGTAGGGTCTAGAGCAAACTTGGGAGTACAGATGTTTATAACATTTCCGAACCAGAAAGTGAAACGAAAGTTCACAAAATCTCCTCTTTAAGGGAAGAAGTTCTGGGCTGATTTGTGTCTCATTTCTCTATATTATATTCTACACATTGCAACAGAAAGGTATTTCTAAATATGCATCTAATCAGGCCACTTGCTTACTTGAAATCTTTTCATGGCTTCACACTGCCCTGAGGATAAAGCTGGAATCTCCTCCCATGGCTCATCAGGCGCTTTCCTCTCTCATTTCACTCTGGTCATAGTAACACTTTCGTTCCTCCAGAATACAGTCTCCTTCACCTCCTGGCCATTCCACAGAAACTCCAGCATTCCTTGAGTGTTTCCTGGGTTCTGCTATTCCCTTTGCAGAGGTAACTTTACAAGGAAGCTATGAAGCTGGAGTTTCAGAACCCTTTGTTTGCATAGGACTTCCTTGGTGGCTCAGATGGTAAAGCATCATAACCCAGAGACCTGGGTTCGATCCCTGGGTCAGGAAGATTCCCTGGAGAAGGAAATGGCAACCCACTCCAGTACTCTTGCCTAGAAAATCCCATGGACAGAGGAGCCTGGTGTCCATGGGGTTGCAAGAGGTCTATTAAAGACCCTGTATCTATATTTTTATATTGCTTTAACCTATTTTATATTATTTTATCAGACCCCCACAACCTGTATCTGCCCCAGCACCTCTGCCTGGCTGAGATCTTCCTTTAGATCTCAACACATATGTTCTCTTATTGAAAGCCATCTCCATTTTAGCCCACAAGTAGGTCAGAGGTTCCTGCCAAATGCCATAGCAGCAATCTGACTGCCACTATCAAGGAGTTCATCATACCTTATTTTAATTGGTATGTAATTATTATTCTTCCTCCTAAGTTCCCCAAATGCATAATCTGTCTACATTAAATATGGTTGTGTTCTAATGTAGGGACCACCACATGGTGAACTTGGTAAATATTTGAGAATCAGAAAACGAATTATGAAGGAGTATTCAGTGGCAAACAAAATACAGAAATATAGGGCTCAAACTACAAGATTATACCTGAGAGCCTGTGACTCATCCACTCCTTGGATGTTTGGGAAATGTACTGACTGAATGATGATAAGTATGAAGGTCACGTTTTCCTTATTAGATAAAGGAAATCAACCCTGAATATTCATTGGAAGGACTGATGCTGAAGCTGAAGCTCCAACACTTTGGCCACTTGATGCAAAGAGCTGACTCACTGGAAAAGACCCTGATGCTGGGAAAAACTGAGGGCAGGAGAAGAAGGGGCAACAGCAGATGAGATAGTTAGATGACATTGCTGACTCAATGGACATGAGTTTGAGCAAACTCCGGGAGATAGTGAAGGACAGGGAAGCCTGGTGCTGCAGTTCATGAGCTGCAGCTGGAGAGTTGCTGTTGCGACCCGCCAACAGCCGGACATAACTCAGCAACTGAACAACATCAACAAGCTGAGAAGTACGGGGAAATGTGACTGGAAACAAGATAAACAATAAAAAGCACAATAAACATGGACTAAACAGAGGTTCAGCAGTAACAAAATTAAAAACTATCATTGGCCTGACAATTATAGGCATCTAGAAGGCACAAAAATAAATTTATGAAAGATTTCCAACAAGAATAACAAAAGCCCAGATCCAGACGGCTTCACAGCTGAATTCTACCAAAAATTTCAAGAAGAGCTAACACCTATCCTACTCAAACTCTTCCAGAAAATTGCAGAGGAAGGTAAACTTCCAAACTCATTCTCTGAGGCCACAATCACCCTAATACCAAAACCTGACAAAGATGCCACAAAAAAAAGAAAACTACAGGCCAATATCACAGATGAACATAAATGCAAAAATCCTTAACAGCAATCAGAATCCAACAACACATTAAAAAGATCATACACCATGACCAAACTGGGCTTTATCCCAGGGATGCAAGGATTCTTCAGTATCCACAAATCAATCAATGTAATTCACCACATTAACAAATTGAAAAATAAAAGCATATGATTATCTCAATAGATGCAGAGAAAGCATTTGACAAAATTCAACATCCATTTATGATAAAAACCCTCCAGAAAGGAACATACCTCAACATAATAAAAGCTATATATGACAAACCCACAGCAAACATTATATTCAATGCTGAAATATTGAAAGCATTTCCCCTAAAGTCAGGAACAAGACAAGAGTGCCCACTTTCACCATTACTATTCAACATAGCTCTGGAAGTTTTGGCCACAGCAATCAGAGCAGAAAAAGAAATAAAAGGAATCCAAATTGGAAAAGAAGAAGTAAAACTCTCACTGTTTGCAGATGACATGATCTTCTACATAGAAAACCCTAAAGACTCACCAGAAAATTACTAGAGCTAATCAATGAATATAGTAAAGTTGAGGGATATAAAATCAACACACAGAAATCCCTTGCATTCCTATACACTAATAATGAGAAAGTAGAAAAAGAAATTAAGGAAACAATTCCATTCTCCATTGCAACAAAAAGAATAAAATACTTAGGAATATACCTACCTAAAGAAACTAATGACCTATATATATAAAATTATGAAACACTGATGAAAGAAATCAAAGAAGACACTAATAGATGGAGAAATATACCATGTTCATGGATCAGAAGAATCAATATAGTGAAAATGAGTATACTACCCAAAGCAATCTACAGATTCAATGCAATCCCTATCAAGCTACCAGTGATATTTCTCATAGAGCTGGAACAAATGATTTCACAATTTGTATGGAAATATAAAAAACCTCAAATAACCAAAGCCATCTTGAGAAAGAAGAATGGAACTGGAGGAATCAACCTGCCAGACTTCAGGCTATACTACAAAGTCACAGTCATCAAGACAGTATGGTACTGGCACAAAGACAGACATATAGATCATGGAACAAAATAGAAAGCCCAGAGATAAATCCACACACCTATGGACAGCTTATCTTCGACAAAGGAGGCAAGAATATACAGTGGATTAAAGACAATCTTTTTAACAAGTGGTGCTGGGAAAACTGGTCAACCACTTGTAAAAGAATGAAATTAGATCACTTTCTAACACCATACACAAAAATAAACTCAAAATGGATTAAAGATCTAAACGTAAGACAAGAAACTATAAAACTCTTAGAGGAGAACATAGGCAAAACACTCTCTGACATAAATCACAGCAGGATCCTCTATGATCCACCTCCCAGAATACTGGAAATAAAAGCAAAAATAAACAAATGGGATCTAATTAAAATTAAAAGCTTCTGCACAACAAAGGAAACTATAAGCAAGGTGAAAAGACAGCCTTCTGAATGGGAGAAAATAATAGCAAATGAAGCAACTGACAAACAACTAATCTCAAAAATATACAAGCAGCTTATGCAGCTCAACTCCAGAAAAATAAATGACCCAATCAAAAAATGGGCCAAAGAACTAAATAGACATTTCTCCAAAGAAGACATACGAATGGCTAACAAACACATGAAAAGATGCTCAACATCACTCATTATCAGAGAAATGCAAATCAAAACCACAATGAGGTACCATTTCACACCAGTCAGAATGGCTGCGATCCAAAAGTCAACAAGCAATAAATGCTGGAGAGGGTGTGGAGAAAAGGGAACCCTCTTACACTGTTGGTGGGAATGCAAACTAGTACAGCCACTATGGAGAACAGTGTGGAGATTCCTTAAAAAACTGGAAATAGAACTGCCTTATGACCCAGCAATCCCACTGCTGGGCATACACACTGAGGAAACCAGAATTGAAAGAGACACATGTACCCCAATGTTCATCGCAGCACTGTTTATAATAGCCAGGACATGGAAGCAACCTAGATGTCCATCAGCAGACAAATGCATAAGAAAGCTGTGGTACATATACACAATGGAGTATTACTCAGCCATTAAAAAGAATACATTTGAATCAGTCCTAATGAGGTGGATGAAACTGGAGCCGATTATACAGAGTGAAGTAAGCCAGAAAGAATAACACCCATACAGTATACTAACACATATATATGGAATTTAGAAAGATGGTAATGATAACCCTGTATGCAAGACAGCAAAAGAGACACAGATGCATAGAACAGACTTTTGGACTCTGTGGGAGAGGGAGAGGGTGGGATGATTTGGGAGAATGGCATTGAAACATGTATACTATCATGTAAGGAACAAATTGCCAGTCTAGGTTCAATGCAGGATACAGTTGGGGCTGGTGCACTGGGATGACCCAGAGAGATGATATGCGGAGTGAGGTGGGAGGGTGGTTCAGGATTGGGAACACGTGTACATCTGTGGTGGATTCATGTCAATGTATGGCAAAACCAATACAGTATTGTAAAGTAAAAAAAAAATAAATAAATAAAAATAAATAAAAGTATTTAATAGAAAAAAATAACAAACTAGAACTAAGCATTATTAAGTTATAAAAAATTAACATAGCTATTTAGGAAAAATATTACTGTACTAGGTGATCTAGACCAGTGTTTCCACTTTTATGTACATACTAGTCACCTAGTAATTGTGTTAAAATGGAAGCTCTGATTCAGTAGACCTGGGGAAGGGACAGGGGGAACTTGAAATTCAACATTTAAATAAAATTTCAGATTATGCTACTGATCCTGGGACCACATTTTGAAGAGCAAAGACTATCAAGTCTACACCTGGAGTTGCCAAACCATAGCAACATGGCCTACTGCCTCTGGGTAACCTGCCAGCTAAAAAATTTAGCTCAAAATTCACATTTCTGAGTGGTCAGAAAAAAATTTTAAACAATATTTTATGACACATCAAAAATTACACAAAACTCGAATTTCAGTCTCCAGGGACTTCCTTGGTCGTCCAGTGGCTAAGATGCCATGCTCCCAATGCAGGGAGCCCGGGTTTGATCTTTAGCTGGGGAATTAGACTCCACATATAAGAGTTCTCATGCCACAACTAAGAGTTCAAATGCAGCAACTAGAAAGTCTGCATGCTGCAATGAAGACCAAAGATGCCAGGTGCCACAACTAAGACCCACTACAGCCAAATAAAATTTTTTTTTAACTTTAGTTTCCATAAATAAATCTTTATTGGACCATAACCAACACCCATACATTTATGAATTTTCTATGCTGCTTTGTGCTAAGTGCCAGAGTCAGGCATTTGTGGAAGAGACAATATGGCCCACTGTATTCATCCGCATAGGCTGCCATGACAAAATGCCATGGACTGGATAACAATAGAAATTACATTCTCAAGGTTCTGGAGACTGGGAAGTCCAAGATCAAGGTGTGGCAGGAGTCTATTTCTGATAAGAACTGTCTTCCTGAGAGAGTGCTCTGGTATTTCTTCCTCTTCTTATAAGGGCACCAGCCCTATTAGATTAGGACCCCACACTCATGACCTCATTCAGCATTTATCACACTTTCAAAGGCTATGTCTTCAAATACAGGCACATTAGGGATTAGAATTTCATCATATGAATTTGGCGGGAACATAAAACATTCAGCTCATAACATCCACAAAGCCTAAAATATTTACTATCTGGCTCTTTACAAAGAAGATCTTCCTAGTCCTGGTCTAGACCCTTGCTTCTCAAAATGGGCAGAAATACAAAAATTTCAGGCTTCACCCAGACATAGTAAATTTTTTTTTTTAACTTTATTTTACTTTACATTACTATATTGGTTTTGCCATACATTGACATGAATCTGCCACGGGTGTACATGAGTTCCCAATCCTGAACCCCCTCCCACCTCCCACCCCATAGCATCTCTCTGGATCATCCCCGTGCACCAGCCCCAAGCATCCTGTATCCTGTATCGAACATAGACTGGCGATTTGTTTCTTACATGATAGTATACATGTTTCAATGCCATTCTCCCAAATCATCCCACCCTCTCCCTCTCCCTCAGAGTCCAAAAGTCTGTTCTATACATCTGTGTCTCTTGTTGTTTCCCATACAGGGCTGTCATTACCATCTTTCTAAATTTCATATATATGTGTTAGTACACTGTATTGGTGTTTTTCTTTCTGGCTTACTTCACTATGTACAATCGGCTCGTTTTATCCATCTCATTAGAACTGATTCAAATGTATTATTTTTAATGGCTGAGTAATACTCCATTGTGTATATGTACCACAGCTTTCTTATCCATTCATCTGCTGATGGACATCTAGGTTGTTTCCATGTCCTGGCTATTATAAACAGTGCTGCAATGAACAATGGGGTACTTATGCAGCTCAATTCCAGAAAAATAAACAACCCAATCAAAAAATGGGCCAAAGAACTAAATAGACATTTCTCCAAAGAAGACATACAGATGGCTAACAAACACATGAAAAGATGCTCAACATCTCTCATTATCAGAGAAATGCAAATCAAAACCACAATGAGGTACCATTTCACACCAGTCAGAATGGCTGCAATCCAAAAGTCTACAAGCAATAAATGCTGGAGAGGGTGTGGAGAAAAGGGAACCCTCTTACACTGTTGGTGGGAATGCAAACTAGTACAGCCACTATGGAGAACAGTGTGGAGATTCCTTTAAAAACTGGAAATAGAACTGCCATATGACCCAGCAATCCCACTGCTGGGCATACACACCGAGGAAACCAGAAATGAAAGAGGACATAGTAAATTTTAACAAGGCTCCTGGGTAAATCCATACACATATTAAAGCTCAAGAAGTAGTAGTTTTCACATCTAATGATCATGGAAAGTAACATGGGAAAAAAATGTTTTTAAATCCAGGTTTTCAGACTCCAACCTGGGAGAAGAACCTTTTTCTTTTTTCTTTCCTTTTTTTTTAAAAAACTTATTATTATTAGGTAATTTATTTTAATTGGAGGCTAATACTTTACAATATTGTATTGGTTTTGCCATACATTGACATGAATCCACCATGGGTGTACACGTGTTCCCCATCCTGAACCACCCTCCCACCTCACTCCTTGTACCATCCCTCTGGGTCTTCCCAGTGCACCAGCCCCAAGCATCCTGTATCCTGCATTGAACCTGGACTGGCAATTCGTTTCTTATATGATAGTATATGTTTCAATGCCGTTCTCCCAAATCATCCCACCCTCTCCCTCTCCCACAGAGTCCAAAAGTCTGTTCTATGCATCTGTGTCTCTTTTGCTGTCTTGCATACAGGGTTATCATTACCATCTTTCTAAATTCCATATATATGTGTTAGTATACTGTATGGGTGTTATTCTTTCTGGCTTACTTCACTCTGTATAATCGGCTCCAGTTTCATCCACCTCATTAGGACTGATTCAAATGTATTCTTTTTAATGGCTGAGTAATACTCCATTGTGTATATGTACCACAGCTTTCTTATGCATTTGTCTGCTGATGGACATCTAGGTTGCTTCCATGTCCTGGCTATTATAAACAGTGCTGCGATGAACATTGGGGTACATGTGTCTCTTTCAATTCTGGTTTCCTCAGTGTGTATGCCCAGCAGTGGGATTGCTGGGTCATAAGGCAGTTCTATTTCCAGTTTTTTAAGGAATCTCCACACTGTTCTCCATAGTGGCTGTACTAGTTTGCATTCCCACCAACAGTGTAAGAGGGTTCTCTTTCCTCCACACCCTCTCCAGCATGTATTGCTTGTAGACTTTTGGATCACAGCCATTCTGCCTGGCGTGAAATGGTACCTCATTGTGGTTTTGATTTGCATTTCTCTGATAATGAGTGATGTTGAGCATCTTTTCATGTGTTTGTTAGCCATCTGTATGTCTTCTTTGGAGAAATGTAGATCAATGGAACAAGATAGAAAGCTAAGAGATAAACCCATGCACCTATGGACACCTTACCTTTGACAAAGGAGGCAAGAATATGTACAATGGAGAAAAGACAATCTCTTTTAACAGGTGGTGCTGGGAAAACTGGCCAACCACTTGTAAAAGAATGAAACTAGAACACTTTCTAACACCATACACAAAAATAAACTCAAAATGGATTAAAGATCCAAATGTAAGACCAGAAACTATAAAACTCTTAGAGGACAACATAGGCAAAACACTCTCCAACATAAATCACAGCAGGATCCTCTATGATCCACTTCCCAGAATACTGGAAATAAAAGCAAAAATAAACAAATGGGACCTAATTAAAATTAAAAGCTTCTGCACAACAAAAGAAACTATAAGCAAGGTGAAAAGACGGCCTTCAGAATGGGAGAAAATAATAGCAAATGAAGCAACTGACAAACAACTAATCTCAAAAATATACAAGCAACTCCTGCAGCTCAATTAAAGAAAAATAAACAACCCAATCAAAAAATGGGCCAAATAACTAAATAGACATTTCTCCAAAGAAGACATACAGAGAAGAACCATTTTAAAAACAGTTATAACAGCTAACATTTGTTGAGGACTTACAATGCAATTTACAATCCAATGTTAACTCTTATATGTATTATGTTATTTAATCTTCCTAACATTCTAAAATAACTATTATCTCTATTGAGGCAAACAACTAGGATTTAATTTGTTAATAAACTGTGGAACCTGTAAGTTATATTGAGGCAGTAGACACGAAAGTTAGTCAGCTGATGCTTTTCCCCTGTCAGTGCCACGTGCTTCTGTAACAGTGTATTGTACATGATGTACTATTGGAAAGCCTGATTCCATCTGGGACTACAGAAATACTCCCAGAAGAGTTAAGACTTAAAAGCGGGGCAAGATTTTTTCCAAACAGAAAGTATAGGTCTCTAATTCTGTCCAGAAAGTATCAAAAATATTTTAAAATGGAAGATTACCTTTCATCCAAGAAAAAGAATTTAAGAAAAGATAAACAGATGATTAACTGGAACTTTTGTATGGCTTTCACAGTTTCATTAACCTACAAACATTCTGTCTTTAATTAGAGGTAGTTACAAATGGTCAAACAAAAATCTTTTTTATTGTCTTAATGAAACAGTATTTTTTTAGTGACGGGATGTTTTAGACATGGAAGCTCCATTTCTTTTGAGCAACAGGTTTTTAAGAATTTTTTTTTATTTAAGTATTAAGGTTCTAAAATGTGATCTGAATATCAATCACACGTGGCACTGTTGGACAGTACAGAGAAGGAAATCTTTAAGATTTTCACTCAGTAAATTAGGAAAAAATATTTCACCATTCCCCAAAGTCTCTAACTGTCAACATGTTTTGTCTTGGTAACAGATTAAACACAAAATTAAAAAATGATAACTTAGAGATACTTAACAACGAAGGAAGTGAAATGCAGTACTTTTTAAATGTTCTCTTTAATTTGTACTTATAATCAATTTTATGGCCTACATAGTAGGTGGTTTCCAAAGATCATTCCTTTAAGAAGTCTACCGACTTCAGTTAATTGAAGTTATTTTGTAATTATTTGAAAAGAAAGAATAAAAGAATGTAATCAGATACTGTTCAGAGCAACTTTTTCTACTAAAAGTGAAAATTATCTGTGGTAAAGCACAAGAAGAACTGAAGAGAGAGAAAAAATGTGAGGCTATGTCCTCAAAGATCTTGCCTGTGGTAAATGATAGCAATAATGTTAACGGAATGTTTACACCAACCCTAAAACGGTCTGTTAACAAAAAAAAAAGTAAAATGATCTCATAGAAACTAGTGCTGCATTACAAAGTCAAAGCTAATCTGGACAGAATAGTTAATGATATTTATGTTGTTGATACATTACTTCAGCAGTTAAAGACTCCTGACATCAGTAATGGTATTTGGGCTGGTAGTCAGCATCAAAGCACCGTATTATCCGAAATTAATTTATACACTAAAAGTCAGTACAGAATTATACAACTGAAATTGTTCACCATTAGGAAGATTTTGTTATACAATGCCATGTCTTTTTTACTCCATCTTAAGTTATGCAGTCAGAAGCATGCAGACCAACCACATCATACGGATTTTCACCTGCAGCATGCTTTCAGAGATTTTCTGAGGGTTATCTAAGACTTCCTTAGCTGAGAGAGGTGAGGGAATACAGTCTCTGAAAAGACTTATGCTTGCTTTAAAAACGTCACTTCTATATTTCATAAACTGAATGATTCTAATTCTCCTGAAAACAAAATCTCTATTATAGTAAGGTTCACAATGAACTGTTTCTGATCATCATGCCACAAAATCTTGTTCTGCCTTGATGATAGGAAGATTACAGCTTCTCCAGTTAGATCAATTTGGCTCACTAGTACTGGTTCTCTGTTTCCTTTCTTGAGATATGTAGCCACACAACCAACCCAGTTCTATCAATACTATAGGGAAAGATAACACCCAGAAATCTCACTTAATTTTATCATGCTTCTACACAAACTGGCTAATGGACTTTAAAATTACATTTGCATTGCTGTATGGTAGAAACCATCACAACACTGTACAGCAAATTTTCTCCAATTAAAAAAATTACATCATTAACCAGGGACTGTTTCTTTAGATGCCTACTCCTAGAGCTGGGAGTTGTAACTTTCAGTTCAGTCGCTCAGTTGTGTCCGACTCTTTGCGACCCCATGAATTGCAGCATGCCAAGCCTCCCTGTCCATCACCAACTCCCAGAGTTCACCCAAACTCATGTCCAACGAGTCGGTGATGCCATCCAGCCATCTCATCCTCGGTCGTCCCCTTCTCCTCCTGCCCCAAATCTCTCCCAGCATCAGAGTCTTTTCCAATGAGTCAACTCTTCACATGAGGTGGTCAAAGTATTGGAGTTTTAGCTTTAGCATCAGTCCTTCCAATGAACATCCAGGACCAATCTCCTTTAGAATGGACTGGTTGGATCTCCTTGCAGTCCAAGGGACTCTCAAGAGTCTTCTCCAACACCACACTTCAAAAGCATCAATTCTTCGGCGCTCAGCTTTCTTCGCACTCAGTTCAACTCTCACATCCATACATGACCACTGGAAAAACCATAGCCTTGACTAGATGGACCTTTGTTGGCAAAGTAATGTCTCTGTTTTTGGATATGCTATCTAGTTTGGTCATAACTTTCCTTCCAGTAAGCATATTTTAATTTCATGGCTGCAATCACCATCTGCAGTGATTTTGGAGCCCCCCAAAATAAAATATGACACTGTTTCCCCATCTATTTCCCATGAAGTGATTTCCCATTGAAATATGTATAATATCATATAAGAAACAAACCTCCAGTCTAGGTTCGATGCAGGATACAGGATGCTTGGTGCTGGTACACTGGGATGACCCAGAGCGATGGTATGAGGAGGGAGGTAGGAGGGGGGTTCAGGATTGGGAACACGTGTACACCTTGGCGGATTCATGTTGATGTATGGCAAAACCAATACAGTACTGTAAAGTAAAATAAAGTTAAAAAAAAAAAATTCCAACAGCAAGTAGAAAAAAAAGAAAGTTCTAACCTTAGATTTCTCAAAAAGAGATCTCTAAGTTTTGAAGGTGTGATTTTAAATATTTTAGATCTTTACAATTGGTGCTAAATAGCCTACTCACTAATCATGTTTGCTGTGAAATATTTAATAGCACAAATTCTTTGACAAAATAGAAGCTAAAGATGATCTAGTATCAGTGTCCTAAATGCTAAACTAAAATAGCACTATATAAGTAATCCTCCCCTTTTCACTTTCTTCCACACAGACAAAACAATTAAGAACAGTTTCTGACAATCAGCTTATGAAAACAGTCCTCTTGTGATTAGAAACTCTAACTTCAGAATTTGAAGCCAATTTCTGAAATAAACAGGCAATAAAAGAGGAACAAATTATTCCAATCAGCCTATTATCAGGGAGCACAACTGTGCTATTAATTTTGCTTCAGTTTATTATATGATGAATGAAACAAACACTTTAAAATTCTATTTAAAACTGAACTAAACACTGAAAGTGCCAAGGGGGTAAAAAACCTAAGTGAAAATAATCACTACAAAGATACAATATCTTGAAGAAAATCACAAACCACAATTTAGAACAAATCACATAAACGTTAAATCACAAGCCCAGTGCTTTTTATCCAACTCCCTCAAAGTAAACAACTTCCAATAAAATCAAACTGTGTATCTTAAAACCATTAAACCAGAACAAACTAGCAACATTAAAATACTTCCACTGCTCTGACAATATTTATATTACACTAACAAATACACAAGAATCTTTTTAGTCACTTTAATAAACAAAACATTCTACATTTCAGGGAATGGAGATTTGAGGGTTTAGAGTAAAATGTTCTAAAATAATTTTCAATATTCAGTACAATTAAATTTAGTTAATCAGATTTGGGAGAATATTTGGGAGAAAATCAGACAAGTCAACTGAATCTTGTTTAATCCTTCTTGTTTTAAGCAGTGGTCACATTCGTTATATTTTTTTAATCTAGTGCTATAACGCCTTACATAAAAAAGAATTTTAAATGACTGTTACAGGAACTGAAATACATGAACTCCTTCATCTATTTCTTTTTTTCAGAAACAAAGAACTATATATATTACTAAGGAGAATATGTCCCAGTAACACACTTTTTTAATGAAAACTTAATTATCAGAAATTGAACAAAAAGGGCATCAGAAAGGGGATTAGTATGAAAACGAAATTTTGAGACCTCAGTTTGCTACTCAAACTGACTGAATCAGCAAACAAAAGCATTTAAATTTCATTTCCAAGCCCACTTAGTAAATCTAGTTCCAGTTAGAGTATCTTTAATGTGCAGAAGCTCAGTAAAAGCAAGTATTTGCCATGTAAGACACAGATAGTGTTCCCTTAACCTACTGCCCTTTAGACATATCACTCTCTGTTAAACAGGCAGCTACTGCCAGATGCTCGCGCTAAAAATGATCACAGATGGTCAGCTGTCCAGTTAACAGAAGATACTGCCCACCCCCAACGGCCAAAAGTAAGAAGGAAAAGAGTGAGAGCTGTTAACACTTGGTTGCTTAGTGGGGTAAACCCATTCGCTTGCTATAATCTGGGCTAGGCCCCACGGTGACTTTTAAGAAAAGGAAAGTGGGATCCCAGGACTCTAAAAATTAGAAGGCATCTTAAAGGTGATCTAGTTAACAGCTGTACAATGTGTCAATCTGTACCACTGCATCCCTGCCAGTCACCCATTCCAGCTCTGTCCCTGAAATTCCAGGGGGTATGGAACGTGCCTCTAACAAGAAAGCCCTAAAGCCATGAAAAAGTCCTCTGCCACCCTGCACTGCAGTTACTCCAGCCACTCAGTCTAACTCCAGTTGGGAAACATGGGGCTATTTTAATAGACGGGGTATATAGACTATAACAGAATCATTTCCTATTTTTATACACTATAAAATGATTTTAAACTGAATTACCCCAAATGGCATATCAAAGGATCATACCATAAAAAAACTCAGGCAGTAAACATATGCAATTTATTTTTAAAACACAGGAAGAAATAAAGGTTTATAGAATGAAAGCTATTATATAGAGATTATAAAAGATTTTAACAAAAATCAATGGATCTTCTATATATACATAAATGTATGCTATCTGCAGAAAAAAATTAAATTTTAAAGAACTGTTTTTAATTGGCAAAGTTTTAATAAATGTTTCTCTCAACTTTTCAAAAGCAGAGCATTACTTTTTTTTTCCAATTACTCATCTGTTTAGAATAAGCTACTAATATGTTAAAAAAGATTGCTCTAAGAATCTCCTGTTTTGTATCTTCAGTGTATTTATATTTCTAAACTATCAGTGAATAAGTTGGAGGTTTTAAGCTTGATGTATGATTTTTCATCAACAATTGTCTCAAAGCCTGTTTCTTACTTGATACTGACTAAAATTTTCGAGATGAAATGACATGCCTATGGAAAGGGAAGGCACCCTGAGAAAGCATGGCTAGAGATAAATGCTGCTAAGTGCTTGACAGTAGGTTGGGCTAATGTCATCTGAGTATCAGTGGCTTAAGGAAGGTCACCCTGGAACATATGTAACTTCTCATCCTTTATAAAGCTGCATGACAGGGATCAACTGTGAAACTTATTTAACCTAATACAGATTCGATTAAAATCCAAAACAACAAGATTACAAGCAAAATGCCATCTGGAAAAGTACTGCCAAGAACTGGAGGGTGGGGTTCTGTGTCCTTGGGTCTGAAAAGAGATTTGCACCATTGCTTCTTAGTCACAGGGACTCTGGTCTAATGCTGCGAGGCCAGGGAAATGAAGCCTTCCTGGATGGGACCACTGTGCCTCTTTCCTGCCCGCACACCAAAGGGTGGTCTGTGACGGGGAAAGCCAGAGTGCTTGTAAATGTCTAGTATGTGCAGAAGGGGCTGTAACAATCCAGTAGGAATTCAGCTCATGATCATAAACTTGCTGCTTTGTGCTTAAGGGTAAAAATCTACTCTGAGCAACAAACAACTAAGTGTGCAGTCTATACCTTGAGTATCTGTTTATACTCATGCATTTATTGTAGTTGTAAGTGTCTTTATTATTACCTTCTCCTAAACACGTTTACATAACAAAACCCTTTCACTGTGCAAAGATAGGATGAATAGCAAATAAAACAGTGTCTTTCAGAACTCTGATGAACCCAAACATAAAATTAAGTGCTTTTTTTCTTGACTGTTTCTGTGTTAGAACTACATACAGTAAGTATTTACAGTTACATGGTTCATATGTAACGGTGTTATTTTGTACATAATTTACATATTTTTACACATGCAAAATAATACACCTATACAGAACTCTCCGGCAATTTTTTTAATTGGTTATTTATTTGTTAATACAATTTTAAATCTTACAGTCCATTTACAAGTATTACAGAATATTGGCTATATTCCCCATGTTGTACCATAATCCTAGAGCCTGTCTTACACCGAATAATTTTTATACCCCTCTCTCCCCCACCCTATAGTGCCTCTCCCCTCCACACTGGTAAGCATTAATTTGCTCTTTATGTCTCTAAGGCAATTTCTAAATTAATCTGATCATCTGGTATAACAATATTGTTATTTTCACATTTCTATTCTACATCCACCATACAGTCACAAGAATAGATCGGTATCTCACTCCACCAGAAGTGAACTTCAGAAAGAAAGTTAGATGCCCAATGGTGGGGAGAAGATAGAAACATATATTGGCTCAGATGGTAAAGAATCTGCCTGCAATGCGGGAGACACAGGTTCGATCCCTGGGTTGAGAGGATCCCCTGGAGGAGGAAATGGCAACCCACTCCAGTATTCTTGCCTGGAGAACCCCATGGACAGAGGAGCCTGACGGGCTGCAGTCCATGGGGCTGCAAAGAGTCAGACACGACTGAGTGGCTGAGCACTTGTGACACTGTGCCCAGTCACTCAGTGGTGAGTCAAGGACCCCTGAATGACTTATGCAGTAGAATACACACGGTGAGGTAGCAAAGTCACTTCTTTCATCACTAAGTCAGTGACTCTGCCTTATATCCAATAACTTCTTCTCCCAAATGGTCAGAGAGGAAGGAAAAAAAGGAAAAGCAGCGTACAGGTTCACTCACCTAAACCACTGAGAGTGTAGAGAAGGCCACTGGTATCTAAGAAAATGGGTCCGTGCTCCTGCTGCCCCTCCTCTTTGTAGTACAGCTTGTAGCCTTGAATGGTTGCTGTATCCTCAGCGTCTTGCTGCCACTTCACAGAAATGGTGGTACAGTTCAGAGGTTCCAAATGTAACTCTGGAGATTTAGGGGCTAGAAAAATTCACCAGATGTGTATGTTTAAGAAAACTCCTAATTCACATGAAAACACAGGAGAGTGGAGAGCTCTCCGTTCTAAATCAACAACTGCATGAAAGTTCAATTCCAATAATTACACTTGCCCTTCATATTAAAAATTATACAATGATATTAAACTTTGAGACAGAATTAAAAGTATAAGAAGTGAAGAAGAAGTGAAGTCGTGTCCGACTCTGTGACCCCATGGACTGTAGCCAATCAGGCTCCTCCGTCCATGGGATTTTCCAGGCAAGAGTGCTGGAGTGGATTGCCATTTCCTTCTCCAAAAGTATAAGATACTATGAAAAAAAACTAAGGAATTGGGTTGGTCAAAAAGTTTGGGTTTTTCCATAACAGTGTATGAAAACCCAAATGAACTTTTTGGCCAATCCAATATATAAATAAGGACAAAATTATATTTGTGGATTTTAAGTTTTTCAAAGAAGCAATATGTATTTCATAATTTTATAAAATTTTTTATTTGAAGGATAATTACTTTACAGGATTTTGTTGTTTTTGCCAAATATAAAAACAAATCAGTCATATGTATTTCCTAATTTTGACCATCTAATTGTGATTAATCAATTAACAACAAAAAGCCCAGTCACATTACACTCCACATTAGTAAAAGAGGAGGAGGGTCTGGGACTTCCTAGTATTATGATCTTTCTATTAAGTTGATGATTTGTTTAAAAATATATGGTAGGATCCTGATTCAGTTCAGTTCAGTCACTCAGTCATGTACGACTCTTTGCGACCCCATGAACTGCATCACACCAGGCCTCCCTGTCCATCACCAACTCCCGGAGTCCACCCAAACCCATGTCCATCGAGTTGGTGATGCCATCCAGCTACCTCACCCTCTGTCATCCCCTTCTCCTCCTGCCCTCAATCCCTCCCAGCATCAGAGTCTTTTCCAATGAGTCAACTCTTCACATGAGGTGGCCAAAGTACTGGAGTTTCAGCTTTAGCATCAGTCCTTCCAATGAACACTCAAGACTGATCTCCTTTAGAATGGACTGATTGGATCTCCTTGCAGTCCAAGGGACTCTCAAGAGTCTTTTCCAACACCACACTTCAAAAGCATCAATTGTTCGGCACTCAGCTTTCTTCACAGTCCAACTCTCACATCTATACATGACCACTGGAAAAACCATAGCTAACTCCCGGAGTCCACCCAAACCCATGTCCATCGAGTTGGTGATGCCATCCAGCTACCTCACCCTCTGTCATCCCCTTCTCCTCCTGCCCTCAATCCCTCCCAGCATCAGAGTCTTTTCCAATGAGTCAACTCTTCACATGAGGTGGCCAAAGTACTGGAGTTTCAGCTTTAGCATCAGTCCTTCCAATGAACACTCAAGACTGATCTCCTTTAGAATGGACTGATTGGATCTCCTTGCAGTCCAAGGGACTCTCAAGAGTCTTTTCCAACACCACACTTCAAAAGCATCAATTGTTCGGCACTCAGCTTTCTTCACAGTCCAACTCTCACATCTATACATGACCACTGGAAAAACCATAGCCTTGACTAGACGGACCTTTGTTGACAAAGTGATGTCTCTGCTTTTTAATATGCTGCCTAGGTTGATCATAACTTCCAAGGAGTGTCTTTTAATTTCATGGCTGCAATCACCATCTGCAGTGATTTTGGAGCCCAGAAAAATTGAGCGTTCTATTTCGTTGCTTTGAGTGTGGTGGCTGTGCCAACGTAGGAGTTAATTAGGTCTCTATTAATAAATAACTTGGTAATTCAATTTGATTTAGATCCATGTATATTTTTAAAATTTATTTATTTTTTAATTGAAGGTAATTGCTTTACAGAATTTTGCTGCTTTCTGTCAAATCTCAACATGAATCAGACATAGGTATACATATATTCCCTCTCTCTTACCTCCCTCCCAACTCGCTCCCCATCCCACCCCTCTAGGCTGATACAGAGCTCCTGTTTCAAGTTACCTGAGACATATAGCAAATTGCCGTTGGTTATCTGTTTTGCATATGGTAATGTAAGTTTCCTTGTTACTATCTCCATACATCCTACCTCTCCTCCCCTTTCCCCGCATCTATAAGTCTGTTCTCTATGTCTGTTTCTCCACTGCCGCCCTGCAAATAAATTCTTTGGTACCATCTTTCTGGATTCCATATATATATGTTAGTATATGATATTTATCTTTCTCTTTCTGACTTACTTCACTCTGTATAATATGGACCCATGTATCTTTGAAGGATGTGCAAATTAAACAGAGTAACCAAAAGTTTAAATTGTTTTCAATTAAACCCATGATCTATGGAATATTTTAAGACAAAATTTAAAAATATAAACCTAAGTTAGATAAGACAAAAAAGAAAGATACTGTGTTATTCTTCCTTAATAGTCCACATTTACCTTTCACACTTGTAGCTTTGGGTGTCTGTGTGAGGTCCACACTGAAGACTCTCCCAGCCCCACTCTGGTGGCAGCAGTAATCCTCACCAGGTAGACACTATCAGGTTTCAGGCCTTCCAAGAGGTGCTCATAACTGGTCCCTGGGAGCTCCAGAACTTGGATGGAATTGTCAGTGCTCAGGCGGAAGGAGAGGCGGTAGAAGACCACCTGGCCCCGCCGGTACTTGGCTGGGATGGGCAGCCAGGAGACGAGGATATCAGTGGGACTTCGACTTGTCAAACTAATTTCAGGAGGTCTCAGGGGAACTAGTCATAAAAGAAGGCATATTGCTTATCAATATTTAGAATTAAAATAATCAACTAGCACACTAGTATTTACTGAAGTATCTTAGCAGCAGCACATCACATATATAATAAAGGAGAGGTACTTTCAACCCTGGCTAAGACTTCCAGTCAAGCAGAGTACAAACCAGAAAAAGGAAGGAAAAAATACTGAAGGGAGGATCCAGTGTAGAGAACTAAAGAAAGCAAGATTTTCATCAATGTTGCTGTGATTATTTTGATGTTGTCTGGGATGAATATGAGCTTACTTAATACTCATAAAAAACATGAGAATATTTCTCAATAACTTTACCAAGATGCCTTAAAACATTGAAAAGAGAATTACACAAGAATGGAGAAGTTGAGGACAGCAGGGTTAAAACCTGACAAATAATTTGAAGTGTTTAACAGCTGTATCTTAAAAATTAGTGTGACTTTTTTTATCCCCAACTATAATATATCTCCATGCTGCTTAACATGAATACAAGGATTTTCCTGTAAATAATCTGAATATAACTGGCACTCCAGGAAAATGGGTCAAGAATACTGGGAAGTATTCTTTCTAATATTAAAAGTTAAGATGAATTCTGGAGTTAGCCTCTGTGTAACTGAGTCCTTGTTCTATCAATTTCTACTGTGTATTATCTTGGCCAAATTAATTTCTCTGTGTCTAGGTTTCTTCATATACAAAATGGGAATGAAAACAGTATTTTCTTCTACAGGCTTCTACCACAAGTGATGGAAACTCTTTGTCCAACTGCAAAAGATGAAAACCCTGGTGTCATCCTGGACTCCTCCACACACTCCCCACATTCAATCCCGTGGCTCTGTGACTCATATGGCCACTCCCTTGGTCCCTGCACCATCACCCTCAGCCTGTATTGTCGCTGACAATACAGCCTCCTAACAGACATCCCTGCCTCTGTCCTCATCTCTAACATTTAGTCTCAACACATTTGCTATTAAATTCCAGGTCAGATCTTGTCATTATTCTCCTCAAAATAGATCCCATTTCACTCACAGGAAGTCCTCACTGAAGCTTCAAAACCCTATCCATTGATACTTGTATGGTTGGCTCCTCATTCTATGCCTCATCTCCTGCTACTTTCTGCTGTTCCCTCCACTGTAGCCATGCTTGTGCTTCAGGCCCTTAGCAATTTCTGCTTCCTCTCCTAGAATGCACATCTTCCAGTCATTTGCTTAGCCAGTCCCCTCATTTTCATTTCCTTTGTGTGTATGTTAGTTGCTCAGTGTCCGACTCTTTGCGACTCCGTGCACTGTAGTCCATCAGATTCTTCTGTTCTTGGAATTCTCCAGTCAAGGATATTGGAGTGGGTATCCATTCCCTTCTTCAGGGGATCAAATCTAGTTCTCCTGCATTGCAGATAGATTCTTTACCATTTGAGCCACCAGGGAAGCCCCTTCATTTCCTCTGGGTCTTCAAATGCAACCCATGATAGGAGGTATCTCTGTCTGAAGCCTTACTCCCCTTCCCTGCTTTCTTCCTTCTTCTCAACACTTATTACTATCTAACCTAGTATATATCACTCGGTGTTTATCTTATTTATTGTTCCTCTCCCTCTTCTCCCACAGTAGAAAGTAAGCTCCACAAGTTATGGGCCAATTTTTCATTTCTTTCATTCACTACTAAATACTGAACAACACATAGCAGGTACTCAATAAATATTTGTTGAATTAATGAAATAATAGGTAGAAAAGGGAAAACTAAGCATTTCTGAGTCCTTTACAGAACACATGAATTCTCACAAAAACCCAGTGAAGAGAGTGTCATTATTATTTCTACTTTATAGCTAAGGAAACTGAGGTAGAGAGGTGAAATCACTTACCCAAGGTCACACAGCTTGGAAGTGAGGAAGTAGATCTAAAGCCTGCATTCTCACGCCTACACTTTACTACTCTTATATAACAATGGTTCTTCTATCATAGGGCTAGGTCGGGATTAAATGAGCCACTGGAAGAAAGGTTTTTACAAATTTCACAAATATTAGCTGTGTCTGCTGTGTACCCTAGGAGACCCACACCGAGTAGAATGGCAACCCACTCCAGTACCTTGCCTGAAGCCTGACAAGCACAGGCTGAGGAAATGGGAGGAGGATACTGATGTGGAAACCGAAAAAGCAGGGTCAGAAGTCTGTATGTTATCCAGAAAACAAAATGAAATTTAATTAAACAAAAAAGTTGCAAAATAAGGCAAGGTTTAGAGGAGAAAACTTTGAGATCAGAACTGAACTGGAACTGGCAAGTTTAACCAGTGGCTTGCTATGCTTTAGACACATTTTCTTCTATGGTGCAATACCCCATAAACCCAAAGCAACAACAGCAGCAAACACCAGCCTGTGTTTCACTTTAGGTATGCGTGTCAGAGGTTGTTAAACATAATGAGATAACTAGAGAGTTATCTCTAGTCATGGTTTACCCTAAAACGGAATAAACTCAAATGTGGAATTCAGCATCCAGATCAGTGATAATTTTTTCCTTTAGTGAAAGTCTGAATTTATAAATAAACAGTTACACAAGTGGCATTATAAAAATATGAGATGTAGGACTAAATGGATGAAGAAAAAGATTTGAGAATCATTTATATTAAAATGCTTTGAAAACTAAAGGAGGACCATTTCTTGAGGATGGATAAGAAAACATTTGTAAAGGGGGAACAGTGTAATTAAGTATATTTTATTTTATTTTATTTTTTTTTAAAGGATAAGTAAAAAGAACTACAACTTTATTAAAAGTAAATAAATGTAACATATAATATGTACAGATGGCACATGGTGCCAATTTTATTTGCAGACAGTATTCCAGAGTTCACAAGTTACACCTTTGCCACAGCCTTGGCTAAATCTTGAACTAGTGTAGAATTCAGCTGTGCTAGAGTGCTGATCTTAGCATGCTTAGATGTGGCATACTTGTTCTTGATAGTCATGTGCTTTGAAAGTCCTCGGTTCACCATGACCACATTCTTTGCCAGATGTTGCATAACACCCAGAAGGGATTCTTCAGTGTATGACAGGTAATGCTGTAGAGTTGGTGTCCATTCACCATTATCAAGAATTTTCAGTGCTAGGCAAAAAGCTCCCGCTGCAATCTGAGAAGGAGGAAAGTGCACCATGTCGTAGTCCAGCATAGTTAGTTCCATCAAATATTTGGCCAGAGTATGTAGCTCAACATCAACCTCTCCAATCTTAGATGCTCTCCGAAGGAAATGCAGGGGTAGAGGGCGACCCAGATTAAAATTTAAAGCTCTTAGAATCTTCATTTCCATCTGTCTGATTTGAAACTTGGTGTAGGTGTTGTCAGTCACAAAGGCAAAGTCACCGATTTCTGGAGGGTACATTTCCTCATATTTGCTTGCAACAAACATGGCAGTGACTCCAACCAGCTGCAGCATCTTCTTGGGCACACAGTTATCCTGCATGAACCGATCAATTATGGAAACAGTCATGTACATGGTCTCCTGCAGTAACCTGAATTTCATTTGAACTTGCACTAGCCAGTCAATTAGGATGGCTCTCATGTTTGCAGTGACTTCACGACCCATTAGGTATTTTGGTTTGACTGCTTGCTCTTCCTCAAGTTGTCTTAGATAAGCATAGATATCTTTTACATATTCACTACAAAGGTTTGGATCCGCTCCGTCTTCCGCATCCACATCACTCACTGCAAGAATTACATCTGAGAAAGCCTGACACAGATATTCTTCTGCAGGGGCACAGCCAGATGTTTCCATGGGGCTTGGAGACGGAGTATCGACCAAAATAGGCTCGGGGGAAAGTTTCTCTTCCTTAACAGGCTCGGGTTCCGGCTCTGGCTCCAGCTGGGGCTCCGGCACAGGTACAGGAGGAGCCTTTTCCAGAGGTTTTGTTACTTTTTTAGCAGTAACTTTTCCAGCAGGTAAAGTTTTTGCTTCCTTTTTCAGAGGCAGTTTGGCCTGCGGTTGTTCACTGACTTTGTTACCGATGTCTCCAAGAGCTGTACGGGGCCTCAGCCCGGGCTTAGATGTTGCAACAGCGGCCACAGGCACGCGCTTGGCCCCTGCCATACTGATCTTCGCCTTATTTTCAGCATTAATTTTCGTGTTCCTGGTGATCCGGAGCGCCATGGCNTTAAGTATATTTTAAATAATCCCCTTTTACACTGTAGAGTACAAAAATGGGCTGTAGAGAGGACCTGAAGAGCGAGATGAAGAGTCAGAGGAGGAGAATCAGTTCTATCAGGACTATTTTAACAGACAGAATTTCCCACCATTATAAGAATATATGGGCTTCCCCTGTGGCTCAGATGGTAAAGAATCGCCCTGTAATTCAGGAGAACTGGGTTCGATCCCTGAGTCGGGAAGATCCTCTGGAGAAGGAAATGGCAACCCACTCCAGTATTCTTGCCTGGAGAACTTCAGGGACAGAGGAGCCTGGCGGGCTCCATACAGTCCATAGGGTCACAAAGAGTTGGACATGATTGAACGATTAACATTTTCACTTTCGTAAGAGTACATGGAGGCCCACCCTCAAACGCACAGCAATTCAACTTCCAACTGGAGATAACAAATTGAACAAGTAATACTTTCCTCCTTAAGCAGAATAAACACAAATTTTTCTAAAAATAAGCTATCTGATTTTATAAGAATTTCTTAATTGATGGTACTAAATTTTATAAACTTTCAGTTTCAGAAATTCAATTCCTCTGGCCTCCAGTCTTTACACTCAATGTAACTGTCATTACATTTATTCCTGCCTAGAGAATCTCACATTTTGTTTCACTTAGTAAAGAAAATAAAAAAGTCTGCAATGCATTTACAATTTAAACTAGGAACTTGAAGAAATATGACAATTTTGTTATTAAAATTTGCATTATGTGTCTGCATTTGTTCAAATAAATATTTATAGCTCATGAAATTTAAAATTATTACTAAATCAGATGACCAATTAAAAAACTATGAATTATAAATAAAAGTGTTCTTTATCTTTATCATATTCTGTTACTGTCAAAAATTGAGAGTAAGATCTAAAACGGTAAATTAGCCTGCTAGTTATCACATCTGGTTTTTGCTGTGTTTTTTTTTCAACCAAAACCAGGATATTTTCTCTTAAAACACATATTGCTTTAAAGTTGTAATAAACAATTAATATTCATGCTTAGATATCTTAGAATCCGTTTTCTTACCATCTTCTAAAGTGTTCTGTATCACATGGTCGGACATCTGACTGGCCCCCATTGGCATATATGCCACAATGTAGAAAGTATAATTGCTGGCAGGTTCCAAGTCATCAATAATATAATGTGTGGTGTCGTTTCCAATGACTACTTGATACTCTTCATTATTTAAACCTAGATTAAATAATTGGTGTTTAAAAATTATGAATATTCAAAATTAAATTAACAAGATCATTACCATTTAACAAGACTACGAAACACTGATCCTTGGATCGCTGTTATTTTTGTGACTGAAAAATGTGAATAGGAAGGTTTTTATTTTCTAAAAGTAACCATGTTTTGCTACAAGTTTTTAGCTTGAATTTTTCCTGAAGAAATCAAACTGAAAACAATTAATCTTCTCTAAAGTTCATTTAACGTCTAGTCAAAACCCACAGCAGAGACAATGTACAGCAGTAACACAACAGAGTTTAATACTACAGAACACTGTAGTTCATAACAGTGTAAATCTTACTTGCTTAAACTCACGGTTTCTTTTTTCTTTTAAACATAAATGGAGAGACAGTAGGGAACGTAATGGCTCGACTCTTTATAAAAATAAACCAAACCAAAAGTTGTCCTGCAAAAGGTCTCATTTTGCCCCTAGAGATTTTATTAAATTTGACTGACACAAGTTGTTCTTTTATTTATACTAAAAGCAAAAGAACTGGGAGGCACAGAACGTGCTTCAAAACGTTTTGTTCCACTATGAGGTACCCACCCCCCCACGCCCAAAGAGGAAAAATACTCTCAGCAATTCTTAGTAAAATATGCATGGCAAGATATAGAAGAGGATTTGTCTTTGTGGGATTTAATTCCTACAGAGCAAACCTGTAAAGTGGAATAAGAGCGCTGGCAGCTACTGTGCTTTGTGAACAATTCACAGTAAATGCACGTCAACTTAATCAAAACTCTCTAAGGATGGAGCCCCTTCTCTCCACACTGGATTTATAAACAAAACAGAAGGCAAATTCCACTATTAGTTTTCCCACATTTCTGAATTAACTTGATAGCATTTTAATTAGACAAGATTACAGGCATTTCACAACAGACTAGCTAATGGCTCGTTAATTAGGAACTGCATAGTACGATTTCTGACCTACCAAACAAGGTCCTTGAGTTCAAATTAAAAAGCCTTGTGCTGCCTATGAATAGACCACTGAGCTGCATGTGGAGGCTCTAATGAAATAGCCATAATAGCGAACAAGAGTGGTCTCCACCAAAGCCAGCATTCCTTTTACCTTCTTAAATCACTAAAAAGGGTATTAACATACTCCAACATGCTTAGTTATCAGATTTTCATTCTTCTTGCTACCATGACCTCTGATTTAAATTCAAAATACTACTTCAAAATACAAAAAACAAACAACAACAAACCACCTGTTTCTACAGACAATTAGAGCACTATTCTTTGAAATTTGTTTGGAATGTCTACTGCATAAAAAGCAGACTGTGTAAACAACTAAAATCTGTAAACCTCTTCTATGGTTTCCATGAGAAATCAACAGTGAAATCTCTAGGATTTGTAACTAGTTTTTCCATTTCCTCTACATTTTTTGCTAAAAGAAAATATGAGGATAAAAAAGATTCCAGATATGGCACTGAGTAAAAATTTTAAGACAGATTTGATTTCCACTTTTATATAATAAATGAGATATCAATAAAGAGTGTCCTGCTCAATTTTTAAAGAGTTCAATGAGATTTCAGAAAACATTCAAAATATACAAAATTATATTATGGGGAATTTGAAAACGTTTACTTTCCCTCTTGAAAATAACATGCTACAGTGACTAAAGTTCACCTTATTAAGTAGTTACACCATTGTTCCTATGTGATTGTGTACTTAAATTGGTACACTAAGTCTTAAGGAATTGATACCTTGGCTGAAATGAAATTCATAAAGTACACCACTCTAACTTTTGAGCAGGCAAAGATGGTACTTATTTCTAAACAAAAATCTTAAACTATACTTAAATACATAAAGAATCCACTCCAATATTCTTCCTGGAGAATCCCATGAACAGAGGAGCCTGGCAGGCTATACAGTCTGGAGGGTTGCAAAGAGTCAAACAGGACTAAAGGGACTGAGCAGGCATGCATAAAGTATAAAATAATACAAAATTTAGCAAAAAACTGATACACAGATCATATAGTAATTATTTTTATTAAAAGAGGTAAATGCCGCAGAACTTCAAAACTTTCTGTGGATTATGTAAAACATCATTTATATTGAAAACAAAGCCGTGACAGTAAGTAGCACTTAAAAATAAACACTTCTCAAATTGCTTACCTTCTGCTTTCATGTAGTGTACAGAATAAGCGATGACTTTGTCTGAATTGTAAAGTGGCCTCTCCCAAGCTAAAAGGATGGCTGAACTCGACATGGTTTCAGCATGCACATTATAGGGAGCACTGGGTCTGTCTTCTGACATTACTACAGTCAGTCTGGCTCTAGATAAAATTGATCCTTGGCTGTTCTCAGCCATGCACTGATAAATAGCATCATCTTCAGGAATAATCTGGTTAATTACCAATTTACTGAAGGAAGAAAAAAATTATTTCAATGAAACGTCTAAGGATGACATAAAAATAAAGTTATGCTAAGCGCACTCTAAACTTTAAGTAACAAGTTACTGAGAGCAACCTGTGTAACCAGCCCTACTAAGGAAAAACCTATATGAATTGTTTAAAATTACTTTTATTTTTTGAGTCTATATAAATAAGTATGTGTGGTATCTAAATCCTTTTGGCTTGAGGTGACAGCTTGATCTCTTTTTTAAATTTGGCTTTTATTAAGGAAGTATATTAAGTATATTAACATTAATCATTAATAGCATCTAATTTCTATAATGTTGCAATGTTACATAAAACTCAGGTCAATAAAAACGTTCAGAAGTTTTGTTCAACATATGAGAATGGTACAAGAAGATTCCTATTTACACTAATAAAAATGAATTCTTAAAATCATTAAATTTGAACTGTGGAGGAATGCTTAGAGACTTAATTATTTCCTTCTAAATTCTTCCTTTATGAAGCAAGGAACTGAGACTCCAAAGGGTTTACATGCTGCTAAAAATTTAGCTGGTGGCTTACCAGGACCAGAAGCCAGGTCTGGAGAACCATTCCAACTTTTACTATAATCGACGATGATCCACATATAAAATACAAAAGGATTCTGGCATGCTGATATTATAGTCTTAAGTTAATTTCTTATTGTTACTTCAGTTTAAAATACCAATTTAGGTATTTGATGTTATAACCATTTCACATAAGAATTACTAAATCATTATGTTTTATCTAAAATAGTAGCAAAGTGACTTAGCCTACCTGTTGTACATTTTAATTCTACCATTTGAATGTATCTTCCTCCCATTTTTCAACCATGACATTTTGGGTGAGGGTATTCCTTCTGCCTGACATACAAATCGAGCAGTACCAGCTCGAGGCCTCGTTAAACTTTCTGGCCATTCGACAAATGAAGGAGGAGCTATTTAAAAAAAAAGAAAATATTTTTGTGGTACAAACACAAATCAGACAGTCAAAGAAGAGAACAGCAAATGATACAAGTCCCCATCCCTGAAAATATCTGACATTCTAAGCTTCCTGCCTGTATTCTACATCTATTAAAATCTCTCCCTCTGGATGCCTTTCCTCTGCATTGCTCAGTTAGATGTCCATTTCCCACAGGCTTTCCCCATTGACACCAAACATACAAACACACTGAAAATATGTGTGCCATGTTCCTAATTTGCACATAGACAATAGATTAAAATTGTAGACTGGTCAATGTGTATATGAATTTGTAGGTGGATGAGGAGATAAAAGGGAAGCTTAACTAAGAAGGACCATGATGTTATAAAAGCAAACATGATGAACACTTCAGAGTGATTCTAGTCATATTTTAACACAAGGCTTTGACTTCCTCCTAAAATTCATTACTGGATTATAATATTTCATATCAACTTTCACATAAATGCTACAGAATTAAAGAAAAGTGGAAGTAAGCTATGAGATAAAACAGTAAATGTTAAAATGTAAGATTCTCCTAATGCAGAAAGAAAGGAAACATACCCAATACAGTTAAAGTTGCCATGGCAACTGTAAAGTTGCGTGTGCCTGGGGTAGTGGCCCGACAAACATACACTCCAGCATGTTGCAGCCTGATGTCAGATATCATGAGGTTACCATTTCCAAGTACCCGAGTATTAAAGACATCAATGGACTTGTGATCTATTTCAAAGAGAATACTTGAGTTAAAACAATGTAATATATGATCTAAACTTTGACAGAAGATCACTATCCAAACAATCATTATCACAAAAGGTCTAAAATTTTCTCTACTAAAACCTTTCATCTACACTCTGTAACACCAAAAAGTTAAAAGCCATGTAACTGCCAAACATGTGTGTTGTATATAAACATGTTATCAATTTCACTAGTATGAACAAAGTTGAAGGAAAAGATTTTTTTTGTTTTTTTCAGAAGACTTACCAAGACGGCTCCAAGAAATGATTGGTTTGGGATTTCCCGTGGCCACACATTCTAAAACAACAGTCTGATGAAGGGATGTTGTTATGTTTTGTGGACCTGCTACAATGGTTGGTGTGTGGAAGGACTTAGACTCCTTACCTTTAAGAGGGAAAAGGCAGGAGATGCGAAAATATTATAAATAAGATATAATAAATGAATTAAAATATCTATTCTGAAGTCACTTTTTTCCTTTTCTAAAACAACTTAATTGAGATATAACTCACCCATTTGAAGTACAATTCAACTGCGTTTAGTACTTCTGGAGTTGTACATTTACCATAACCAATTTTAAAGCATTTTCATTACCCCAAAAACAAATTCCATTCTATCAGCAGTCACTCTCAAAGGTCCCCATAGGCTGACAATCACTGGTCTACTTTCCGTCTGAGTTTGCCTATTCCAGATATTTAATAAAAAAGGAATCACATCTTATATGGTCTTTCAGAACTGGCTTCTTTTCATTTAAACATTAGTTTAAGGTTCATTTACGTTGTACTATGTACCACTACTTCATTTCTTTTTACTGAATAATAATAATAATTAAATAATTAATCAAATGGATAAGATACATCTTGTTTATTCATTCATTGGTTGATGGACACTTAGGTTGTTTCCATATTATCCACTTTTAATTGAGGTTCAAACACCGACTTAATACTTTCACTAATCTTGTTAATGTGACAGTGGGGAGAATGAAGAAGTGAGAGAGTGCTTTTGTCTTTATGCTTCATACCAAGAAGCATAGATATCACCTAAAATTAAAATATGGCATTAAAAATTTAATTTCAGTTTTGATGTTTTCTAAAAAATTTTTTAATCTTAAAAGATCTTTTAGGAAGTAATACCTCTTGTGAAGAGTAAACATTCATGTGAAGTTCAACAGTGTTTTTAGGACAGGTTTTTTTCCCACAACATACAAGTAATTTTAATTATTTAAAAATAAAAAACTAGCATCTGTGTATAATTCCATTTTAATAAAACACATTTCTTCATATTCATCTCTCTAGCTAGTTTCCCTTCTAACTATATTCATGTATGGCAAAATACATGAAATTATATACACTTAATGTTATAATGATCACCTCTAGATATGGACTAGGGACATTTTAAAACATATCTTTGTACTTTTCATATTGTTTAATGTAAAAAAAAAAGTATTTTACTTTCATGGACATTACTCTTTATAATAAAGCATGCAATGTTTCTACAAATGATAATTTTTCCTAGAACAACAGACAGAAAAAAACAAACTGGAAACAAATACATTTTTATTGACAATGGAAAATTCTACTAGAACTAGATGATTATTATTCTTTTTTGAGCCTTTCTGCATTTTATATTTTAAAAACAAAAGTATTTATAAAACAAAAATTCAGTCTTTCTTAAAGATGTTGATATTAACATATAAAACAAGTTAGAGGAAGAAGAGTGCTTAAATATATAAAAAAGATCATTTTCCAACTAGATTACAATAAAATTTAAATGAAATTAAAGTACTACTTTAGAGCATACTATTATAACCAGAGAAGGAAAATTAATACCTGGGCCAATTAAAACTTGAAAATAAACTTCTATGTGTTACCTGGAATCACTGTGAGAGAGGCCTCCATACTTTTACGTCTGTGGGCTATAGTAGCAGCAACACAACGGTAATTTCCAGCATCCCTTTGGTCAACATCATATATCTGCAGTACTCCTGTTGGCAGGGCAGTTATCCTATCACTAGAAGAAACATGATTAAACTCTTTGTAGTAGATTTTATATTCTATTTTAACATTTATCCTATGGTAAGAATTAATATACTCAATCTTTTAAAAATGCCAGATGCAATACTTTCAAGACTAAAATATCAGCTTGATTCAGTTGTTTTCATTTGGGCTATAACTCTGTAAAACGCAAGTAATTATGCTGTATTTGACTTGTGAAATCTATTGGTGTAATTTTACACAGAATCTCACTTGACATGATAACTTACATTTAGAGCTTAGTATGGTTAGTACTTTTAGTACTTAGTACATTTAGAACTTACAATCTAGAGCTTAGTATGATTTTTTTTCCAAATTCCCGACTTTTTGCCTGTTAGTATCTAGGTATTCGTCAGGATTTATCTGAATGTAAATTTTTTTTAAAGCTCTTCCTTGAATAAGTTTGTCCATCTTAGTGCTCTTTACCGTTTCAGCAAGCAATTTGAGCCACTAAGGAACACTGCTGCTCATTAGGACAGGAACCAAACTTTTGAAGTTGCTGCCAAGTTCCTGACCCCTAAACTCTGACCACCTCGGAGCACAAGGTATATGCATGCATGCACGTGACTCTGTGTGTGTGTGTGTGTGTGTGTGTGTGGTGTAGTATAGAAGGGGCTGCTAAGCAATTGGCAAAGATGGAAGTGGGCAACCATTATTGTATATATGGGAAACCCTTAAATCTTTAAAATAGCATTGCTACTCTCAGTAGTCAAAGTGTAATTTAGTTTCCTAAATTCTTGGGCTGCAATCCAGGTGCCCAGGGCATCCCATGGTTGGAAAAGATGTTTGAGGAAAAGAACAAAGCACTAAGAGAATCTGAATTCTGACCTGAACCAAGTGTCCCATGTACCAGAGACTGATAATCTAATTCTTAGCCTAAGTTTGAGATGTCTTAAAGTATCTGCCTACAATGTGGGAGACCTGGGTTCGATCCCTGGGTTGGGAAGATTCCCTGGAGAAGGAAATGGGCAACCTACTCCAGGACTCTTGCCTGGAGAATCCCAAGGTCAGAGGAGCCTGGTAGGCTACAGTCCATGGGGTCGCAAAGAGTCAGACACGACTGAGCGACTTCACATTAAGAAATTAGTTATGGCTTTCGTAAACAAAAATGAGTTTCACCATGATCCTTCTCCATATATCGTTTTATGATGAAATCTTTGGTCCTTCTGTATCATCTTCAAAGACAAAAGCTGCATTTACCTGTCCATAGTTACAGATAGAGTTGTCCGATTAAATTCCCATGTTATGGCCGCAGGAGGATTTGATGAAATCTTGCATGCAAATCTAGCTACTCCACCTTCTTGGACCTCAATAGAAATTGGCTGAACTTCAAATGCGGAAATAGCTATAAGATAAAGTTTTTCACATTCAGAATACGTATATGCACTATTATGTAATGCTTGGAAATAAAATTATGCTGGATATTACTTATCAAACTTGAACTTCTGCTCAGACATAAGGCCAACTCAACGTAACAAGCACAAAGAGAAATTAAAAGATAAATTTAGAAAAACCACGGGGCAGTTACCTTACCAAAGGAGTTTAGTCTTTCCCAAAATGAAATTCTCAAGAATCTTAGATTTCAGAAAAAAATGAACATAACTTAAACAAAAAACAGCAATTATTAATGGTAGATAATGATATATTAAGCTGTGCAGTACAAATCTCAACTACTAGTGTATTTCAGAGGACAGGGAAATCACTAAAGGCAGACTAGTCAGGTAAAAACCTTTCACAAGGATTTTTTAAAATTTATTATTATTATTATTATTATTTTGGCTGTATTGGGTCTTTGTTGCTTTTGTGCAGGCTTTTCGAGTGGGGACAACGTTTTGCTGCAGAGTGTAGGCTTCTCATTGCATGGCTTCTCTAGTTGCAGAGTACAGGCTCTAGGGTGGGTGGGCTTCAGTAATTAATTGCAGCAAATGGGCTCAGTAGTTGCAGCTTTTGGACTCTAGAGCACAGGCTCAATAGCTGCAATGCATGGGCTTAGTTGATCTGTGGCATGTGGGATATTCCCTGACCAGGGATCAAACTTGTGTCTCCAACATGGCAGAAGGATTATTATCCACTGTTCCATCACTGAAGTCCCAACAAGGACTGGTTTTAAATTGAGTTTTTAAGAACCCATTGGGTTTACATAGAAGGAGAAAAACAGGACATTACAGATGAAAGGAGTAACATGAAGGCAAGAACCGAAGAAAGAAATGTACAGCCTGTGTTCACAGGATTGTGAGGCAGCAGCCAGAATTAACTATTGTAGAATAAATCAGATTAAAAGTTCATGGCAGAGTGGAAGGAGAGTAGAGATAAAACAGGTTTGTACCATGGTACAAAATAAGGCATCACTGAAAAGCTTCAAGGAAAGGACTATCATGGTAACAGTAGTGTGTGGGAAAATTAATCAGGTACTATTAGGATGGATTGAAGAAAAAGAGCCATAAGTCAAAAGACCAACAGTCTGTTTAAATAATAATGACAGAACCGGGTGGCAGCAGTGAGAACAGAGAGATTCTGCAGATATTGTAATGAAAACAGACTTGGTTTTTATTGGACACAGATATGTCATTCCATGTTTGGAATAAAATGAGGTTGGTATTGATGGAGCAGAATGAGAGTGGAAAAAGTGAAGACATATGATGTGTTTGAAAAATAAACACACACAGATTCAAGAGACTATTTATAGACTTAAGTCTTGAAATGTTGATATTTTCTAGAGATAATTCTTCTTTACTCTTGTAGACAAGCCTCCAAGTTTTACATTTTGATGGAGCCCAGACTCCAGGTAATAGTGTAGCTTGCCTTTCCTCTACTAAGTCTTCCAGGATATAAAGAAAGGGCCACAATAATAGTCTCACTCTCCATCCTTAAACCCCAGTTCAAAAATAAATATGCATATATACAATTTTCAACAAAATGAGAAATTATGAAGAAATATAGAAGTAATAAGGGCTGGATGACTTATGCCTCATTGCACTGGGAAGTGTAAGAGGTTACAGAAGACTAACAAATTCTGCCTTGGACGTGACTTCATTAATCTGTAAATGGATCATGGGCCTTTAGAGGTATAGAAAAAAGTCAGTGAGTAATAATGAAAATACTCTTAGGAATATCTCCTTCCAAAAAGGATGGAGTGAGGGTAAATTAATATTTTGTGTATGTTATCAAAACATTCTTACTATTTCAAAACAGCAGTTTCAAACTGCTGTTGTCAGTAGACTCAGAAGGTTAAAAGCATTTTTATGATAATCATCCTTTGCCTTTTTTACCTTCATTTCTCTTGAGTATACAGTGCTTCCAGAAGCTACATGATGGGTGATATAGAGCAACAAACCTAATTCACTGTGAGAATCCAACTGTAACTAAGCTAATTTAAAAGATTTGGACAAATGTAAAACAGTGTCACTCATCTTACTAAAATTTTTTGGAAAACAGTTATTTTTTCATTAAATGTGCTATCTTAATATGTAATTCATCAGTGTTTTCAAAATTAATACTTTTGAAATTTATCACTTTTAATTTCTAATAATAAAGTATTATTAAATATAACCTACCTAAACAAAAGCTCTTTGGAGTCCTCAAGATTTAAGCATATAAAGAGTGAGACTAACATGTTTAAGGATCACTATTCAAGAACACTGGACTCTCTCTGTGATTCAGGTCCTTATCACCAACTGAATGGAAGTCTTGAAGGAGTGTCTTTAGGTGAGATCTGTCCTGATATCAGAGTCACCTTCGAGAGTGATGTTCATAAAAAACAAATTTGATTTGTGATACTGATGAATTATTTAGTCCCTATAAAACTCTATCACTTTGCATTCAACCACTTGAAATTATGTCTCACAGACACTGAACTATTTATGACTCTCTGAATATACTGTATTTCACATCTCTGAACAATATAAAGCTTTCCTTCTCTTTCAAATATTGTAGATCCCTTTGTCCATCTGATAAAATCCTATTATCATTTAAAACCTAGTTCTCTTGTCTCACCCTTTGGGAAGCTGTTCCTGACTTTTTTCTTCTATAGAACTCCTTTAGAATGAAGACCTTTATTGCTACTTTTATCTCACAGTATTATTGTCACATATTCACAAGACTGTCTCCCATTCCACATTCTGAGCTCAATAAGGACAAGTAGTGGGTCATAACATTGCAGGATCCCTTAAGTCAGTGAATGGTATAGACCTGGCACTAAAACAATACCTGTTGAATTAAACTGAAAATTTGTAAATGTTCTCTAATTCTACCCCAAGACAGATGGGTCATGCTGGAGAGTTCTGACAAAACATGGTCCACTGGAGAAGGGAATGGCAAACCACTTCAGTATTGCTGCCTTGAGAACCCTATGAACAGTATAAAAAGGCCAAAAGATATGACACTGAAAGATTAACTCCCCCACTCAGTAAGTGCCCAATAGTCTACTGGAGAAGAGTAGGGAAATAACTCCAGAAAGAATGAAGAGATGGAGACAGAGCAAAAACAACGCCCAGTTGTGGATGTGATGGGTGATGGAAGTAAAGTCCAATGCTGTAAAGAACAGTACTGTGTAGGAACCTGGAATGTTTGGTCCATGAATCAAGGTAAATTGGAAGTGGTCAAACAAGAGGTGTCAAGAGTGAATGTCGACATTCTAGGAAATCAGTGAACTAAAATGGACTGGAATGAGTGAATGTAACTCAGATGACCATTATGTGGGCAAGAATCCCTTAGAAAAAAATGGAGTAGCCATCATAGTCAACAAAGGAGTCTGAAATGCAATACTTGGGTGCAATGTCAAAAATGACATAATGATCTAGGTTTATTTCCAAGGCAAACCATTCAATATCGCAGTAATCCAAGTCTATACCAAACCACTAAGGCCGAAGAAGCATGAAGTTAAATGACTCTATGATGACCTAGAAAATCTTCTAGAATTAACACCAAAAAAAAAGATGTCCTTTCCATCATAGGGGACTGGAATGCAAAAGTAGGAAGTCAAGAGATACCTGGAGTAACAGGCAAGTCTGGCCCTAAGAGTACAAAATAAAGTAGACCAAAGGCTAACAGTTTTACCAAGAGAACACACTGGTCATAGCAAACACTCTTCCAACAACACAAGAGATGACTCTACACATGGCCAATAGTGATATCAGATTATATTCTTTGCAGCTGAAGATGGAGAAGCTCTATACCATCAGCAAATTGACTCTATGATGACCTAGAAAATCTTCTAGAATTAACACCAAAAAAAAAGATGTCCTTTCCATCATAGGGGACTGGAATGCAAAAGTAGGAAGTCAAGAGATACCTGGAGTAACAGGCAAGTCTGGCCCTAAGAGTACAAAATAAAGTAGACCAAAGGCTAACAGTTTTACCAAGAGAACACACTGGTCATAGCAAACACTCTTCCAACAACACAAGAGATGACTCTACACATGGCCAATAGTGATATCAGATTATATTCTTTGCAGCTGAAGATGGAGAAGCTCTATACCATCAGCAAAACAAGACTGGGAGCTGACTGTGGCTCAGATCATGAACTCCTTATTGCAAAATCTAGATTAAATTGAAGAAAGTAGGGAAAACCACCAGACCATCCAAGGATGACCTAATCAAATCCTTTATGATTATACAGTGGAAGTGACAAATAGATTCAAGGGATTAGATCTGATGGAGAGAGTGCCTGAAGAACTATAGACAGAGGTTCATAACATTGTACAGGAGGCAGTGATCAAGACCATCCCCAAGAAAAACAAAGGCAAAATGGTTGTGTGAGGAAGTCTTACAAGTAGCTGAGAAAGAGAGAGGCTAAAGACAAAGGAGAAAAGGAAAAATATACCATCTGAATGCAGAGTTCCAAAAAACAGCAAGGAGAGATAAAGCCTTCATCAGCGATCACTGCAGGTAAAAAAAAAAAAAAGGAAAAAAAAAAGAATGGGAAAGACTAAACATCTCTTCAAGAAACTATAGATACCAAGGGAACATTCCATGCAAAGATGTCCACAATAAACAACAGAAACAGTATGGACCTAACAGAAGCAGAAGATATTAACAAAAGGTGGGAAGAATACACGGAAGAATTATACAAAAAAGGTCTTAAGACCCAGATAACCACAGTGGAATGAATACTCACTTAGAGCCATATACGAAGCATCACCACAAACAAAGCTAGTGAACGTGGAATTCCAGTTGAGATATTTCAAATCTTAAAAGATGATGCTGTGAAAGTGCTGCAGTCAATATGCCAGCAAATCTGGAAAACTCAGCAGTGGCCACAGGACTGGAAAAGGTCAGTTTTCATTCCAATACTGAGAATGGCAATGCCGAAGAATGCTCAATATACAGCACAATTACACTCATCTCACATGCTAGCAAAGTAATACTCAAAATTATCCAAGCCAGGCGTCAATAGTACATGAACCAAGAACTTCCAGATGTTCAAGCTGGATTTAGAAAACGCAGAGGAACAAGAGATCAAATTGCCAGCATCCACTCGATCACCAAAAAAGCAAAAGAGTTCCAGGAAAAACATCTACTTCTGCTTTATTGACTATGCCAAAGCCTTTGACTGTGTGGATCACAACAAACTGTGGAAAATTCTTTAAGAGATGGGAATACCAGACCACCTTACTTGACTCCTGAGAAATTTGTATGCAGGTCAAGAAGAAACAGTTAGAACCAGACATGGAACAACAGACTGGTTCCAAATAGGAAAAGGAGTACCTCAAGGTTGTATACTGTCACCCTGCTTATTTAACTTCTATGCAGAGTACATCATGAGAAACACTGGGCTGGAAGAAGCACAAGCTGGAATCAAGATTGCTGGGAGAAATATCAATAACTTCAGATATGCAGATGACCCACCCTTATGGCAGAAAGTGAAGAGCCTTTTGATAAATGTGCAAGAGGAGAGTGAAAAAGTTGGCTTAAAGCTCAACATTCAAAAAACTAAGATCATGGCATCTGGTCCCATCATTTCATGGTAAATGATGGGTAAACAATGGAAATAGTAAGAGACTTTATTTTCTTTGGATCCAAAATCACGGCAGATGGTGATTGCAGTCATGAAATTAAAAGACACTTGATCCTTGAAAGAAAAGCTATGACCAACCTAGATGGCATATTAAATAGCAGAGACATTACTTTACCAACAAAGGTCCATCTAGTCAAACCTATGGTTTTCTCAGTAGTCATGTATGGATACAAGAGTTGGAATATAAAGAAAGCTGAGTGCCAAAGAATTGATGCTTTTGAACTGTGGTGTTGGAGAAGACCCTTGAGAGTCCCTTGGACTGAAAGGAGATCCAACCAGTCTATCCCAAAGTAAATCAGTCCTGAACAGTCATTGGAAGGACTGATGCTAAAGTTGAAGCTCCAATACTTGGGCTACTTGATGTGAAGAAGTGACTCACTGGAAAAGACCCTGATGTTGGGAAAGACTGAAGGCAGGAGGAGAAGGGAATGACAGATGATGAAATGGTTGGATGGCATCACCGACTCAATGCACATGAGTTTGAGCAAGCTCTGAGGGTTGGTGCAAGACAGGGAAGCCTGTGTACTGCAGTCCGTGGGGTCGCAAAGAGTCGAACACGATGGAGCAACTGAACTGAACTAATTCTATTAGGTCTTAAAGCAAAATAAACAGTAATGTAGAGAGTTTTCCAGATACAAATACCAAAGCATCATATTAGAAGAGAGTAACCCAGATGTTAAAGCTGGTTTTAGAAAAGGCAGAGGAACCAAAGGTCAAACTGCCAACATCTGCTGGATCATCGAAAAAGCAAGAGAGTTCCAGAAAAACATCTATTTCTGCTTTATTGATTATGCCAGTCTTTGACTGTGTGGATCACAATAAATGGTGGAAAATTCTAAAAGAGATGGCATACCAGACCACTTGACTTGTGTCTTGAGAAACCTATGTGCATTCAGGAAGCAACAGTTAGAACTGGACATGAAACAACAGACTGGTTCCAAATAGGAAAAGAAGTACATCAAGGCTGTATTTTGTCACCCTGCTTATTTAACTTATACACAGAGTACATCATGAGAAACTCTGGGCTGGATGAAGCACAAGCTGGAATCAAGACTGCTAGGAGAAATACCAATAATTTCAGATAGGCAGATGACACCACCCTTATGGCAGAAAGTGAAGAGGAACTAAAAAGTCTCTTGATGAAAGTGAAAGAGGAGAGTGAAAAGGTTGGCTTAAAGCTCAACATTCAGAAAACCAAGATCGTGGCATTTAGTCTGATCACTTCATGGGAAATAGATGGGGAAACAGTGGAAACAGTGTCAGGCTTTATTTTGGGGGCTCCAAAATCACTGCAGATGGTGACTGCAGCCATGAAATTAAAAGACACTTACTCCTTGGAAGGAAAGGTATAACCAACCTAGATAGCATGTTGAAAAGCAGAGACATTACTTTGCCAACAAGTTCTGTCTAGTCAAGGCTATGGTTTTTTCAGTGGTCATGTATGGATGTGAGAGTTGGACTGTGAAGAAAGCCAAGTGCCGAGGAATTGATGCTTTTGAAGTGTGGTGTTGGAGAAGACTCTTGAGAGTCCCTTGGACTGCAAGGAGATCCAACCAGTCCATTCTGAAGGAGATCAGCCCTGGGTGTTCACTGGAAGGACTGATGCTAAAGCTGAAACTCCAATACTTTGGCCACCTCATGCGAAGAGTTCAGTCAATGGAAAAGACCCTGATGCTGGGAGGGATTGGGGGCAGGAGGAGAAGGGGACGACAGAGGATGAGATGGCTGGATGGCATCACCGACTCGATAGACATGAGTCTGAGTGAATTCCGGGAATTAGTGATGGACAGGGAGGCCTGGAGTGCTGTGATTCATGAGGTCGCAAAGAGTCGGACACAACTGAGCGACCGAACTGAACTGAACTCTGCTTATATTTTGTGTGCTCTAACTCGAAACAATTGCTGAGACTTTAGTGGTATCATTTTTTAGAGACAAAAATTTATACTTCCTCTATTAAAGGATTTTTATAAAAATTAAATAAGTCAATATAGTAGGGCTATCTATAAAACTTTTTATCGGTGTTGTGATTACTAAGAATAAAAATAGTGAGTCTGTTGCTCTGAGTAATTTCCCTCCAGCCGCTTAGGCAACTGAGTGTTTTTTATCTGAAGCCCATCTAACCAATCAAACAATATGATGCCTTCACACCACCTTTTCTTTGAACAATTCCCTTTCTTTCCCAGATATGTGTCATTGAAATCCCGAAGCTTTTTTTTACTATAAAAACCAAAGTAACTTTGACTTTAGGTAATGGGCTAGAATTTTGGAGTTTCAGAAGTATGAGAACTAAAAGGTAAATGGATGTATCCTGTAACACAGCAAGGGTATTTGTTTATTTTTGGCAGTGTATGTGTGGGGGACAGGTTTACTGAGCTATAATTCAAACCACATGTGATATACACCCATTTAAAGTGTAAAAATCAATTTAAATTCACCTATTTAAAGTATACAATTCAGTGGGTTTTAGTGTATTCACAAAGTCCATGACCATCCCCAAAATCAATTTTAGAATATTTTCCTCACTTCAAAATTTTATATCCTTCAGTTATAAATCCCTAATTTTCCCATCTCGTAGCCCTAGGCAATCTTTAAGGTAGTTTTTTTTCCCCTCCTACTCCCAGCCTTATTGAGATACAATTGATGAAAAGCATTGTATAAGTTTAAGATATACAACACTGTGTAAGCTGGAGGTCTGATACACTGGAAATGATTACAATAAGGTTAGTTAATACATCCATCAAGTAACAGCATTTCTTGATCTCACTCTAGTTTGCAGCAAATTATGAAACAAGTACTGAATACAGGCTTTATTTTTTAATCCTCAAAAACACCTTTATACTTAACATGTCTAACTTCTTGGTGTCTTTTGAACCAAATTGCTGGCAAAATAGATTTGCCTAGAGAAAACCAAGCCAGATATTCCTTGGGACTTTCATCAGTACCTCTCAGACTGAACAGAAAGAGGCAAATGTGACTCAATCATAAAAATAAGTTCCCCTTTTCTCTCTGCAACTCCTCCATCTGGGCGCCCTACAATCAGAGATATGGTTTTCCCAGCAGTCATGTACAGATGCCAGAGTTGACCATAAAGAAGGCTGAGTGCCAAAGAATTGATGATTTTGAACTGTGGTGTTGGAAAAGACTCTTGAGAGTCCCTTGGACTGCAAGGAAATCAAACCAGTCCATCATAAAGGAAATCAACCCTGAATATTCATTAGAAGGATCTGATGAAGCTGAATGAAGCTCCAATACTTGGCCACCTATTCGAAGAGCTGACTCATTAGAAAAGACCCTGATGCTGCGAAAGATTGAAGGCAGGAGAAGGGGACGACAGAGGATGACATGGTTGGATGGCATCACTGACTCAATAGACATGAGCTTGAGCAAGCTGCAGGAGATGGTGAACACGGAAGCCTGGCATGCTGCAGTCCACGGGGTCTCAAAGAGTTGGACACCACTGAGCGACTGAACATCATCATCGTCTGCATGACAATCCCATCCTCTGCCCCTGCCTCTGGGAATCTGATATATTTGTGGTTTTTATTTTCTCTCCTGTATAAACTCTTCTCCCAACTTTTTCCTTCAGCTTGTAAAAGTGATTAAGTCTCTTCCAAATTGAAAACACAAAGAGAACAAAACTCCAGGCCTCTCTTACACCATGAATCCCTCAAGCAGCTACCCACTCTCTCTCTTCCCTGTGGCATCAAATTCTCTAAAAAATAATCAGTTCTAGCTGTCTCCCCTTCTCCTTCTCTGATTCGAGGCCTCACATATTCAATCTGCCTTCCTCCCCTACTGTTTCCTTGAAACAGTATCTATGACACTATGCACTCCTATTTCTCTGACTTCTCCTCCTGCCCTTCTCCTTTCTAAGATTCTCTGTTCTCTTTTCTCTCCACATTCTTCTTGAGTGATATACCCAATTTCAGTTTTGAACTACATCCATCTATTGCTGCAGAGTTCCCAAAACATATCTCCAGCTTAGTTCATCATGCTCAGTTCATCATGGCTGCTACTGCCTACTGGACACCTTCACCTAGAATTTACAAAACATACTTCAAACTCACCATGCCCATGATGAAATCATCTTCTTTCCTACCAGCCTATATCTCTGCCTCAGTCTGTTACACCACTGTGCAGCAATCCACCTGAGCTACCAGCTGCTCCTGTACTCTTCAGTCACTGTTTCCCACTAAATTTAACCCCTAAACATCCAGCCCTGTCCCAGCATCTCTCAATGGAATCCCTATAACTGTCTCTTATCTGGTCTCCCTGCTCTCACTTTCCCTCTTTCTCTTTCAAAAACATCCTCCAGATATTCTTCAGTGTTTGATATCGGCTGCAAGTGACTCACAAGTGGCCTCCATCTATTAAACACTCCTATAAGACCATCCATTACCACTAAAACCACCATAAACAACACAAACTCACAAAAGATGATTCAATTTTAAATGCTGTCCAAAAGCACAGTCCTAGAAACTCTCCTTCTAAATCTTTAAACAGCTTAGCTTACTTACTAAAAAAACTGAATGTATGTGTATATCTTTGCTATTTTGAAAGGAACTGATATTTTTCTTTATATCAATTATATATTTTTAATTCTTTCTGACTGGGGACATTCTCAAAAAGAGATCTGTCAGCTAGCTTTTAATCCCCCTCCCAAAGAATTAATTTGGCACCAATTACTCCCGAACTATTTATGACGCATGCAACAGTATTTAAATAGTGAATGTAAAATAGTTATATTAAAAAGTGAATATTTATGCTATTAAGATACACATTACTACTAAGATACAAAAAAGTTAATCTCCATGAATCACATGTTAACATCAAGCCCATTATCTTTATAATCAAACCATTTATTTAATGTGTAGTTAACCCATGCTGACAGGCTTTGAATCATGCAATTATTCATAAAATAATGGGCCATGTTAACGCATCCCTAATCTCAAAGAGGGTTTCAATCAAACTTATTTTAGAACAATTTTAGACAAAGACTAAAGATGTCTTCAAGAAATTAGAGATACCAAGGGAACACTTCATGCAAAGATGGGCTCGATAAAGGACAGAAATGGTATGGACCTAACAGAAGCAGAAGAAATTAAGAGGTGGCAAGAATACACAGAAGAACTATACAAAAAAGATCTTCACGACCCAGATCATCACAATGGTGTGATCACTCACCTAGAACCAGACATCCTGGAATGTGAAGTCAGTGGGCCTTAGAAAGCATCACTACCAGCAAAGCTAGTGAAGGTGATGGAATTCCAGTTGAGCTATTTCAAATTCTGAAAGATGATGCTGTGAAACTGCTGCACTCAATATGCCAGCAAACTTGGAACATGCAGCAGAGGCACAGGACTGGAAATGGCCAGTTTTCATTCCAATCCCAAAGAAAGGTAATGGCAAAGAATCCTCAAACTACCACACAATTGCATGCATCTCACACGCTAGCAAAGTAATGCTCAAAATTCTCCAAGCCAGGCTTCAGCAATACTTCAACAGTGAAATTCCAGATGTTCAAGCTGGTTTTAGAAAAGGCAGAGGAACCAGAGATCAAATTGCCAACATCCGCTGGATCATGGAAAAAGCAAGAGAGTTCCAGAAATACATCTATTTCTGCTTTATTGACTATGGCAAAACCTTTGACTGTGTGGATCACAATAAACTGTGAAAATTCTGAAAGAGATGGGAATACCAGACCACCTGACCTGCCTCTTGAGAAATCTGTATGCAGGTCAGGAAGCAACAGTTAGAACTGGACATGGAACAACAGACTGGTTCCAAATAGGAAAAGGAGTACGTCAAGGCTGTATATTGTCACTCTGCTTATTTGACTTATATGCAAAGTACATCATGGGAAACGCTGAACTGGAAGAAGCACAAGCTGGAATCACAATTGCTGGGAGAAGTATCAATAACCTCAGATATGCAGATGACACCACCCTTATGGCAGACATGAAGAGGAACTAAAAAGTCTTTTGATGAAAGTGCAAGAGGAGAGTGAAAAAGCTGGCTTAAAGCTCAACATTCAGAAAACGAAGATCATGGCATCCAGTCCTATCACTTCATGGGAAATAGATGGGGAAACAGTGGAAACAGTGGCAGACTTTACTTTGGGGGGCTCCAAAATCACTGTAGATGGTGACTGCAGCCATGAAATTAAAAGATGCTTACTCCTTGGAAGAAAAGTTATGACCAACCTAGACAGCATGTTGAAAAGCAGAGACACTACTTTGCCAACAAAGGTCCATCTAGTCAAGGCTATGGTTTTTCCTGTGGTCATGTATGGATGTGAGAGTTGGACTGTGAAGAAAGTTGAGTGCCAAAGAATTGATGCTTTTGAACTATGGTGTTGGAGAAGACTCTTGAGAGTCCCTTGGACTGCAAGGAGATCCAAGCAGTCCATCCTAAAAGATATCGGTCCTGGGTGTTCATTGGAAAGACTGATGCTAAAGCTGAAATTCCAATACTTTGGCCACTCCATGCGAAGAGTTGACTCACTGGAAAAGACCCGGATGCTGGGAGGGATTGAGGGCAGGAGGAAAAGGCGACGACAGAGGATGAGGTGGCTGGATACCATCACCGACCTGATGGGCGTGAGTTTGAGTAAACTCCAGGAGTTGGTGATAGAGAGGGAGGTCTGGCGTCCTGCGATTCATGGGGTCACAAAGATTCGGTCACGACTGAGCAACTGAACTCAATCTTTTCTAAATTCATTCATTCATTCATCAACAGTTGTTTATTCTGTGCCTAGCATGTTCAACATGTTAAGGATCCAATGATGAACAAAACTAAGGCTCTACCCTCAGGGATCTTTGTCTAGCAATGGAGAAAGGTTTAACTAAAATTACTATGCAGTTCACTTCAGTTCAGTCTCTCATTCATGTCTGATTCTTTGCAATCCCATGGACTGCAGCATGCCAGGCTTCCCTGTCCATCACCAACTCCTGGAGCTTGCTCAAACTCTTGTCCATCAAGCCGTGATGGCATCCAACCATCTCATTCTCTGTCATACCCTTCTCCTGCCTTCAATTCTTTCCCAGCACGAGGGTCTTTTCTAATTGGTCAGTTCTTTGCATCAGATGGCCAGTGTATTGGAGCTTCAACTTCCCATGAATATTCAGGACTGATTTCCTTTAGGATGGACTGGTTGGATCACCTTTCAGTCCAAGGGACTCTCAAGAGTCTTCTCCAACACCACAGTTCAAAAGCATCAATTTTTCTGCACTTAGCCTTCTTTATGATCCAACTCTCACATCCATATATGACTACTGGAAAACCCATAGCTTTGACTAGACGGACTTTTGTCTATATACTATTCAAGTATATAGCAATTTCAAACTGTGATAAATATTATGAAGGAAAATTATGGAATATTATGAAAGCACAGGACAGAGTATATCTTGCTATGAATACACTGGTTTTGCTTCCAGAATGATAACTTAAAGGCAAACAAAGGATGCTAGTAGCCATTATACAATAAAATAAATTTTAAAGCCCTAACAAAGGTAGAGATATTCTAAGATTTAATTTTTTCTTTTTTCCTACTAAGCCAGACTATGTAGTTTTTAAATAAAGGTATATATAGAGAAATAGAAATAATTTTCTCATTTTTAATGTGAATAGACAAATTTTTTAAAGAGGATAAAATCCCCTACTTCAGTGATGAAATACTAAGGGCTAGATTACAAGAGGATCTCTATAAATTATGTACTTTGTACTTTTATTTTTTCCTATAAAATTATATAATTTTTAAAAAGTAACTATATTTAAAAATAAACTTTGTATTTGTGACTCCAACAGTAAAGAAACTGCCTGCACTGCGAGAGAGCTGAGTTCAACCCCTGGGTCAGGAAGATCCCATGGATGAGGGAATGGCAACCCACTCCAGTATTCTTGCCTGGAGAACTCATGGACAGAGGAGCCTGGTGGGCTACAGTCCACGGAGTCACAAAGAGTCAGACATGACTAAGTTTTACGGTGAATGGATTGAAAGAGGATTTGCATAAATTTTCTACCACTGCTCCACTGACTGATAAAATCGTTCATCCCGGAACTTCCACTGAAGCCCAGTGGTTAAAACTCTGAGCTTCTCCTGCATGGGGGTAAACTTTCAATTTCTGGTCAGGAAACAAGATTCTGCATGACATGCAGTGCAGCCAAATAAAAGATCCCTCATTCTTAATTTTTATCTGCCTTTTTAGTACTTTGAGCTGATCATTCTTTGGGTAGCTATCATCTATACGGATGTTTGATTCCCTCTCTAGTCAGTGCCTTTGATGTGAAAAACAATAAGAAAAAGAACATGTGAATAAAAATTACTTTTCAATAAAAAGATAAATTACATGAAAATTTGAATCAAAACTTAGAAACTTCAGAAAAGCATGCACAAATATCATACATCATGATAGTCAAACTTTCTCAGCAAATATTTTTCTATTTTAACTTTTTAACTGTGGTATTAAACTGAGTAAATGAATAGATCCTTTAAAATGAGTGTTAGAATCCCCCGCTCCCAACACACACGTTTGAAAAACTGTTTAGGCATCATCAAAACATCGTGCACGTATTTATATGGCAAAATATCTTGTGTTATGCAAATCTCACTTTCTCCTTAAAGTAGACTTCATTTCTGCCAGTTGGGTATGATTTTACAAGTCTACAGCCTCCTTGTGAAACCTGACCTCTTTCTTCCCTCCATAGTCAGTGCTAACATAAACCGACAGCCCCACAAGAAGTCATTAAAGTAGTGCTGTTAAGAGGCCAGAGCTCTATAAAACAGGCAAGAAACAAGGTCTCAAGAAACATTCACCATCCTCAAAAACAACCTTGCAAACACAATAAATGTAAGTGCCTATTTTATTTGTGATTTTCTCTTCTTCACCTGTCTACTTAAGCATTTGCTTCTATGATTTATAGTCAGAGAAAAAGGATCAGAAATGCTAAGAGGAAAAAAATGCTACAAGGAAAATGTTCTTCAAAGTTTTATTTGAAGAACAACAGAAACCAACGTATTCATGTTCCACCATGGAAATGTATGACTATAATATTAAACTAACATGCTCTTCATGCTTCTTGAGCTGCAATGAATGAAATAACTTAATACATGTTACAAACAATGGAAGTTGCAATGAATGAAATACTTAACACATTTTGATTTTAAAACCAACTAAGAATTGTGAATTATTGTTGTCATTCAGTCATATCCGACTCTTTGAGACCCCATGGACTGGAGCCACCAGGCTCTTCTATCTATCAGATTTCCCAGGCAAGAATATTGGAGTGGGTTGCCATTTTCCTCTCTAGGGGCTCTTCCTGACCCAGGGTTCGAAGCCTTATCTCCTGCACTGCAAGTGAATTCTTTACTGCTGAACTACCAGGGAAGCCCAAAAGTTATGAATACACAATCTGAAATGACAACTCATAACAGGAACTATTCCCTAATGTAAGAAAATATAATTTTCTTGTGTAAATTACATTTAAAATATTCTCTCACTGAAAAGGAAATACTTCAGTTGGTGAGATCCTGAACACAGGATTTACACTGGTGGTTCTGACACTGCACAGCAGCCAGAGGATCTGGAGCCTCAACCGGTCAAGGAATATACCAGTTACCAGTGCCCCACCTCTCCTTGAGGAGTCCTAAGTACCAAGGTATGGTGGCCAGCAGTCATGTTCCAATACTTCTTGCTGTTTTCATGGTTCTAAGTCACCAAACAGTAACTTTGGAGAATTTCTTTCTTTTTTTTTTAATTGAAGGATAATTGCTTTACAGAATTTTGTTTTCTATCAAACCTCAATATGAATCAGCCATAAGTATACACATATCCCCTCCCTTTTGAACCTCCCTCTCATCTCCCTCCCCATCACACCCCTCTAGGTTGATACAGAGCTCCTGTTTTGAGTTAGCTGAGCCATACAGCAAATTCCCATTGGCTACCTATTTTACATATGGCAGTGTAAGTTTCCACATTACTCTTTTCATACATCTTACCCTCTCCTCCCCTCTCCCCACGTCCATAAGTCTATTCTCTGTTTCTCCACGCTGCCCTATTAATAAATTCTTCAGTCCATTTTTTCTATATTCCATAATGTGTGTCAGAATACAATATTAATCTTTCACTTTCTAACTCAGTTCACTCTGTATAATAGGTTCTAGGTTCATCTACCTCATCAGAACTGACTCAAATGTGCTCCTTTTTATGGCTGAGTAATATTTCATTACTTTGGCAACAAAGGTCCATCTAGTCAAGGCTATGGTTTTTCCAGTGGTCATGTATGGATGTGAGAGTTGGGCTGTGAAGAAGGCTGAGCGCTGAAGAATTGATGCTTTTGAACTGTGGTGTTGGAGAAGACTCTTGAGAGTCCCTTGGCCTGCAAGGAGATCCAACCAGTCCATCCTAAAAGAGATCAGTCCTGGGTGTTCATTGGAAGGACTGATGTTGAAACTGAAACTCCAATACTTTAGCCACCTGATGCAAAGAGCTGACTAGTTTGAAAAGACCCTGATGTTGGGAGGAATTGAGGGCAGGAGGAAAAAGGGACGACAAAGGATGAGATGGTTAGATGGCATCACCAACTCAATGGACATAGGTTTGGGTGGACTCTGGGAGTTGGTGATGGACAGGGAGGCCTGGCGTGCTGCGGTTCAAGGGGTCGCAAAGAGTCAGACATGACTGAGTGACTGAACTGAATTGAATATTCCATTGTGTATATGTATCACAACTTGTTTATGCATTCATCTGTCAATGGACATCTAGGTTGCTTCCATGTTTCTAGCTATTGTAAACGATGCTGCAATGAACAATGAGATACATGTGTTTCTTTCAACACTGGTTTCCTCAGGGTATATGCCTAGAAGTGGGATTGCTGGGTCATATGGTGGTTTTTTCTTAGTTTTTTAAGGAATCTCCACACCATTTTCGATAGTGGCTGTATCAATTTACATTCCCACCAACAGTGCAAGAGCATTCCCTCTTCTTCATACCCTCTCCAGCATTTACTGTTTGTAGACTTTTTGATGAGGGCCATTCTGACCGGTGTGGGGGAATATCTCATTATAGTTTGATTTGCATTTCTCTAATAATGAGTGATGTTGAGCATCTTTTCATATGTTTGTTAGCCATCTGTATGTCTTCAGAGAAATGTCTGTTTAGGTCCTTTTCCCACTTTTTGATTGGGTTCTTTGTTTTTCTAGCATTGAGTTGTATGAGCTGCTTATATATTTTGGAAATTAATCCTTTGTCAGTTGTTTCATCTGCTATTATTTTCTCCCATACTGAGGGTTGTCTTCTTGTATTGCTTATAGTTTCCTTTGCTGTGCAAAAGCTTTTAAGTTTAATCAGGTCCCACTCCTTTACTTTTGTTTTTATTTCCATTACTCTAGGAGGTGGATCATAGAGGATCTTGCTTTGATTTATGTCATCGAGTGTTCTGCCTATGTTTTCCTCGAAGAGTTTTATAGTTTCTAGTATTATATTTAGGTCTTCATTCCATTTTGAGTTTATCTTTGTGTATGGTATTAGGAAGTGTTCCAATTTCATTCTTTTACATGCAGTTGTCCTGTCTTCCCAGCACCATTTACTGAAGAGGTTGTCTTTGCCCCATCGTATATTCTTGCTTCCTTTGTCAGAAATAAGGTATTCATAAGTGCATGGGTTATTTCTGGGCTTTCTATCTTGTTCCATTGGTCTGTATTTCTATTTTGTGCCAGTACCATACTGTCTTGATGACTGTAGCTTTGTAGTATAATCTGAAGTCAGGAAGGTTGATTCCTCCAGCTCCATTCTTCTTTCTGAAGACTGCTTTGGCTATTCAGGGTCTTTTGTGTTTCCATATGAATTGTGAAATGTTTTGTTCTGGTTCTGTGAAAAATGCCATTGGTAATTTGATAGAGGTCACAATGAATCTGTAGATTGCACTTGGTAGTATAGTCATTTTCACAATATTGATTCTTACTACCCAGGAACATGGAATCTATCTCCATCTGTTTATGTCATCTTTGATTTCTCTCATCAGTGTCTTACAATTTTTTGTGTACAGTTCTTTTGTCTCCTTAGGTAAGGTTATTCCTAGATATTTAATTCTTTTGTTGCAATGGTGAGTAGACCTGATTCCTTAATTTCTCTTTCTGATTTTTCACTGTTATTGTATAGAAATGCAACTGATTTCTGTGCATTGATTTTGTATCCTGAAACCTTGCTAAACTCACTGATTAGCTCTAGTAATTTTCTGATACTCTCTCTAGGTTTTCTATGTACAATATTATGTCATCTGCAAACAGTGAGAGCTTTACCTCTTCTTTTCCAATCTGGATTCATTTCTTTTTCTTCTCTGATTGCTGTAGCTAGGACTTCCAGAACTATGTTGAACAGTAGTGAAAGTGGACACCCTTTTCTTCCTGATCATAGGGGGACTGCTTTCAGTTTTTCACTATCGAGAATAATGTTTGCTATAGGCTTATCATATATAGGCCTTAGAAATAGCTGTGAAAAGAAGAGAGGCGAAAAGCAAAGGAGAAAAGGAAACATATAAGCATCTGAATGCAGACTTCCAAATAGCAAGGAGAGATAAGAAAGCCTTCTTCAGCGATCAATGCAAAGAAATAGAGGAAAACAACAGAATGGGAAAGACTAGAGATCTCTTCAAGAAAATTAGAGATACCAAGTGAACATTTGATGCAAAGATGGGCTCGATAAAGGACAGAAATGGTATGGATCTCACAGAAGCAGAAGATATTAAGAAGAGGTGGCAAGAATACACGGAAGAACTATACAAAAAAGATCTTCATGACCCAGATAATCATGATAATGTGATCACTAATCTAGAGCCAGACAACCTGGAATGTGAAGTCAAGTGGGCCTTAGAAAGCATCACTATGAACAAAGCCAGTGGAGGTGATGGAATTCCAGTTGAGCTGTTTCAAATCCTGAAAGATGATGCTGTGAAAGTGCCGCACTCAGTATGCCAGCAAATTTGGAAAACTCAGCAGTGGCCACAGGACTGGAAAAGGTCAGTTTTCATTTCAATTCCAAAGAAAGGCAATGCCAAAGAATGCTCAAACTACTGCACAATTGCACTCATCTCACATGCTAGTAAAGTAATGCTCAAAATTCTCCAAGCCAGACTTCAGCAATACGTGAACCGTGAACTCCCTGATGTTCAAGCTGGTTTTAGAAAAGGCAGAGGAACCAGAGATCAAATTGCCAACATCCGCTGGATCATGGAAAAAGCAAGAGAGTTCCAGAAATACATCTATTTCTGCTTTATTGACTATGCCAAAGCCTTTGACTGTGTGGATCACAAGAAACTGTGGGAAATTCTGAAAGAGATGGGAATACCAGACCACCTGACCTGCCTCTTGAGAAATCTGTATGCAGGTCAGGAAGCAACAGTTAGAAGTGGACATGGAACAACAGACTGGTTCCAAATAGGAAAAGGAGTGTGTCAAGGCTGTATATTGTAACCCTGGTTATTTAACTTCTATGCAGAGTACATCACGAGAAATGCTGAACTGGAAGAAACACAAGCTGGAATCAAGATTGCTGGGAGAAATATCAATAACCTCAGATATGCAGATGACACCACCCTTATGGCAGAAAGTGAAGAGGAGCTAAAAAGCCTCTTGTTGAAAGTGAAAGAGGAGAGTGGAAAAGTTGGCTTGAAGCTCAACATTCAGAAAACGAAGATCATGGCATCTGGCCCCATCACTTCATGGGAAATAGATGGGGAAACAGTAGAAACAGTGTCAGACTTTGTTTTTTTGGGCTCCAAAATCACTGCAGATGGTGACTGCAGCCATGAAATTAAAAGGCGCTTACTCCTTGGAAGAAAAGTTATGACCAACCTAGATAGTATATTCAAAAGCAGAGACATTACTTTGCCGACTAAGGTCCGTCTAGTCAAGGTTATGGTTTTTCCTGTGGTCATGTATGGATGTGAGAGTTGGACTGTGAAGAAGGCTGAGTGCCGAAGAATTGATGCTTTTGAACTATGGTGTTGGAGAAGACTCTTGAGAGTCCCTTGGACCACAAGGAGATCCAACCAGTCCATTCTGAAGGAGATCAGCCCTGGGATTTCTTTGGAAGGAATGATGCTAAAGCTGAAGCTCCAGTACTTTGGTCACCTCATGCAAAGAGCTGACTCACTGGAAAAGACTCTGATGCTGGGAGGTACTGGGGACAGGAGGAGAAGGGGACGACAGAGGATGAGATGGCTGGATGGCATCACGGACTCGATGGACATGAGTCTGGGTGAACTCCAGGAGATGGTGATGGACAGGGAGGCCTGGCGTGCTGTGATTCATGGGGTTGCAAAGAGTCGGACACAACTGAGTGACTGAACTATCATATATAGCGTTTATTATACTAAGGTAGGTTCCTTCTATGCCCATTTTTTTAAATGAGTTTTAATCATAAAGGGTGCTGAATTCAAAGGCTTTTTCTGCATCTATTTAGATTATCATACGGTTTTTATCTTGCAATTTGTTAATATGATGTACTACACTGATTGGTGTATATTGAAGAATCTTTGCATTCCTGGAATAAACCCAACTTGGTCATGGTGTGTGAGCTTTTTGATGTGTTGCTTAATTCTGTTTTCTAAAATTTTGTTGAGGACTTTTGCATCTATGTTCATCAATGATATTGGCCTGTAGTTTTTTTTTTGTGTGTGTGTGTGTGTGTGTTGTCTTTGTCTGGTTTTGGTATCAGGGTGATGATGGCCTTATAGAATCAGTTTGTAAGTGTTCCTCCCTCTACAATTTTTTGAAAGAGTTTTAGAAGAATAGGCATTAGCTCTTCTCTAAATGTTTGATAGAATTATGTGAAGCCATCTGGTCCTGGGCTTTTGTTTTTTGGGAGATTTTTTATCACAGCTTCAGTTTCAGTGCTTGTAATTGGGTTGTTCATAATTTCTATTTCTTCCTGGTTCAGTCTTGGAAGATTGAACTTTTCTAAGAACTTGTCCATTTCATCCAGGTTATCTATTTTATTGCCATATAGTTGTTCATAACAATCCTTTGTATTTCTTCATTGTCTATTGTAACCTCTCCTTTTTCGTTTCTAATTTTATTTCTTTCTTTTTTTCTTGATGAGTCTGGCTAAAGGTTTGTCAATTTTATTTTCTCAAAGAACGAGCTTTTAGTTTTATTAATCTTTACTATTGTTTCTTTCATTTCTTTTTCATTTATTTCGGCTCAGATCTTTATGCTTCTTTCCTTCTACTAATTTTGGTATGGTTTTGTTGTTGTTGTTGTTGTTGTTCCTTTTCCAATTGTTTCAGATGTAAAGTCAGGTTGTCTATTCAATGTTTTTCTAGTTTTTTGAGGTGGGATTGTATTGCTATACACTTCCCACTTAGGACTGCTTTTGCTGCATCCCATAGGTTTTGAACTGTCATATTTTCATTGTCATTGTTTCTAGAAATGTTCTAATTTCCCTTTGATCTCTCCAGTAACCTGTTGGTTATTTAGAAACGTGTTGTTTAATGTCCATGTGTTTGTGTTTCTTACAGTTTTTTTCTTGTAATTGATATCTAGTGTCATAGTGTTGTGGTCAGTGAAAATGCTTAACATGATTTCAATTTTCTTAAATTTACTAAGGCTTGATTTGTGACCCAAGATGTGGTCTATCCTGGAGAATGTTCCATGTGCACTTGAGAAGCAGGTGTATTCTTCTGCATTTGGATGGAATGTCCTGATGATATCAATGAGATCCACCTCATCTAATGTATCATTTAAGACTGTTTCCTAATCAATTTTCTGGTTTAATGATCTGTTCGTTGGTGTGAGTGGGGTGTTAAAGTCTCCTACTATTAAACTGTGCTGCTGTCAGTTTCTCCTTTTATTCTGTTGGTGTTTGTCTTAGGTATTAAGGTGCTCCTATGTTGGGTGCATAAATATTTACAATTGTTATGTGTTCCTTTTGAATTGATCCCTTGATCATTATGTAGTGTCTTTTCTTATCTCTTGTAATCTTCTTTATTTTAAGGTCTATTTTGTCTGATATGAGGACTGCTACTCCAGCTTTCTTTTGCTTTCCATTTGCATGGAATATATTTTTCCATCTCTCACTTTGGTCTACGTGTGTCTTGGGGTCTGAAGTGGGTGTCTTGTAGACAGCATATATATGGGTCTTGTTTTTGTATCCATTCAGGCAGTCTGTGTCTTTTGGTTGAGCATTTAATCCACTTACGTTTAAAGTAATTATTAATGCATATGTTCCTATTGCCATTTTCTTAATTGTTTGGGGTTGATTTTGTATATCTTTTTTCTTCATTTGTATTTCTGGACTATATAAGTCTAACATTTGTTATAAAGCTCGTTTGGTTTGGTGGTACTGAATTCTCTTAACTGTTGCTTGTCTGAAAAGCTTTTTATTTCTCCATCAATTTTCAATGAAATCCTGGCTGGGTACAGTAATCTTATTTGTAAATTCTTCCCTTTCAGTACTTTAAATACATCTCCCATTCCCTTCTGGCCTGCAGAGTTTCTGCTGAAAGATCAGCTGTTAACCGTACGGGGCTTCCCTTGTATGTTACTTGTTGCTTCTCCCTTGCTGCTTTTAACATTCTTCTTGTATTTAGTCTTTGTTAGTTTGATTAGTATGTGTCTTTCCATGTTTCTCCTCAGGTTTATCCTGTATGGGATTCTTTGTGCCTCTTGGACTTGATTGACTATTTTCTTTTCCATGTTGGAGAAATCTCAACTTTAATCTCTTCAAAAATTTTCTCATATCCTTTCTCTTCTTCTGGGATCCCTATAATTTGAACATTGGTACATTTGATATGATTTCAGGGGTCTCTGAGACTATCCTCAGTTCTTTTCATTCTTTTTACTTTATTCTGCTCTTCAGAAGTTATTTCCACCATTTTATCCTCCAGCTCACTGATTTGTTCTTCTGCTTCAGATATTCTGTTGTTGATTCCTTCTAGAGTATTTTTAATTTCAGTAATTGTGCTGTTTGTCTCTGTATGTTTATTCTTTAATTCTTCTAGGTCTTTGTTAATTGATTCTTGCATTGTCTCCATTTTGCTTTCAAGGTTTTTGATCATCTTTACTATCATAATTCTGAATTCTTTTTCAGGTAGTTTGCCTATTTTTTTCTTCATTTATTTGGACTTCTGTGTTTCTAGTTTGTTCCTTCATTTGTGTAGTATTTCTCTACCTTTTCACTATTATTATTTTTTTAACTTATTGTGTTTGAGGTCTCCTTTTCCCAGGCTTCAATGTTGAATTCTTTCTTCCAAAAGGTTTCTGCCCTCCTAAGGTTGGTTCAGTGCTTTGTGTAAGCTTCATATAGGGTGAGATTTGTGCTGAGTTTTTGTTTTTCCTTTGATGGACAAGGCTGAGTGAGGTGGTAATCCTGTCTGCTGATGATTGGGTTTGTATTTTTGTTTTGTTTGTTGTTCAGATGAGGTGTCCTGCACAGGGTGCTACTGGTGTTTGGGTGGTGCTGGGTCTTGTATTCCAGTGGTTTCCTTTGTTGAGTTCTCACTATTTGATAACCCCGAGGGTTATTTCTCTGGTAGTCTAGTGTCTTGGAGTCAGTGCTCCCACTCCAAAGGCTCAGGGCTTGATCTCTTAAGTATGTAAGACCAGAAATTACTACAGTAAATATCTCAACTCTGTGGACAATTTCCTAGTGTGGTCAAAAGATGGAAGCAATTCAATAGTTCAGCAGTCCATCCAGTACAGTGACAATCATTCAGATCAACCAGGGACCCACTGCTACCGCAAGGGCAAGGAAGTTCGGGGGAGACCCACAAGCCTCTGACTCTGTGCAGGAAATGGCTGCGGCTGTATCCAGAGTGGGATGGAGGGACAGCTCTTGCCTGCAAAACCCCAGACAGTTCCCGAGACCTCAAGGAACTCCAGCTCTCAGCAGCACTCTCTTTGTACCTACACGGGTTGGCCCAACTCTGGAGAATTTTATAACTAGCTCATCAAGGAAATAGGGAAATTCCTATCTCAGACTCTCAAATGTCCACAATTCCAGAGTCAGTTACAGAATTTTATGTATATAAAGTTTAGCTTAAAGTTTATTTCTATGATGCTGGTCATTCAAATCATGCATTTGCCTACTCCAGGATTAACTAATCAAAACACAGTTGTAACTTCTTACCTCAACAGGTTCAATTCACCTCAAGTCTTCAAACCTTGAAGACTGACCTGCAACTGAATAGGAAGTAAACAAGAGACCCTGATCCAGCATTTCATCAAACCAGGGTAACTCATGCTTTAGCTACTGAGGTAAAAAAAATCAACCAAGGTACAAGTTTCAAAGAGAAGCTGAAAATTTATTATAGCCTTAGGACTAGACAAGTAGCTATTTAAACTTTTTTAAAAGTTATTTTACAGAAAAATATTCATCTGTTTACAGTTACAATGTAACACAATCACAACATCTTGGGCATTGACTTCTTTTTGAAAATCTACACTGAGTATGCAACAGCTATTTTATAAGTGGCCTATTACCCAACTTCTAGTGAATTTAGTATCCTGCTTGATATGTGGCAACTCTAAAATCCAGTTGCTAAGCTGTATACCTTTGCTTTTCAAAGGAAATATCTGGATCAAAATGTGTCCACAGATGTATAAACAAAATGAAGGCTAGAAACTTTGTAATGAAGTTAGGAACCAGGACCTTTCAGAAATAGATCCTATATGCAAATTTCCCACAGACTACATTATTTTTCAGTCTTATTCTTACTGTATCCATATTGAAAGACACCTTTAATAACATCTCAGAATTTGCTTCTTTGATATTTTATCAACCCTATCCTGCCAAAAGCCAGACTTGGCAGTCCCCAAACTCAATTTCTTTGGCTGGAAAGAGTGACACAAAGCTTTTCATGTTGCTACGCAGGTATTCACCAATTCTTTTCTTAACTCATACTAATAACTGGTTTCAGAAATTCTCTACCTTTCCTATTTATTCAAATTCCCAGCCACTTTTAACCAAAACTATAAATGACTTGAATTTTAGACATGTCTTACTTGACTGTAGATTGCTAGAATGGTGGCCTGTGTACAACAGGCACTCAGTAATGGTTACTTAAATAAACCATTAAATAAACTCAGTGAACCACATCACCATTCACTCCTTATTTACAACAAAAACTCTGCCTCTTATGTCCTTGAGAAGATTACCATAATTTTGGCTACATCACTCCCTACTGCATAACCCTGGCCAGGGATTGAGCCTGGCCCCACAGCAGTGAAAGCACCTGAGTCCTAACCACTGGACCACCTAGAAATTCCCTATTTATTCTTCATAAGCATATTCTGTTATATAAAACAGGATTTTTAAAAGAGTTTTTATGAATTCATAAGATGAGTGTAAAGTGCTTAGCACAGTGCTTGTAACATTAAAAAGCACCTTGATCTACACCTTATATAAAAATGGATCATAGAACTAAATGTGAAACACAAAACAGTAAAACTTTTAGAAGAAAACACAGACAAATCTTTCTGATCTGTATTAGGCAAAGAGTTCTTAGATATGACATAAAAACACAATCCATAAAGAAAAACATTGATAAATTAGACATATCAAAACAAAAAAGATTCTGCTCTTGAAAAAATAAACTTAAGAGAAGGAAAAGGCAAGCTATCAACTGGAAAAACTTGCAAATCACATATCTGATGGTGGATTTGTATCCATAATACATAAAAAACTCAGAATTTAAGAGTTAGAAAAACAACAAAAAATTTGGCAGAAGATTTGAACATATACTTTACCAAACAAGATTCAAGGATGGAAACTAAACACATATAAAGATGATCAACTCCATTAGTTACAATCATCAGTTCAGTTCAGTCGCTCAGTCATGTCCAACTCTTTGCGACCCCATGAACTGCAGCACGCCAGGCCTCCCTGTCCATCACCAACTCCCAAAGTTCACCCTCATGTCCATCGAGTCGGTGATGTCATCCAGCCATCTCACCCTCTATTGTCCCCTTTTCCTCCTGCACCCAATACCTCCCAGCATCAGAGTCTTTTCCAATGAGTCAACTCTTCGCATGAGGTGGCCAAAGTACTGGAGTTTCAGCTTTAGCATCAGTCCTTCCAAAGAACACCCAGGACTGATCTACTTTAGGATGGACTGGTTGGATCTCCTTGCAGTCCAAGGGACTCTCAAGAGTCTTCTCCAACACCACAATTCAAAAGCATCAATTCTCTGGCATTTGGCTTTCTTCACAGTCCAACTCTCACATCCATACATGACCACAGGAAAAACCATAACCTTGACTAGACGGACCTTTGTTGGCAAAGTAATGTCTCCGCTTTTGAATATGCTATCTAGGTTGGTCATAACGTTCCTTCCAAGGAGTAAGCATCTTTTAATTTCATGGCTGCAGTCACCATCTGCAGTGATTTTGGAGCCCCCCAAAATAAAAGTCTGACACTGTTTCTACTGTTTCCCCATCTATTTCCCATGAAGCGATGGAACCGGATGCCATGATCTTTGTTTTCTGAATGTTGAGCTTTAAGCCAACTTTTTCACTCTCCTCTTTCACGTTCACCAAGAGGCTTTTTAGTTCCTCTTACTTTCTGCCATAAGGGTGGTGTCATCTGCATATCTGAGGTTATTGATATTTCTCCCAGCAATCTTGATTCCAGCTTGTGTTTCTTCCAATTCAGCGTTTCTCATGATGTACTCTGCATATAAGTCAAATAAGCAGAGTGACAATATACAGCCTTGACGTACTCCTTTTCCTATTTGGAACCAGTGTGAGCTATCACTACACACCTATCAGTGTGGCTCAAATGAAAAAAAACTGACAATACCAAGTGCTGAGGAGGATGTGGGGTACCTGGAACTTCATAACTTGCTGGTGGGAATGCAAACTGGTACTGTCACTTTGGAAAATAACTTAGCAATTTCTTATAAAGTTAAATACATACTGCCTGCACTGTCACCTTAAATGAACACCAGAAATAGATGTGGAAATTGGATGCTATAAGAGAAATAGTCTGGCTTGGTAGGAATTTAAGGAAGAGATTAGGAAGAAGGAAAAATCACACACCTCAACAAATAAACAAAGTACACATGCTCAGTCTCAACAGAAATGAAAACTTCTGTTTAGGCAAAAACCTGTACAAGAAAATTTATCAAAGCTGTATTTATAATTGCACAAATGTAAACAAGTAAAATGTCCTTCAACTTTAACTGGTGAATGGATAAACGACAGTAAATTTATACTATGGAACAGTACTCAGCAATAAAAAGGAAAGAACTGCTGAAACACTCAATATAGACAAATTTCAGCATATCATGCTAAGTGGAAGAAGCCAGACCTAAAAGGCCTCATAATGTATAATCTCATTTATATGATGTATTGGAGAATGCAAAATATAGTAGCTACCAGGAGTCAGGAGGAGGGAAGGCAGCATGAGAGAAGGTTTGGGTGATTATTCTGTATCCTGATCACAGTGAAGGTTACATAACTCTACATATATTAAAACTCATAGAACTGTGGACCCAAATCACTAAGTTTCACTGTATGTAAATTTAAAAATAAGTTTCAAAAAGACTGTTGTTAATTTCCAAATCACTCTTAACAAAGACTATAAATCAAGTTGACAGCACGCATAAATTTTAATTTATGTGTGGTCTGCTGACTCCTGCAAACCATCTTCATTTCTTCTGTGAGGATACACTTGATCTTCCCAAATAAAACTACACAACTCTTACATACTCCCAGGAGTTTGGAGTATACTGTTTGTCTCACTGTTTGCTTTTTTTTTTTTAATATTTTTAATGGGAGGATAGTTGCTTTACAATATTATATTGGTTCCTGCCATATAGCAACATGAATCAGCCTTAGGTATACATATGTCCTGAACCTACCTTCTACCCCATCCCACTGTTCTCTAAGCTCTATTTTCTGCTTCTACCCACAGGAGAAAACCTGTCTTTTCATCTTTATGTTCCTGGCATTAATACCATAGATATAAAAGGCCCTCAATAGCTAATAAACACATGAATAAAATATGTCCCAGGGTGCATATACATTCAGTTCAGTCACTGCACCTGGAGTACACACAGGATAGTATGCACACAATAATAATCTGCAGGAGTATAAGGCGATGAATCTAAGTTTACATTTTCTTTAGAATACTACACATGAGACATATAGATGTAACTATAAATGAATATATGTTCCTGAGGAACAGGAGGAGTAGGAAACCTATAGTCCTCCTATCCCTTCACATAGCGAAGCAGTGGAAAATCAGTAACACCTCTGCAGAGAGGCCAGAAGAGTGGGGAGTCACTGAGGCAACACACACAGAGGCAAGCATCTGAACAACCAGTCCTTCCTGAGTAGCCCAGCTCAGTTCCCTGCCCTCTGATGCCAGAAGCACACTGCAGGGCTGCAGCTTCTGCACAGACCTTTTATACAGGCTGCTGACCCAGCGTATCCTGCAGACACTGGTCACCTCTAGGACCCCTGGCATTCTGAACCCAACTTAAGGAGTTTCATAATATTCACCTGTTTCAGGTTCCATCAGGCCAGGCTTAAAATTATTCAGAATTTGGTCCTAAAACCAAATGGCTTGATCCAAAGTATCTCATATGAGAAACAGATTTCTAGATTGGCTACTGGGTTTTTGGAATTCTTGTATAAAATAGATAACTAATGAGAACATACAACGTTATAGCATAGGGAATTCTACTTAATTCACTGTGGTGACCTGAATGGGAAAGAAGTCCAAAAGGGAGGGGACGGCTGATTCATTTTGCTGCACAGTAGAAACACAACACTGTAAAACAACTATTCCCTAATAAAAATTAATTTTAAAAAGACTGCTATATATCTGACGCCTGCACATCACATTCAGGATTAAACTGCCCACTGCATGCTTAAATAAAGGTGCACTGCTTTACACATGCATCTGTACCACATGTGCACTCACACTCTCCTAACGCAGAGGTGAAAAGAGTGATCTGAAGGGAGATTTTCAATGCCGAAGTTACTAATGCTTTCAACATCCTCACCTACAGCTAGCATACAGTTAGTTCTCTTCAGCTGCACCTTGACTGATGTTCTGCTGCATTGATGCTGTTCCCTCCTACAGAGATCAGCAGCAAGTAGAGAACAGCAGGTCATTAGAGTGCCTTCTGAGGGCCAAATCATAAAGACCACCAGAAGCAGATATGGAAATGTGATGCTATAAGAGAAACAAGTCTGTCTTGGCAGGAATTTAAGGAAGAGATTAGGAAGAAGGAAAAATCACACACCTCAGCAAATAAACAAACAGGAGCACACATGCTCAGCTGTTCAGTCGTCTGACTCTTTGCGACCCCTTGGAATGGGGGTCCCCACCAGGCTCCTGTGTCCATGGGATTTCCCAGGCAAGATACTGGAGTGGGTTGCCATTTCCTTCTCCAGGGGATCTGCCCAACCCAAGGATCGAATTCACATCTCCTGTGTCACCTGCACTAGCAGGCGGATTCTTTACCACTGTGCCACCCGGGAAGACCTTCACTGCCAACAGGAAAAATCCAAGGAAAGAAAAACAGCTTTCTATAACTGTTAAAACATCATAAAATTAATACCAACATTCCTGTCTTCCATTCTAAAGCTGAAAAAATGAAAATAAACCATTGTCACTTTGCCTTTCATCTTTCCCAACTGTTACTTAATCTTGAGTTAAACTTTTTGTTTTAAATAATCAGTCTCCATATGGTACTCTCATAATCTAGACAGAATCCTGTTAGTTTGGAAGTAAAATCTGATTTCACTTTGAAAGACATCCCCAACTGGGATTTTCCTCTTCTCAAATTATCTGTCCTCCCAGCAACAGTGTATGGTCACAGAAGTGTATGAGACATGCTAATGCATTTATCAAGTGATTATTCTTGGCCCCTCTGCTGGCAAAAACAAGCAGGAAATGGCACAGAAAAAACATGCATAGTAAGCCACATTAACCAGCTTCAAAGCTGTTCAACTTGTGTGGTTCCTATGAATTCAGGGGGAAGAGAAAAAGTGCTGTTGCTTTGTATTCTCCAAGACCACTTCCCCTTCAGTGCTTGCCAAGTGATTGCCTTATATTGCCTAATCCAAGAGATGCCTTTCTTACGCCTTGTTGTCATTCCATAAAGAATTAGTTCTGCTTAATAGCTCAACTGTGCAGGAAGAACATTCCATGCAATTTTACACTTTGCAGCAGTCAGAGAAACAGAAGGATCAAGAAAGCATTAAGGGAGTGAGGTTTTGTAACAAAACTTGTCATTTAGCAACTTCATCCATATACAAATTTAGAATGAGAAAAATCACAAAATCCACTAAAATTAAAGCAGAAATATTCCTACTAGGATTACTTTCGCTTTTCCAAATAAATATTTAAAGGACATTCAAAACAATTCAAGAACTGCAGTATATTATTTGTTGATAAACTTTACTATATTCTTTTCCACTATTGTTTTATATGTTGTTTTCTCAGATTATAAAAAACTTGGTTTTCCTTTCTTTTTCACATAATAACCTGACACTCAGTGGATAGTTAATAAATGTCTGTTAATACAACTCATTAACATTTGCATAATCATAATTTATTAAGTAAATGGTCTATGTATGAAACAATTCATAAACTGGACATCAATCACTATGAAATGTCTGGATATTTTATCATCTTCCAATAACTGTTAAAGACAAGCCTATATAGCTGATAACAGGAAAAATATATATATACACACACATCAAGTGACCTTGCTAAAGTGAATTCATATAGTGGACTCTGAGTTCTAAGCTACCTGTCTATAATACAATGGAGTTTTTTAACGATACCAGAGCTCCCTTCTTTTCTTTTGGCTTGACCACCCAGTACTAAAAAGGAGAGGATTAAATTACTACACATTTTATATATATCAACTTATTTAATATTCATGAAAACTTAACAGATAAATACTACTACTTCTACTGATAGGCCAAAATTCTAAGAATTTAAGCCACTTGCTCAGTTCAGTTCAGTCGCTCAGTCATGTCCGACTCTTTGCGACTCCATGAACCACAGCACGCCAGGCATCCCTGTCCATCACCAACCCCCGGAGTTCATTCAAACTCATGTCCATTGAGTCGGTGATGCCATCCAACCATCTCGCCCTCAGTCATCCCCTTCTCCTCCTGCCCTCAATCTTTCCCAGCATCAGGGTCTTTTCAAATGAATCAGCTCTTCGCATCGAGTGGCCAAAGTATTGGAGTTTCACCTTCAACATCAATCCTTCCAATGAACACCCAGGACTGATCTCCTTTAGGATGGAGTGGGTGGATCTCCTTGCAGTCCAAGGGACTTTCGAGAGACTTCTCCAACACCACACTTCAAAAGCATCAGTTCTTCTGCGCTCAGCTTTCTTTATAGTCCAACTCTCACATCCATACATGACTACTAGAAAAACCACAGCCTTGACTAGACAGACGTTTGTTGATAAAGTAATGTCTCTACTTTTTAATATGTGTCTAGGTTGGTCATAACTTTCCTTCCAAGGAGTAAGCGTCTTTTAATTTCATGGCTGCAGTCACCATCTGCAGTGATTTTGGAGCCCAGAAAAATAAAGTCAGCCACTGTTTCCCCATCTATTTCCCATGAAGTAATGGGACCAGATGCCATGATCTTAGTTTTCGGAATGTTGAGCTTTAAAACAACTTTTTCACCTCCTTTTTCACTTTCATCACGAGGTTCTTTAGCTCCTCTTCACTTTTTGCCATAAGGGTGGTGTCATCTGCATATCTGAGGTTATTGATATTTCTCCCAGCACTTGCTCAGGGTCATAGAATTAGTAAACAGCAGAGACATGAGTCAAAATGGTGCTTTTTATTTTTTTAATTATACCAACCTGCAGCCCTAGAGACATAAGGAGTCCACCCAAGAAGTCCATCATGGCACTTCTGAGAACGAACACAAACCTAGCCTTGTGAATCTATTCTCCTGACAGGAAACAGACATTCATGCCCAGAAGACAAGCAGTTTCCCTTCCCCGAATTTTCTCTCCTTTAAACCTTCCTAGAAGTAACAGCAAAAACATACTTCCCCAACCTTCCAGTTGATTGAATCACTCTCAAAATCATCAGTGAGAACTTTTAGGATCTTCTGTCAGCAATTCTTTCTCCCTCTTCTTATTTTTTAGCAACGTCAATTTAATTGTGCAATTCATTATCTTAATTCCACATTATTCTTCAATACAGACTTGTCTATTACAAGTGAATCACTTGCCATTCTTTAAGGAATACTCAGAATCAGGCTCTGTGACAACCTAGAAGGGTGGTATGGGTGGGAAGTGGGAAGAAGACTCAGGGAGCAGACATATGTATACCTATGGTTGATCCATTGTGATGTATGGCAGAAACCAACACAATATTGTAAAGCAATTATCCTTCATTTAAAAATAAGTAATTTTTTTGAAAAATGAAAGAGGGAGAAAAAAAAAGAACACTCAGAACCTAAGAGCATTAAACTGATAAAGTCCTCCATAAAAGTACAACCCATAGGATGCTTTCACATCTCCAGCCATCAAATCAAGCTTGAGAATCAGGGAAGGCTTCTCAGAAGAGGTGACATGTATAGTTGTGTGTGTGTGCGTGTCTTAGTCACTCAGTCGTGCCCAACTCTGCGACCCCATGGACTGCAGTCCACCAGGTTCCTCTGTCCATGAGATTTTCCAGGCAAGGATACTGAATGGGTTGCCATTTACTTCTCCAGGGCATCTTCCCAACCCAGGGATTGAACCCGGGTCTCCTGCACTGCAGGCAAATTCTTTACCGACCTAGCAGCCAGAGATTATCAAGAGTAGTCCTGGCAAAGGGTAGAGAATGGGCAAAGGCACAGAGCAGCAAGAGAGCATAATGCATCATAGAACTGAAATTCCACGCAACAGGAATTTAAGGCATGTAGGAGAGTCAGAGGGCGAGGTAGGGCGGAGACAGAGTAGTAAAGGGTGCAGCTGCCAGGTGGGCAGGGACGGGATAATGAAAAGCCTTGCCTATTAGTGCTCTAATGCTTTGCTACTCTAAGTGTGGTCCCTGGAAAACCCTTAGAACTTATTTGAAACACAGAATATCAAGCCGAACCTCAGACTTATCAAATGCCAATCAGAATTTTTTTTAAGATACTCAGGTGACTTATATGTGCTTTAAAATTTTGAGAAGCAAGGCTCTAAGCATTTGGGTTGCATCTTGAGAAGCTACTAAAATGTCTTTTTCTTTTTTTTTTTTAACGTTGTCAACCACTTTCTTCATATATTGGTCTGTTTTTTTAGTCTCTAAATTGTGTCTGACTCTTTTGAGACCCCACAGACTGTAGCCCGCCAGGCTCCTCTGTACACAGAATTTTTCACGCAAAAATACTGCAGTGAGTTGCCTTTTCCTTCTTCAGGGGATCTTCCCAACCAAGGTATCAAACCTGTGTCTCCCGAGTCTCCTGTATTGGCAGGCAGATTCTTTATCACTGAGCCATCACAGAAGTCCACCACTGAAATATTTTAAGTAAAAGATGTATGTGATCGTATTTGAAAGCAATATGGGAAATTTACTATCAGTAGCCAAAAATGCAAATGTGTTTTTTTTTTATGGTGTAATTGCTTTGGATTCTGATGTTTGAGAATGATTGTTTCATAAAAATACTTTCCACATTTCTACTCTCTTTTTTTATGTTTGTCAGGACCTGGGGAGTAAGGGAGATATGTGAGAGGTTGGCAAAAGATACAAACTCTCAGCTATACAACAAGGTCTGAAGGTCTAATTGAGAACATGGCAGCTATAGTTAATAACACTAAATCATATAACTGAAATTTGCTAAGGGGGATAGAACTTAATGTTTTCACACATGCACAAACGTGAGGTGATGGATTTGCTAAGTAGCTAGATGAAGGGAATTCTTTCATAATGTATATCAAGCCACTGTGACATACACTTTAGACATCTCGATATCTTACAATTTATGTCAATTATACCCCAGTAGAGCTGACATTTTTTATGAACAGCTTCCTTACCTATACAAAGGCTCTCAGTGATAAAACATTTAATATTATCTCAAACACCAAGAATGCACTTTCTGTAGAATAAAAGCACCATATCCATATATTAACTATATACAACCAATGATTTAAATCAAATTTATGCAACCATGCTTCCTAAACAATTTCTTTAACTCAAAATCTTATCTGGCCTGTTAACAGCTTTTGAATTACCTGGGTAGGGCAGCTTAAGGTTGGATCTGCTTTTCACAAACTAGTTTTTAAATGAAGAAAGCATACAATCTTACAGAATTTTTTTTCCTAAATTATATGCAACCTTAAGCTAAGAAGGGTAAGAGCAAAGAATTCTGAACCACAGTCATAAAGAAATCTCCTATAATGTGTTCAAAGAGTCATATCCAAACAATCCATATTTTACAGAAATGGGGTCAAAGAAACTTACAGCTCATATCTCATCTGTTGTCAAGTGTCACATTCATTCAAGCAAAAGAAAGTTAACTGATTAAAAAAATCTGCTTTTAAATGCCTGTTATTGGCAGTGGAGAGAGCTAGACAACCTGATTTTTTTTTTTTTTTGATGGCTTACAGTGAATGTCATAGAAAAGATTTTGTACCTAAAGAAACATGATTCTGCTGAAGAAGAAAATAAAATGGATTTTCTTAATAACAATAGCAAAAATGTACTAAAAGTTACGTTTGACTATGTAATGCATCTTTCATAGTGACACAAAACTTATGATGCTACCCAGTTCAGTCCTCCCAGTCCTCTGGTGTGGACAGATACCCCAATAGAATCATGACTCTGATATAAACATATAACTACATTCAGATGTTGTCTTTCAGTTGCTAAGTTGTGTCCAACTCTTTGAGACCCCAGAGACTGCAGCATGCCAGGCTCCTCTCTCCTTCACTATCTCCTAGAGTTTGTTCAAACTCATGTCCATTAAGTCAGAGATGCTATCTAACCATCTCATCATTTGCTGCTCCCTTCTCCTTTTGCCTTCAATCTTTCCCAGCATCAGGATCTTTTTCAATGAGTCAGCTCTTCGCATCAGGTGGCCAAAGTACTGGAGCTTCAGCATCGGTATACTAATGAAATACTGATCAGGGTTGATTTCCTTTAGGATTGACTGATTTGATCTCCTTGCAGTCCAAGGGACTCTCAAGGGTCTTCTTGAGCACCACAGTTCAAAAGCATCAATTCTTCAGTGCCTTCTTTATGGTCCAATTCTCACATCCATACATGACTACTGGAAAAACTACATTCAGAGCCAGTCATAAAGCTGGATTCCCCAACTTGGTGTGGAGTGCTATTCATAGCCTAAGGCAAATATTCCACATGGCTTAATAGAAACTCTGGGTTTCTTTCAAAAAAATGACCATCAGTGACATCAGGTAATTTAAATTATTTTTGGGCATATACCAGTGCTCAGAAGTCACTAAAGGAGCAGTTTTCAACTCCTTTTCCATGACAGGCAGCCCTTTAGAAGTTTCCTTTCCCACAAACACAAATTTGTTGACAGGAGTCTGTGTGTATATCTATGGAAAGGTGTAGTAAGATGGCAAAGAAAACTGAGGTAAAAGAATTAGTGAGAAAGAAAGGAAAGGAAAGAGGAAAATGGAAAAAATACAGGAGAAAATATTCCATGACAAGTAAAAAGACAACAAGAAGAAACAGATCAGAAATGAATGGTGCAAATAAAGGGAAACAAACAAACAAAAAAATTGTAAGGGATAATGATGGCTCTACCAATCCCTGCTAAGCAATTAGACAATAGCTTCTAGAACATTTTAATTTGGTGATAGAGTACTGGAGTTGACTACACTAGTAAATACATTTAGCCAGAATTATTTTCAAAGTGATCACTGCTAGGGCTATGAAACTGATTTTTTTTTTAATTTCTAGTTATATCTTAGAAAAAGAGTAGTTAACAAAACTGTAGAACTTTTTTTATGCTCTGAGACCTCAAATATGGTTTAATTAAATTTCTTTATGGCTGTAGTTATGGACGTAAGGACACAATAATGATTCAACAGTGTTAAGGAAGCCAGTAACAAAAATAAATTGTTTATTAAGCGAGAAAAAAAGCTGAAGAACAATTAATGCTCATACTATGGTATTACAACCATTGGCAGTTTTTTTTTAAAAATGAACAAATACATAAAATACAACCCAGCCATTTCACCTGCAGGTATCTAACCAGGAGAAATGAACTTATCCACAAAAAGACTTGTACATGAATGTACAAGGATATCTACCACAGGTATGTTTAAATACTTTTAAGTTTGTCCTTAAAACATTCTTCTATTTTTAACAGATGCAAAGATCTTCTCTATCTATAAGCTAAAATGCTACACCTCTTTCAATGCATTCATTCAATTCCTGATCAATTTAAACACAGAGATAATCTAAGCTAATAAAAATTGTCAATCAAAAATACAGTAAGCCCTAAAATTTTATCTATGACACAGTGGGAGAAGAAAAAGTGAAACTTATACCTGCCCTCAGCAGACTTGCCTCCTCTCCTCTAAAAGCAGATGTACTTTTATTAATTATGCACAAATAAAAAACAATACAAAAAGAGTGAAGTTAAGAAAAAAAACAGTAATTTTAGCACCACTAATTGAATAGCTGTGTGACTTTGTAAATTATTTAATGTTTCTATGTCTTAGTTTACTTTTTTTAGATTTTTTTTTAATGTGGATCATTTTTAAAGTCTTTATTGAACTTGTTACAATACTGCTTCTGTTTCATGTTGTGGGGTTTTTGGCCAAGAGGCATGTGGGATCTCGCTCCCCAACCAGGGATTGAACCCACAACCCCACACTGAAAAGTGAAGTCTTAACCACTGAACCACCTGTGAAGTCCCCATGTCTTAGTTTCTTAACCTATAAAAGGGTAAGAAATTTATTTCATAGGGTCATGGTGAGGATTAAATGAAATATTCTAATAAAGGATTTAATTCTGTCCTTTCCCTGCCACTGCTCTGTAATACTGATTTGTTACAACTTCTGTCTTCCAGCTCTTCCTCATCCCTCAGGACCATTAGCTTACAAATATATGCCTGTCTTTCCTGTCCTATGGGATGGTCTCTTGGGCTTCTGTCTCAAGCCCTTTGCCTTTTTCTCACTTCATCCCTCTACCCCTACATCTCCTACTTACTTCTCAACCCCACCATGACCCTCAGTGATAAACCAAATGGTATCTCCTCAATGCTCAGCTTATTCAAACTCTGCAGTATCTACAAAAGTGGAATACACTTAGTTTCATACTTTCTCCTTTTGACTCCTGCATCTCTATTTTCTTTCCTGCTTCCTAACCTACTTTGATGACTCTTCTTTTACTCACTCCTTATAAACATTAAGGCTGACTGTGTCTGCAGCCCTCTTACTGTTATTTTTGTATAGGAGTACGTCAAGGCTGTATATTGTCACCCTGCTCATTTAACTTCTATGCAGAGTACATCATGAGAAACGCTGGACTGGAAGAAACACAAGCTGGAATCAAGATTGCTGGGAGAAATATCAATAACCTCAGATATGCAGATGACACCACCCTTATGGCAGAAAGTGAAGAGGAGCTAAAAAGCCTCTTGTTGAAAGTGAAAGAGGAGAGTGAAAAAGTTGGCTTAAAGCTCAACATTCAGAAAACAAAGATCATGGCATCTGGTCCCATCACTTCATGGGAAATAGATGGGGAAACAGTAGAAACAGTGTCACACTTTATTTTTTGGGGCTCCAAAATCACTGCAGATAGTGACTGCAGCCATGAAATTAAAAGACGCTTACTCCTTGGAAGAAAAGTTATGACCAATGTAGATAGTATATTCAAAAGCAGAGACATTACTTTGCCAACTAAGGTCCGTCTAGTCAAGGCTATGATTTTTCCTGTGGTCATGTATGGATGTGAGACTTGGACTGTGAAGAAGGCTGAGGGCCAAAGAATTGATGCTTTTGAACTGTGGTGTTGGAGAAGACTCTTGAGAGTCCCTTGGACTGCAAGGAGATCCAATCAGTCCATTCTGAAGGAGATCAGCCCTGGGATTTCTTTGGAAGGAATGATGCTAAAACTGAAGCTCCAGTACTTTGGCCACCTCATGCGAAGAGTTGACTCCTTGGAAAAGACTCTGATGCTGGGAGGGATTGAGGGCAGGAGGAGAAGGGGACGACCGAGGACGAGATGGCTGGATGGCATCACGGACTCAATGGACGTGAGTCTGAGTGAACTCTGGGAGTTGGTGATGGACAGGGAAGCCTGGTGTGCTGCGATTCATGGGGTCGCAAAGAGTCGGACACGACTGAGCGACTGAACTGAACTGACACTTTCCTTAGCAACCCCATCAAAGTACCTAATATGTTAATGACTGCCAAATCTATGTATTTCCAGACTTCAACTTTTCTCTTAGAAAATCTTCAGTTCTACCAACAATACGGCTAAATGTCTAAACAAGAAGTCCCAAAGACACCTAAAGCTTGGTACGATAGGACTAAATTCAGTCTCTTTCTCATTCATTCCTGTTTTTTCCTTTTCTTTTCCCTTTCTACCTTTATCACCTCTTAATTCTTTCTTTCTGCCTACCAATCCCTTCTTTCTTTCTACCTACCAATCTCTTCTTTTTTTTCCCAATGTGACTTAATGATGTCACCATCTAAAAACAAAGCCATAAATCTTCAAGTTATCTTCAAGGGTAGAGATCAACAAATCTTCCTTTCCACACTTTCTCTTATATCTTTTCCATCTGTAGTATACTGATGCTTCACTCTTCCAAATCCATGTTCTTTCCATTGTAAAGAAAGCTCCATTCCCACCTCTAGAATCTGGGCTGCCCCTGAGAATTGCTTTTAGCCAGCAGAATGGAATGGAAATAACTGCCTGTTAATTCCATGCCAGCACCTTGAAAGGTTAGCGTGATTCCCCCAACTCTCTTGGAACTTGCCATGATAACGTGAATGAATTCAGGACAACCTGGTGGGTGATGAAAACCATGTGGTCCAGTCTCTCCCGTCATTCCAACCAACAGGCAGCTACATCGGCTGACATAATCCTAGACCAACCAGCACCTCTCCTCCCAGCATACCTGCCTGCTGACTGTAAACACGTGTGAGCCCAGATAAAATCAGCCAAATGTGGCTCAAGTCAGCAAAGCCACCCACCCTGATACATAGACTTGTAAGCGATAATATTTATAGTTTTAAGCCACCATGTTTAGGAATATTTGTTACGTGTAATAGCTAACTGATAAACTGTCTTTTTTGTTCTCATGGTTATGTATGCAACCATCTCTGAGTTGGCTATTGGAAATGTGCCATAATCGGTTTCCTTGCTTTGTCTCTTACCCTGTAATCATTTATGTATATGTACAGGTGTGCGTATATATATATTATAAAAATAATTTTAGTATTTGTGTGTTTATCTATCTATAAAGTGAGTGAAGTCACTCAGTTGTGTCCGACTCTTTGCGACACCATGGACTGCAGCCTACCAGGCTTCTCTGTCCATGGGATTTTCCATGTGAGAGTACTGGAGTGGGTTGCCATTTCCTTCTCCAGGAGATCTTCCCAACCCAGGGATTGAACCTGGGTCTCCCATATTATAGGCTGACGCTTTACTGTCTGAGCCACCAGGGAAGTCCTGTGTATATACGTGTATCTATGTCCTGTGTATCTATGTATATGTGTAAATACGTATGTGTATGTCTATGTATCTATACACAAAAACATTTACTAATGAATGCAGATATAAGTTGTAAGTAAAAAAACAGATGACAGCTCTCAGATGAATGTCACACAGAGGGAAGTTCACAGAAGAGATAGATAACTGATGAAATGTTGAAGACAACAGTAAATGATTCTGGGTGTAAGACTTGAATTGGGTCAAATTAAAATGGAGCAATGAAGGCATTCTCAGGCCTTGGAATAACTCCTCAATTACACAGCTCATCGTAGCCTTTTAAATCAAATGAATAACCTCACATGGAATCTTTTCCCCTATATTGATAAGTCTTTGACATAAGAATGTGAACACTAGAGGGTTAATGAATCAATCACTGGCAACCCACACCATGGTCAAGATGGTGAAATGAAATGTGCGGTCAGAGTTCACTGACCACTGGTCAAAGACAGACAAAGAGTCCTGTCTTAAATAATAGCTTTAGTCTTCAGAGATAGGGGGTTGTCTTCTGTACCTGCAAAGATTTTCCAGAATGTAGCTTTGTGTATGTACGTTTTAACCAAATCCACAAATCTCAGGTGGATTTGCTTTCTTTGGATACTATAATAGATCACTGAAAAACAGCTGGTCCAACCCATAAATGCTGATCCACTTTGATCATTAAGACAACCAAAATAATGGTTTATGGTCTGGTCATTATAATTGTGCTCTCAAACTGAATTAAATATATGGCAATACAATTGATAACTCAAAGGCCATACTGAAACAACTTAAGACAATTTGGTGCCAAGTAGTTATGGCTTTAATTTTTGAACATATATCAGGGTAGATGTTATTTTGGATTATTAATATATCATAAATTTATAAACAAATTCAAGTTACTTTTAAGACTTAGAAGATAGTAGAAAGACAATAAAGATAAAACTTTAAATAAGCTGTCAAATAAGCAAAGTATTTACAGCAATATAAGATAATCTAATTTCAGAAAGGCATTAATAGGACACTATCTCTGACAAAATAGGAGAATGTATTTAAAACCACTCATCTAAAGAGTGTTTATTCAAAATATTTCATACAGCTATAAGAGAGAGTAATGTAAGTGCTTATAACAAGCACTGATGTACACTCCACCAAGCTTTATCAAATATTAACTTTATCAGATTTGTTCTAGAAGTTTCTTGAAGAATATAGAATATTACAGATTTGGTTGAAGTTCTTTGTATACCTTTCTCTGACCTGATCATCTTCCTTCCCTCTCCAGAAGTAACTACTACCTGAATTTAGCGTTTATTAGTCCCATGGGTATTTTTACTAAATATCTGTATTTATAAACAAAAAGTATACCTGGCTCTACATACTTTCAATCTATATACAAAGTCATCATGTTCTATGCTGTAATTTCTATGCTCAACTTTTTCAGCCATTTATCCATACTGAGATGTATAATAACTAATCAATCATTTTAATGGATTATTTCACTACACAGAGTATGCCACAATTTATTAACCATTTTATTATCAATGGACATGTAAGCTGTTTCCAACTTTTTAATATTACAAAGGATGCTTCAAGAAGCATTCTTATGTAAGTTGTCTTATATATATGGGCAAGAGTTCTCCTATGACATTTACCTGGAAATGAAATTAGTGATTCAAAAGGCATAAACATTTTCAAATTTCCAGATATTCCCAAATTACTCTCTAAAACAGTTCTACCAATTTAGATTACCATCAGCGTTCTTTGCCATCAGTTGGAAATACCACTTTTTTTTTAATTAATCTATTAGATATAAAACAGTATCATTTAAAAACTTGTTTTCATTTCTCTGATTTTGAGTGAAGCACAGTTTTATACATTTATCAGCTATCTGTGAACTGTCTCCTGTTCATATTTTTTTCCACCATGACATGTCTTTTTCTATTGATTTGCAGGAGTTATTTATATATTTTGGTTATGAATCCTTTGTCATTTAGATTCACTACACATTTCTTATTTTTGGTGTGGCTTGTCATTTTACTCCTGGTTTATATTAATTGTCAAAATTCATAAGTTTAAATTTTTTCTTTATAGTTTAGGGGTTTTGTCAATTATTTTTAAATCCTTCTGTATCCAGAACTAAGGCCAAGTCTACAACTTCAGACCACAAAACCCTCTACATTTCTCTTCTGTTTTGGTCTCTGTATATCTTTCTTATTTTTGAGCCAGGATGTCTTTCAGTTTTCTGTTCTTATATTTAAACTACCATTTCTATGTATATGGAGCAGAGAGAATATGCCAAAGCATGAGCTCACTTCCCATGACCACTAAAAGTGACACTTCTTTTATTTTTAACTAGAGAAAAAAGCTTTAAGTAAGGTTAAGTTTCTAAATAAAGGCTATTTCCCATGCTTATGCACCATATCAGCTTTGAAATATTGTTTCAGGTATCATGATCTAGTCCAGATTGTGACTATTTAAACCTGCTAACCACTTAAAAAATAAACCTACATAAAATAGCTTTAAGAAATGATATACATTTTTTCCCTACCTAAAACGTATGTTTTTATGAATCAAAATTAAGCAGACACTTCTTAAAGAAATACATAACTATCTTTTGATGTTGCTAAAAGTTTAAATTTGGAAATAATCTTTAAAAATCTCTGTGCTTAGGGAATTTCCTAGTGGTCCAGGTTAGTAACCAGTGCTTTCACTGCAGTGGCCTGAGTTCAATCCTTGCTGGTGAAACTAACATCCTGCAAGGCATAGGACAAACAGCCAAAAAACAAAAACTACTCTGTGTTTAGCGAATTCAAATGGCAACTTCACAATGGAGACAACTGAGGAAAGTCCATTTAGAGAGTTCCTTAACCTTTTAGGAGTAGAGCTTTATAATAACAGGTAAAACATTATAATGATAATACTGATTATAACTAACTTTTAATCTAATATTTCTATTTATTCAAATGGTAAAATATTTTTCAAATTATCTAACAGCAAAACACTTGATGACATCAGCTATCTTTATATATTTATGTGTCTATTGTTTAACTGAGGCTACAATGACAGACTATGAGCTAAAACAAAATGCTTTCATCCTAAAACTTCAATGCCAAAGCTTTCGCATTTGTTTCCGGTCTAGTGAATCAGTTTCTACCACATCCGTGGCAAAACCGTAGGAAAATAAATCTGAAGTTTCAGGCTAATCAGGATATTTTCCATTTGCCTTAGGAATAAGAACATTTTCTTTAGATAATCCCAAATATATTTTTAACCTGATTGATTTACTGATCCTATGCACAAATCTATTAGACTATTAGGAATTTTACCCCTTACCCATAAAGCAAGATCATGAAGTTAGGAGCTGACCTCGGGCCTTGAGAGTATTCAAAGCATTTGTAAAAGTGACCTTAGGGCAACTCCAAGCCCTGAAGGATGCTTTTAGTGTTTACAAAAGCAGCAGGAAGTTCCTAATCCCTTTTTCTTTAAAAAGGGGGATAAATGTCTTTGATTTGGAATCACAGCATCCTGGGTCCTTTGGAATTATCCAAAAAATTCTTTTGAGTATTGGGAATTCAAGCTGGAAATTTGCAGGGAAAATACCATTTTTAACATCAAAAAGTGCTCATCTTTAAGCCAAAAAGGCAGTGAAAGAAACTCAAAAAGCTATTTAACTACTGTTGGCTTGGTCTATCAGTTAACACACTGAGAGAGGAAAAGTCAGGGAGAACTTTCTGATGTAACATTTAGATAAACATTTCTATCTAAACTAGCACAAGTTGATGAAGAGGCATAGGTAAATTATTCAGGAAGTGGACAGATATTAAAATGCTCAACATTTATTCACATTAACTTGTTTTTCAGATACATCCAAAAGCTATTACTATTATACAGTCAGAATATAGCACTGTGCTTGAAAGTAAAAATTATTTGCCACCAATGTATAAGTCAATTTGGATTATTTAGCTGATTCTCCAAATGAATTTTTATATCAATCACAACAGCCCTGTTTGTTGTTAACAAAGACTGATCTTTTATTCAGAATAAATAATCAATGGGCTGAAGAATGGCAAGTCCTTTGCCAAATACATATGCTTTTCCTACCTCTCTAATCCTTATGACAAACTGGTAGTCAGTTAACCCTTAGTTGCATGGGAGGCAAGGATTCATTGGAGAAGTTTGGAAATTTAAGAGCATTTCAATAGGGTGTATTTTTATCTTCAGAATATGAAAATCATCTTAAAGTCAAGGGATGAGAAGATCTACTCTTGAAGAAAACAGTATAATTAAGTTTTAAATTTCTTTCTAAATGACCAGACCACTAGGAGGAAGAAAATAGTTTCTTTCACCTCTTTTTTTTTTTATCTATATAGACAAAACATACAATGAAGAACTCTTAGGATTATGATTGCCAAGTTTATCACAGCAGTAAGTAGTTTTAAGTAATTTTAGATATATATAGAAGAAAAATATAGATTACATAAAACATACTATGTGTAATAGAGTGTCTATGTATACACAGACACCCCGCAGGCACACACAGGTCTATCTCATTTTATTGTGATTTCCTTTATTGTGCTCTGCAGATGTTACTTACAAGTAGAAAGTTTGTAGCCATTCTATATCAAGCAAGTCTCTTGGTGCCATTTTTCTAACATTTGCTCACTTTGTATCTCTGTTGTCACATTTTGGTAATTCCCACATTTCAAACTTTTCATTATTCTGATATTTGTTCTTGCGATCTGTTATCAGAGTTCTTTGACCTTACTACCGCAAAAATATTATGACTTGCTGAAGGTGCAGCTGACGGTTAGCATTTTTTAGTAATAAAGTGTTTAATGAAGATATGGACATTTTTTAGACATTATGTTATTGCACACTTAACAGACTATGATACAGTGTAAGCTGAACTTTGTACCAGGAAACTAGAAAATTAATGTGATTCAATTTATTGTGATATTCACTATACTGCAGTGGTCTGGAAACAAACTTGTAATACCGCCATGGTATGCCTGTATATCTTTATAAACTTGCTAATCCCTAAAATTCAAGCTGCCATTATGAAGCTGAAAGAGCTTTTTTATTCTCCAATAGGATCCATGTCTAGTAACATCTTCATGTGCACCGTGATGTGCTAGTTATGTGAAAACTGTGGTTTTAGCTACATGATACCAAAACAACTTGATGCAAAGTGGAAAAAACAGCCACTGATGCAAGAGCTTTGGTTACATGACCCAATTAAGTGATGGAAACATCCAAATGCTTCTTCTTTTTTTTTTTTTGCGTATGCTGTGCAGCTTGTGGAATTTTAGTTCCCCAACCAGGTATTGGATCTGGGCCCCCAGCAGTGAAAGCACTTAATCCTAATCACCAGGCTGCCAGGGATCCCCAAACCCCTAACTCTATACTGGTCCATTCTGATGTCATGGAGACCTGGTTTCTAAAGGGAAGTAGAAAATGTATAAATTTAACACAGATTCAATAGTCTAACATTTCATACTGAACGCTCTGCTAAAAATCAAAGGATTTCCCATAAGCCATGTGGCTCAGTTAGTAAAGAATCCATCTGTAATACAGGATACCCAGATTCAATCCCTGGGTTGGAAAGATCCCTTGGAGAAGGAAATGGCAACTCATTCCAGTATTCTTGCCTGGAAAATTCTACAGGCAGAGGAGTCTGGCGAGCTACAGTCCATGGGGTCACACAGAGTCGGACGTGAATTAGCAACAAAACCACCACCACCCATAAAATAGAGGACACAACGAGGCATGTTACGACAAACCATTTCCTACTGCAAACCATCAAAATCTGGGTAAAGCACAATATTATCCTGTAGTGGAATTCTACTAGCAATCAATGATTTTAAGAAGCCTCACAGGGTAAAGGCTCTCTCCTGCTGATTTATGAGATGTCTCTTTCAAGCATGCCTCTTGAGTAATTCTATGTAAGAGAGAAAAAGCAAAAGGCCACAGTGAAGGTTTTTGGGAGTTGCCATCTGAAAGCTTTTATTCTCACAAAGAATGTAAGTTACGACCTTTGACATAGAGCTGTGGTACCAAAGAAACTGCTCATAAATGTATGTCAGTAATGAAGCAGAAATCAATAATTTCATTTAATCTAGTGAACTATTATGTAGTGGGACAATATGCTTGAAGAGCCAAATGTCCTTCTCTTATTAATACCTTTGCTGCTGTTTCATTAGGACGAAAGTTTTGTTTTCTTGTTTTGCAGTTTTAAAGATCACTGTAATTCTCACTGTATATGGAAAGTGTCCAGCATTTTAAAGTTAACATGAAATCTTTTCTTTAAAAAGAAAATGCTTTGTAAAAATTTCAAGTTTTTAATGGAATATTTTCATTTGGCCTTCTCAAATATGGCTATGTCATGTTTATAATAATAGGTCTAGACTCAAATTACTTTATATAAAGTACACATACACATGTAACTGGTTTTTATAAACACATACACTTTCAAACCAGTATCTCAGTTGGGTTCCATACCAAAACAGAATAACTCCATTACTTAGAAAAGCCATAGTACAAGGTACACAGTAGTACAGGAGTTGTGGGATTAATTGCTTTCCTTAACTGGTTTTCTAAAATATTTGAAAGACTTAGAAGTTATTGAGAAATGGCTACATCTGTTATACCACATGAACGTTATCTGTAAAGCTGATATTAGAAGATAAGAACAGGGAAGTTTGTTTATAAATCAAGCTTTTCCTTTCCAAGTTCAAGACTTGGCATGCTAAAATTTTAGAAGTTAATACTTTGAGGGAACATCAATTTAATGGACGGCACAAAGAACTTTAATAAACAAATGATGAATGGCTATTAATAGTTTCATATACTCACTAATCATTTTTTTTTTATTTCTTTAAATGTTGGCTGTGCTGGGTCTTCGTTGCAGCGCACAGGCTTTCTCTAGTTGCCGTTGAGTGGCCACTTCTCCCTAATTACACAGCGACTAGGGCACAGTAGTTACAGCACAGGGGCTTCTCTAGTTGTGGTGCACGGGCTTGGTTTCTGCTGCATGTGGGAATCTTAGTTCCCCGATCAGGGATCAAACCCATGCTCCCTGCACTGGAAGTCAGACTATTATCTGCTGGACCATCAGGGGAGTCCCTGATCATTATTTTTAAAGAGCATGTCCCCTAAAACAGAAGTATATAAGTGTACTAGTTATTTCAGGTAAAATACAATAGCAATTTTACCATTTATACTACTCAAGCAGAAGGCAAAGGAGGAAAGGAAAGATATACCCACGTGAATGCAGAGTTCCAAAGAAGAGCAAGAACAGATAAGAAAACCTTCTTAAGTGATCAATGCACAGAAATAGAGGAAAATAATAGAATGGGAAAGACTCTCTCTTCAAGAAAATTTGCATTTTACACAAAGATGGGCACAACAAAGGACAGAAATGGTATGACCTAACAGAAGTAAAAGATATTAAGAAGAGGTGGCAAGAATACACAGAATAACTGTACAAAAAAGGTCTTCATGACCCGGATAATCACAAGGATGTGATCACTGACCTACAGCCAGACATCCTGGAGTGTGAAGTGGGCCTTAGGAAGCATAACTACGAACAATGCCAGTGGAGGTGATGGAATTTCAGCTGATCTATTTCAAATCCTAAAAGATGAGGCTGTTTAAGTGCTCCACTCAATATGCCAGCAAATTTAGAAAACTCAGCAGTGGTCATAAGACTGGAAAAGGTCAGTTTTCATTCCAACTCCAGAGAAAGGCAAGGCCAAAGAATGTTCAAACTACCACACAACTGCACTCATTTCACATGCTAGCAAGGTAACGGTGAAAATCCTTCAAGCTAGACTCAATAGTACTTAAACCGAGAACTTCCAGATGTACAGGCTGGGTTTAGAAAAGGCAGAGGAAGAAGAGATCAAACGGCCAACACTGGATCACAGAAAAAGCAAGAGAATTCCAGAGAAACATCTACTTCTGCTTTATCTACTTCAAAGAAACATCTACTTCAAAGGTTTTGACTATGCTAAAACCTTTTTGTGGATCACAACAAACTGGCAAATTCTTCAAGAGATGGGAATACCAGACCACCTTACCTGCTTCCTGGGAAACCTGTATTCAGGTCAAGAAGCAACAGTGGAACAACAGACTTACTGGTTCTAAACTGAGAAAGGAATACATCAAGGCTATATATTGTCACCCTGCTTATTTAACTTTTATGCAGAGTACATCATGCAAAATGCCAGGCTGGATGAAATGCAAACTGGAATCAAGATTGCTGGGAGAAATATCAATAACCTCAGATACAAGGATGACACCACACTAATGGCAGAAAGCAAAGAGGAAATAAAGAGCCTCCTGATGAACCTAGATAGTATATTCAAAAGCAGAAACATTACTTTGCCGACTAAGGTCCATCTAGTCAAGGCTATGGTTTTTCCTGTGGTCATGTATGGATGTGAGAGTGGACTGTGAAGAAGGCTGAGCGCCAAAGAATTGATGCTTTTGAACTGTGGTATTGGAGAAGACTCTTGAGAGTCCCTTGGACTGCAAGGAGATCCAACCAGTCCATTCTGAAGGAGATCAACCCTGGGATTTCTTTGGAAGGAATGATGCTGAAGCTGAAACTCCAGTATTTGGCCACCTCATGCGAAGAGTTGAGTCAATGGAAAAGACCCTGATGCTGGGAGGGATTGGGGGCAGGAGGAGAAGGGGACGACCGAGGATGAGATGGCTAGATGGCATCACGGACTCAATGGATGTAAGTCTGAGTGAATTCTGAGAGTTGGTGATGGACAGGGAGGCCTGGCGTGCTGCAATTCATGGGGTCTCAAAGAGTCGGACACGACTGAGCGACTGAACTGAACTGAACTGATGAAGGTTAAAGAGGAGAGTGAAAAAGCTGGCTAAAAACTCAACATTCAAAAAACTAATAAGATCATGGCATCTGGTCCCATCACTTCATGGCAAGCAGATGAGGAAAAAATGGACACAGTGACAACACTTATCTTCTCAGGCTCCAAAATCACTGCAGACAGTGACTGCAGCCATGAAATTAAAAGACACTTGCTTCTGGGAGATAAAGCTATGATGAACCTAGACAGCATATTAAAAAGCAGAGACATCATCTTGCCAACAAAGATCTGTAGAGTCAAAGCTATGGTTTTTCCAGTAGTCATGTACGGATGTGAAAGCTGGACCATAAAGAAGGCTGAGCACCAAAGAATTAATGCTTTTGAACTGTGGTGCTGGAGAAGACTCTTGAGAGTTCCACAGACAGCAAAGAGATGGAACCAGTCAATCCTAAAGGAAATCAATCCTGAATATTCATTGAAAGGACTCATGCTGAAGCTGAAGCTCCAGTACTTTGGCCATCTAATGCAAAGAGCTGACTCATTGGAAAAGATCCTGATGGTGGGAAAGATTGAGGGTAGGAGGAGAAGGGGGTGACAGAGGATGAGATGGTTGGATGGCATCATCAACTCAAGGACATGAGTTTGAGCAAACTCTGGGAGATAGTGAAGGACAGGGAATTCTGGTGTGCTGCAGTTCATGGGGTCACAAAGAGTCAGACAGGACTGGGTGACTGAACAACAAATACTATTTAAATAACTCAACTTTCTGGTATCAATCATGACATTGATACAAGTTTCAGTAAAATAAAAAATGGCATTACTTTACTAAATCATAAGAGTATTATTTATAATTTGAAAATCATGTTGGACAACATTAAAACAATGAGAAATTATCCCAATGTTAAGTTTTATGGAAAATTCTGTGTTCCTAAAAACTGTGCTCATTTTCACTCTCCTAAAATGGCTCAAAGACTTTAATGACCTATTAATAGTCTGCATCAAAGGGTATTTTTCAAGTCTTGTCTTACTGGAACTCTTTATTGCATCTAATCTTGTTTCATAAACTCTTTGAAACGTCACCCTTGGCTTCTGTGCTGGTGCATCCTCCTGGTTTTCCATCTACATTCCTGACAACTGCTTCTGTCTCTGGTGGTTGCCCATGCTTCTTGTACTGCACATCCATCCTGCTCAAAAGTACCCACAACTTGGGCTCCCCCTAAGTTCTGGTGATGCTCAATGCAGCATCTTTAGGCCATGTCTCTCCTGACTCCAATCACTCTCTTGGACAACACAGGCATCTCACAGATACCAAAAATGAACTTATTCCAAGCCAGACTCATATTCTTGCTCCACTCGTTAGCTCCTCCTCCTGTAATCTTTCTCAGTTGGTGACATGACCAATCACCAAGTCACCCAAAATAGAAATATCAACATCATTCTGAACTTTTTTCTCTCTTCTCCCTTATTCCCCACATCTAACAAGCACTGCCAACCTTTAATCCTAACAATAACCTAAACTCTGTCTTCCCTTTATCCCTTTACTGGTGCTCTAGCCCAGGCCCTTAGGAGCTCTCACTGCACTGTCACAGCCTCCATCCCTGTTCACCTGATGCTGTTCTCACAGACTCCAGGGTAATCAGTGTAAAACACAAACGGCCAGTCCAGTCCCCTGCAGCTCCTCATCATTCACAGGTTAAGCTCCTTAAAATGGCATGTGGTATATAAGAGGTTTTTTTTTTTTTTTTTTTGACTGGATCCTTCCCACATCTCCAATTCCATTTCTGAGCATCATTTCCTTGAAATCTGTTCTCTAGCAACATCAAACAGCTTATTATTGCACACATAATATGCTATTACTTACTGTTGCACCTTATTGGACTAATCCTCTTCCTCATCTAACTAAACTCCAGTTTTCCTTTAAAATTTAAGCTTTGGCATTACCTCCACAAGTTCTCTCTCCCTAAGTACCTTCCACCCTTCCACCTCACACTTGGAGATGCACATGTAAGTATTCAGAGGCAAAATTTTATGATGCCTGCAACTTGTATTTTTACAGAGAGTGAGGATGAAGCAACTGTGGCAAAATTTTAATAAACAGCTAAGAATCTAAGTGAAAGGTATTCAGGTATTCATTATACTACCCTGCCACTTTTCTACAGATTTAAACTTCTTCAATATAAAGTTAGAAAAAATATTACAAATGCAATTCTATCAAAAATACACTCTACTACTGCACAATCATAGTATTCTAAAAATTATTTATTTATTAATTCCTTTCCCCCACCAACCTATCACTGAGGTCAGGGGTTGCTCTTGTAATTAAATTGTGGCATTCTTAGGACCTAACAACAAAGCAGACTTTCAATCAATATTTGCTGAAGCAAAGAATGACAATGTCAAGTCAGAAATACGTCTAAACACAGAATTCTCAAGAAGCCAGTAAGTGATTTAGTGTCTACAATATGCCAAGCATTTTCTTGAATGTTCTGGCAGTGGAAGGGAATATAACTCAAGGTCACTGAAAAATCCCATTAACTAGGACTGGACTGAAATAATAAGGAAAGACAGAAATATAATTGAAATAGGTGTTGAGAAATAAAACAAAGATAGCTAGGATTATACAGAGATGTGAAGTTAAAAGAAGTTAGAAACTAAGTTCTCAAAGATCAGGTGTATGTTTCTGAGGTAAGAAAAGATTCCTCAAGACTCCATATCCTTTTCATTTCCTGCAGAACAGTAGGCTGAGTAAATATAGATGTTCTCTCCTATTAAAAACACACTGAAATGTTGTACAAAATATATTCAAAACAACATCACCACCACTAACAAAATTTTAAGGGCAAGGACAGAATAGTAAACTTTGGCCTGATGCAATGACAGTCAGCTGCAGGCATTACAGGCTTCTAGGAAGAAGTGGTTTTGTTCCATCACAGCATAACTAACTAAGACCTGAGGCTGAAATCTCTAAAACAGTGGAAGAGTCAGTAGAAACACTCAACCACCAGTAAGTTCAGCAACAAGCAGGCTTTATTCTAGATGAGAAGAAATGATTTCCATGACAAACATAAACCCCTAGACTTTACCACACACTTGCGTAGATTACAAAATTATACAAATAATGCAGAGCAGCCAAAAAGTAATCCCCAACTTGTCCATGACCAGTGAAACTGGAGGGCACCAAACAAAAGCAAACACTTCCATAATATCAGATATATTAAGCCCTAGTGAAGATGAGCTCATAATAAAAGATTACAAGTCACGTAAGGAAACAATCTGCCCTGAGGAAAATCACCAGACAGAAAACAAGGAATTTGGCACTTCAAGCACTTTGATTAACAGTAAAGTTGAAGAAAACTGCAAGATAAGGATTTTAAATGTTTAAAGATATGAAAGAGAAGGCAAAAATAAAACACATAAAGAAAAAAACAATGATTTGCAAAACCAAAGATGGGTAAACAGAACCTAAAGGACACATGGGGTGCCACTAAGCCAATCAGCATATTCACTGTGGGAGTTTTAGAAGTAAAAGAGAGAGAGAATGGGGCACAAAGACTATCTGAGAACATAACAGCTGAAAAATTTATAAATTTGACAAAAGCCCAAGAAGTTCTATGAACTCCAAGGGAATGAATTAGGAAAGATAGGCACATAAATATAATCAAAATGTTGCAAGACAAAGGCAAACAGAAAATCTTGAATAGAACATAACAGCTGAAAAATTTATAAATTTGACAAAAGCCCAAGAAGTTCTATGAACTCCAAGGGAATGAATTAGGAAAGATAGGCACATAAATATAATCAAAATGTTGCAAGACAAAGGCAAACAGAAAATCTTGAAAGCAACAAGAGAGAACAGACTGGTCATATACTTATTATTCCTCAATAAAATTAACGGTTAATTTCTCACCAGAGACCACAGAGGCCAGAAGACAGTGGAATGAAATAGTTAAAGTGACAGAAAACACTGTAAACCAAGAATTGTATATCCAATAAAACTATCCTTCAAAAATGAGACAGAAATTAAAACATTTGTAGATCAACGAAAGCTAAGGAAGCTCATTACCATGAGACTGGCCCTGTAAGAAATACTAAAAGAAATCCTTCATGTTGAAATGAAAGGACACTGCTGCTGCTACTGCTAAGTGGCTTCAGTCATGTCCAACTCTTTGCGACCCCATAGATGGCACCCCACCAGGCTCCCTGTCCCTGGGATTCTCCTGGTAAGAACACTGGAGTGGGTTGCCATTTCCTTCTCCAATGCATGAAAGTGAAAAGTGAAAGTGAAAGTGAAGTCGTGTCTGACTCTTTGAGACCCCATGGACTGCAACCTACCAGGCTCCTCCACCCATGGGATTCTCCAGGCAAGAGTACTGGAGTGGGTTGCCGTTGCCTTCTCCAGAAAGGATACTAGTAGTCAGTAACTCAAACCCATATGAAGAAATAAAGATCTCCAGTAAATGTAACTAAATAGGAAAACATTAAAGTCAGAATTAATGTATTTTTGGTTTGTACCTCCACTTCTTATTTCCTACATAATTTATAGAAAAACCATAGAATTATAAATCTATTTTGCTGGGGACATACCATAGAAAGATGCAATTTATCACAGTTTAATATAAAAGGTTAGACTCGGGGACAAGGGTTTGATTCCTGGTCTGGGGAAATTCCACATGGAATTTCCCACCAGGCTCCCCCAACCCTGGGATCCTCCAGACAACTAAGCCCATGGGCTGCATCTATTGAAGCCCGTTTGCCTAGAGCCTGTGCTCCACAACAAGAGAAGCCACCGCAAGGAGAAGCCCACACAGTGCAATAAAGAGTGGCCCCCATTTGCTGCAACTAGAGAAAGGCCATGTATAGCAATGAAGACCCAGCATAACCAAAAATAATAATAATAAATAAATATATAAATTATTTTTTTAAGGCTAGACTGAGCTGCATAGGAGCAGAGTTTTACATGCTACTGAAGTTAGGTTGGCATCAATTCAAACTGCTGCAGCTACTGCTGCTAAGTCACTTCAGTTGTGTTTGACTCTGTGTGACCCCATAGATGGCAGCCCACCAGGCTCCCCCATCCCTGGGATTCTCCAGGCAAGAGTACTGGAGTGGGGTACCATTGCCTTCTCCGCAATTCAAACTAGATAGTTATAAATTTAGAATGTTAAATATAATCCCTATGGTAACCACAAAGAAATATCTAAAAAATACACACAAAAGGAAATGGAAGGGAGTCAAATGGTTCATCACAAAAAAATACAGTGGTGGAGAAAATGAGAGACAAAAAGAAATACACAGGACACATAAAAAATAATATAAAAATGGCAGAAATCTTTCTTTATCAGGAATTACATTAAATGTAAGTGGGTTAAACTCTTCATCAAAAGGCAAAAGTTGGTGAAATGGATTAAAAAATGATTTATTAATTATATGCTATCTTCAAGAGAGTCATTTTATATCCAAGAAACAAACAGGTTGAAAGTGAAAGAATGGAAAAAGGTATTCCATGTTAATGGTAACTAGGGAGAGCTGAGGGGCTAGACTAGTATCAGACAAAATAGACTCTTAAGTCAAAAACTGTTATATGAGACAAGAGAGGACATTAAATACAACTAAACAGGTCAATTCATCAAGAAAATAGAACAATTATAAACACATGTACACCAAATAACAGAGTCCCAAAATACATGAAGCAAACACTGACAAAACTGAAGGGAAAAATAGATAGTTCCATGATAATAGAGACTTCAATACAAGACATTCAATAATGGACAGAACATCTAGACAGACGATCAACAGGGAAATAGTGGACTTAAAGAACACTATAAACCAATTAGATCTAATAAGACATATAAAGACACTCTAACTGAAAGAGCTGCTGCTGCTGCTAAGTCACTTCAGTCGTGTCTGACTCTGTATGACCCCAAATACGGCAGCCCACCAGGCTCCTCTGTCCCTGGGACTCTCCAGGCAAGAATGCTGGAGTGGGTTGCCATTTCCTTCTCCAATACATGTATGCATGCTAAGTCACTTCAGTCGTGTCCAACTCTGTGTGACCCTATGGACAGCAGTCCTCCAGGCTCCTCTGTCCACAGGATTCTCTAGGCAAGAATACTGGAGTGGGTTGCCATTTCCTTCTCCAGTGACCAAGGAGTGGAACATACATTTTCCTCAAATATACAAGGGACATTCTTCAGGACAGACCATATGTTGGGCCATAAAACAAATCTCAATACATTTTAAGTATTAGCTCATACAAAATATTTTCTCCAATCACAATGGAATGAAACTAGAAGTAAAAGCACAGAAGGAAAACTAGAAGACACATATATGCAGAAATTAAACAACACACTCTTAACCCATGGGTCAAGGAAAAAATCACCAAAATAAAAATTTGAAAATATTTTGAGACAAATAAAAATAAAACATACCAAAACTCATGGGGGTTTTGATGAAAATAGTACTCAGAGGGAGATATACATATATATATATATATATATATATATATATCAGTAAATGTGTACATTTAATAAAAAAGAAAGATCTCAAAACAATAATCTAAACTATACCTTGAGGAAATAGGAAAAAAAGTGAATAGTAAATCTAAACTAGCATAAAGAGGAAATAAATATTGAAGGAGAAATATATGAAATAGAGGGTAGCAAAATATAAATATTTTAATGTAAATATATAAGAACTTTATATATATATATTTACATTAGACTCTGAATAGCAGGTTAAGAAAATACTCTTCCATAATGCACGTGAGATAAGTTTCAAAAGAGGTTAACAAAACCAAGATTTGCAAGAGCAGAAGGAAACATTCACTAAGGTCTCATTTTCCTAGCTGAATATTATTTCTACAACTCCTACCTAAGAAATCAAAATCTAAGGTCATTGGGAACCTAGCCTCTTTCAGAAAATACACTCAAGAAACTACACTAAGACCTGCTGCTGCTGCTAAGTTGCTTCAGTCGTGTCCGACTCTGTGCGACCCCATAGACAGTAGCCCACCAGGCTCCCCCATCCCTGGGATTCTCCAGACAAGAACACCAGAGTGGGTTGCCATTTCCTTCTTCAATGCACAAAAGTGAAAAGTGAAAGTGAAGTCGCTCAGTCATGTCCGACTCTTCACGACCCCATGGACTGCAGCCTACCAGGCTCCTCCATCCATGGGATTTTCCAGGCAAGAGTACCGGAGTGGGGTGACATCACCTTCTTCGTTAAGACCTTCTGCTGCTGCTGCTGCTGCTAAGTTGCTTCAGTCGTCCCGACTCTGTGTGACCCCATAGACAGTAGCCCACCAGGCTCCCCCGTCCCTGGGATCCTCCAGGCAAGAGTACTGGAGTGAGTTGCCATTTCCTTCTCTGCTAAGAACTTCTACCACCATCAAATTCAGACACAAATTGCAAACACCTGATTTACATGATAGGTGATATTCTCCACTTGGTATAAGGGTTATAAGACTTCTGACAAGTTCTGCAAAACTGCTTGAAGTAAACCTTGTAAGAACTCTGTAGATACCACACATAAGCACTTTCCCATAATATGCTCCAGTCCTTGCAGTAGTAATAGCCATATTTCTGTTTTGATAACTGGAAGGATAACTTATTCAACACAGAAGTTCTAGCCAGAGCAATTAGATAATAAAAAGATATAAAAGGCATACAATGGAGAAAAATAAGTAAAACTTTTATCATTCACAGATGACATGATTATATATAATTTCAAAGAATCTGTAAGAAAACTACTAAAGCTAATAAATGAATTCAGAAGAGTTTCAGGGTACAAGATGACACATATAAAGCCATCATGTGTATATACACCCATAATAAACTGTTTCATTTATGAGAGCATCTAAAATAATAGAATAGTGAGAAATAAATTTCACCAAAAGATGAAATATTTGTACACTGAAAACTGTAAAATATTGCAGGAAGAAAATAAAGACTATACTAAAATAAATGGAAAGATACACTGCTTATGAACTGGAAGACTTAATATTAAGATATCAATACTACCCAAAGCCATCTATAGATTTAATGCAATCCACATCAAAATTCCACATTCTTTTATTTAGAAACGGAAAAGCCAATCCTAAAATTCATTTGGAATTGTAAAGAGCCATGAATAGACAAAACAGTCTTAGGAAAAGAACAACAAAGTTGAATGACTCACATTTCCTGATTTAAAAACTTTGCAAAGCTACAATAATCAAAATAGCACGGTTCTATAAAGGCATATAGACCAATGGAATAGATTGAGAGTTTAGAAACAAACCCTATATATCTAGGCAAATTGATTTCAACAAGTATGTCAAGTTCATTCAAGAGGAAATCAACAGTATCTTCAACAAGTGGTGCCAGGACAACTGGATTTCCAAATGCTGGACTCCTACCACTGGATTTTGTAATGGTTTCTTAGATATAACATCAAAAGCACAAGCAACAAAAGAAAAAAATCAACTGGACCTCATCAAAATTATAAACTTTTGAGCATCAAAGGATATTAACAAGCAAGTGAAACAGAACTGGAGAAAATATTTTTGAGTCAGATAATTTACAAGGGTTTAATGTCCAAGATATATAAAGAACTCCTATAACTCAACAACAGAAAGATCAATAACCCAATTTTTTAAAATGAGCAAAGAATTTGAAAAGCTATTTCTTCAAAGAAAATATACAGATAGCCAATAAGCACATAAAAGATGTTTGGTGTCTCCTCAAAAGGGTAAACGTAGAATTTCACTGCTAGGTACCTGCCCAAAAGAGTTGAAAAGAGAGACGCAAAAAACAATTACGTATGTGCTAATGTCCACTGCAGAATTATTCAAGATTGACTGAAGATATAAATAATCCAGTGACCATCAGCAGATGGCTAGATAAATAAAATGTGGTATGTCACACAACATAATCTTAAACAGCCCCCTGAAAGGAATGAAGTACTGATGCATGCTAATACATGCAGGAACCTTGAAAATATATGCTTAGTGAAAGACGCAAGACACAAAAGTCCACATACTGTATGATCCTGTTTTTATAATATATCCAGAAGAGGCAAATCTGCAGAGACAGAAACAGGGTTGGTTGTTTCACTGATAGAGGAGGGGAGAATCGGGAGGTGTGGATTTTCTTTCTGGATATAATCTAGAATTTGATAGTGGTGACAGATGCACAAACACCTACTGACTTGTACACTTTAACAAGGTGAACTTTGTGGTATGTTAATTGTATCTCAATAAAAAATCTTATTATAAAACCATTTCCATGCTAGATATAGATTATCACTATGTCTCTCTTCCTATAATAATGACAATGCTCAATCATTTATTTAAAATCCAACCTTTTGGAGAATTCCCTGGTGACCACTGCACTTTCACTGCTGAGGGTTCGAGTCCAGTTCCACACAGTTTAAGGAACTAAGATCCCACAAGCTATGTGGCACTGGGGCCAATAAACAAAAGTAATTTTCATTTAAGAAAAAAACAAAAACTCCTCAACCTTTTGATTACAAAAGTGTTTCAGTCCACTGGAGGTTCTTCAAAGACACACTGAAAATCACTGCTTCAATCAAACTTCCATTTGGACAGATGTACCAACAAATGCTGAGCCTCTATAAGGACAAGAGCTCAATATCCCTACATAGAAGTTATCCACAAGAAAGAAGTTCCGTGAAGTGCCACAGGACTGATAAAAATATAAGCACATTTTATAAATGAAATAAGTTATTTTATTTCAAATTAACCTATTCACTGCACCAACAAAAACAATACCTCATATAAGTAAAGGGTAAGCTGCACAATGATAAAATATTTTTAATATAAATATTAAGAAATTATCTTTAACTTCAGGCTTAGTTCCACTATCATTCACTTTTCTATATTCTGCACTTGATGAGATATATGTGAATACAGTAAGATACACTTCCACACAATACACAGGAGAAAGTATTTAAGTACTGTGAATTTATGAACTAGAATTAGCAAGCCTGAGCTCTGGTCTCAGATCTAGTAGCTGTGTCCTTGGACAAAGCAGTTATCTCCTTCCAGCTTTATATTTATTATTTGCAAAATGGAAATGTCTAAGACTACAACTTATGATCCTTACTCATGTTAGAGAAAGGCAGAACGATACTGCAAGTCAAATTAGGAAGCAAGGACTCACTACTGACTGTAGGATAAGTTTCATGGGATCTTAAGGTTCTCTCTTTAAAATGTTCATAGCTAGTATCTAAACAAGTTTTTAAAAGTTTGGAGATGAGTGGAAAATAATAATGCATTTTCTATGTCTTTTATTTTCTAAAAATATCATCCCCTTTTGAAAGTTGTCTAACAGGAAAAAATCGTTGATTAGTCACTTTCTTTCTGTTCTGATAATGGTAGAGCAGAAACCATAAACTCCTAGCATAGAACACAGGCAGAACACTCTGACATAAATTGTAGCAATGTTTTTTTGGATCTGTCTCCTAAAGCAAAGGAAATAAAAACAAAAATAAACAAATGGGACCTGATTAAACTTAAAAGCTTCTGAGCAGCAAAGAAAACCACTGACAAAACAAAAAGACAACCTACTGAATGGGAGAAAATATTTGCAAATGATATGACCAATAAAGGTTAATATCCAAAATATATAAATAGCTCATACAACTTAATATAAAAAATACAAACAACCTGATTTTAAAAATGGCTAAATACCTGAATAGACATTTTTCCAAAGACGACATACACATGGCCAATAGGCACATGAAAAGATGCTCAGTATTGTTAATGATCAGAGAAATACAAATTAAAACCACAATGAGATATCACCACTCACCTGTCAAAATGGCTATCACCAAAAACAACAAAAACAACAATGTTGGAGATGATGTGGAGAAAAGGGAATCTGTGCACACTGTTGGTGTAAATGTAAACTGAAAAACAGTAAGGTGGTTTCTCAAAAAACTAAAAACAGAACTATCATATGACCCAGTAATTCCATCCCTGGTGTATATATATATATAAACACCCTCACAAAAACAAAGATATACAAATTCAAAAAAGATACACATACCCTAATGTTGATAGCAGCATTATTTACAAGATATGGCGGCAACCTAAGTGTCTGCCAACAGATGAATGGTCCAATTGGATATGTGGTATGCACACACACACACACACAATGAAATTCTACTCATCCATAAAAAAGAATGAAATTTTGCCACTTGCAACAACACAGATAGACGAGAATATTTTGCTAAGTGAAATAAGTCAGACAGAGAAAGACAAATATTGTATGATGTCACTTATACATGGAATCTAAAAACTACGATAAACTAGTGACCATAATAAAAGGAAATGATCTCAGAAAATTAGTGATTCCAGTGGGTAGGTGGGGAGAGGGAAGCAGGGAGTGGTAAAATAGGGGTAAGAGATTAAGAGGTACAAACCACTAAGTGTAAAATAAACAATCTGCAAGATATAGTATAAACACAAGGAATAAAGCCAATATTTTATAACTATAAATGGAGTATAACCTTTGAAATTTGTGAATCACTATGTTTTACACATACAACTTATATAATATTGTACATTAACTATTCCTCAATTAGAAAAAAAAAGAGAATGGCAGAGTCAAGAATGATAAGAAACTGATAACCTTTCTACTGACCAACTGTGAATCCACTTATATTTTCTCATTATTCCACCTGCTAAGCAATAAAATTCTCTCCTTAAATATTAGAACTTCCGAGTTGACATTTGACAGATTCAAATTTCACAAAGTTTCTTCTGTCTGTATATTTTCTTTCAAGTATTATTAGTTCTAAAAATGTGGTAAATCATCCAGGTAAAGATACTAACAGGCTTTGAAGAAGCATTACTCCATCATTAGGATAACTTTAATAATCCTTTTGGTGAAACTTTTGGTAACCTTACTGCTTTATTGAAGCTGCTTCCTCAATTAAAATTATATTAAACTTATTACTAAGAGCATGAAAATACAGCTTTCTTAAACATATAAAAATGAATTCTTTTTAAGAAAATAGTGACCACTTTTAGCTGGTAAAATTATTCAAGAAAATTAGTGATCTCCCTTTTAAAAAGAACTACCCAAATGCAATACCAACATCAAAGCATTTTTTCTTGGTATCTGTCCAGTTTGAGGTCAATACTTTAATCGAAATTACTTTAAGTCCAATCAGAGGGATTCAAGCTAATTCAGTTTGAAAGCTGGGGGGGAAATTAAACCTTGTCATTCTTAACAGGAATTGGTGGTCACAGCAGGAAGCCAGTATAATCTATTTCTATTAAAACACTAATAACACTAGCAAAACTCTCTTAAGATGAAATCAGTACTACTTTTTTCAAACACCAAGTCAATAAACATTAGAATACACTATTATTACTGGCAGAGCCAGACACATATTTGTAAAGTTATACCTCTCTTACACTATGTCAGCCTTCAAAGCAGTAAAACTATTCTGAACTGTCCAGTCTCAGCAAGGTAATCTATTTTTCTAGACTCCTAAAAATAATACTAGTTCAAATGATCAGTACTGGTTTAAGGCTTCCCCTCTCCAAAAGCAGACCTTCCCAAGGTCTATGGCAAGAGTATGAATTCTTAAAAGTACCAAGTTAAACAACTGACAAGCTACTTTAATTTTTTTCTCCATGACTTAAATTGTTCTCTTGCAATGTCATTGGACTCAGCCTTACAAAAACATAATCTCTTGGCCATTTACTTAGAATTATAATAACAGAATTACAAAACTAAGGGCACTGTGTTGCTCAATATTCATCCCTCCTTTTTCTCCCCAGATACCTATTTTTACAGATAAGACAAGTATCTTTCCAGGATCTGACAATGATCAGAATGATAAAGTGATTTGTCTAAAGTTGTGTAAGTCACCAACAATGGAGAAGGCATTAATGTTTGGCTCTTCTGCCTTTCTATCATTCTTCTTGCCTTCCCCCCTCACCCTTCCCAGCAACTGAGCAAAGAACACAGCAGCGCTAAGAGTATTTACCAGCTATTGGAAACTGTCAACTCCATCACCTCTTTATGAATGACTACAAGGACAGGAAAATAAGAACTCAACAAAATTAAAATTCTGCTTTGACCCAAATACTATTTTCCTCAAATATAATGAAAATGTGCATTCTTCTATTTTGAATTAGTGATCCACTCCAAGTACATTTTTGGCATAGAACACACAGTACCAAAAACACTTAACCACCCTTGCTCAGCACTACAGCAACTTTAAAATATTCTGGTTCCTTCTTCATCTATCTCAACTTTCCCCCTTGAGTCACCAGTGGCTATTGGCCTCTACAGGTGATTAACTCCATGTAGCAATAATCATAACTTTTACTAGCATAAACAACTTAACCAAAACTGAGGCATACACAAAGAGTAATATCCTGAGAAGATAAAAACTACGAAATCCCTGCCCACTGCTACTAAGTAATGTAAAGCAAATATTTCAAAATGGATGACCAATAAGTACCTATTGAACAGAAGATGGATTCTGCTCAATCTTACATGGCAGGCTGGATGAAAGGGAAGTCGGGGGGCGGGGAATGGATACATGTATATATATGGTGGAGTCTTTTCATTGTTCACCTGAAACTATCACAACATTGTTAATCGGCTAACCCCAATACAAAATAAAGTGTTTTTTAAATAACATAAAACAAATATTTCAAAAACAATCACTCAAAAATTTCCATGTGACTTTCTGTGTACTAGTTAAATATCATATTGTCTAATTCTTTTCCTTTTAATAACCCTTTGATACCCTTAGATGATGCTACCATCTTTACATCATTATCTATAAAAGTTAAATTACTTCTGTCCAAAATAAGACTATGGTACCAATGAATGAGTTGAAAAGACTTCTGTTAACAATTTACCCAATGAACCACCTCCGTTCCGTTCTGTTCAGTCGCTCAGTCGTGTCTGACTCTTTGAGACCCCATGAATCGCAGCACACCAGGCCTCCCTGTCCATCACCAACTCCCGGAGTTCACCCAGACTCACGTCCATTGAGTCCATGATGCCATCCAGCCATCTCATCCTCGGTCGTCCCCTTCTCCTTCTGTCCCCAATCCCTCCCAGCATCAGGGTCTTTTCCAAGGAGTCAACTCTTTGCATGAGGTGGCCAAAATACTGGAGCTTCAGCTTTAGCATCATTCCTTCCAAAGAAATACCAGGGTTGATCTCCTTCAGAATGGACTGGTTGGATCTCCTTGCAGTCCAAGGGACTCTCAAGAGTCTTCTCCAACACCACACTACTACACAGCAAATGTTATTCTATGGTTGTTAACCTCATACAGTTTTACTTATCATCATGTTCAGTTCAGTTCAGTCGCTCAGTTGTGTGTGACTCTTTGTGATCCCATTGACTGTAGCACACCAGGCCTCCCTGTCCATCACCAACTCCCGGGCCTACTCAAACCCATCTCCATCATGTCACTGATGCCATTCAACCATCTCATCCTCTGTTGTCCCCTTCTCCTCCCGCTTTCAATCTTTCCCAGCATCAGGGTCTTATCAACTGAGTCAGCTCCTCACATCAGGGGGCCGAGTAGTATAGTTTCAGCTTCAGCATCAGTCCTTCCAGTGAATATTCAGGACTGATTTCCAGTAGGATAGACTGGCTGGATCTCCTTGCAGTCCAAGGGACTCTCAACAGTCTTCTCCAACACCACAGTTCAAAAGCATCAATTCTTCGGCGCTCAGCTTTCTTTACAGTCCAACTCTCACATCCATACAAGACTAATGGAAAAACCATTGCTTTGACTAGACAGACCTTTGCTGGTAAAGTAATGTCTCTGCTATTTAATATGCTGTCTGGGTTGGTCATAGCTTTTCTTCCAATGAGCAAGTGTCTTTTTATTTCATGGCTGCAGTCACCATCTGCAGTGATTTTGGAGCCCAAGAAAATAGTCTCTGTTTCCACTGTTCGCCCATCTATTTGCCATGAAGTGATAGGACTGGATGCCATGATCTTAGTTTTCTGAATGTTGAGTTTTAAGCCAACTTTTTCACTCTCCTCTTTCAAGAGGCTCTTTAGTTCTTCGCTTTCTGCCATAATGGTGGTGTCATCTGTGTATCTGAGGTTATTGATATTTCTACCGACAATCCTGATTCCACCTTGGGCTTCATCCAGCCTGGCATTTCGCATGATGTACTCTGCATAGAAATAAGCAGGGTGACAATATACAGCCTTGACGTACTCCTTTCCCAATTTGGAACCAGTCTGTTGTTTCATGTTCAGTTCTAATTGTTGTTTCTTGACTTGCATACAGATTTCTCAAAAGGCAGGTCTGGTATTCCCATCTCTTTAGGAATTTTCCACAGTTTGTTGTGATCCACAGTGTTAAAGGCTTTGACATAGACAATAAAGCAGATGTTTTTCTGGAACTCTCTTGCTTTTTTGATGACAGCAGACATTGGTAATTTGATTGGTTCCTCTGCCATTTCTAAATCCAACTTGAACATCTGGAAGTTCATGGTTTAGGTACTGTTGAAGCCTGGCTTGGAAAATTTTGAGCATTACTTTGCTAGCATGTGAGATGAGTGCAATTGTGCAGTAGCTTGAACATTCTTTGGCACTGTCTTTCTTTGGGATTGGAATGAAAACTGACCTTTTCCAGTCCTCTGGCCACTGCTGAGTTGTCCAGATTTGCTGACATATTGAATGCAGGACATTCACAGCATCATCTTTTAGGATTTGAAGTAGCTCACCTGAAATTCCATCACCTCCACTACCTTTGTTCATAATGATGATTCCTAAGGCTCACTTGACTTTACATTCCAGGATGTCTGGGTCTAGGTAGGTGATCACACCATCGTGCTTATCCAGGACAAGAAGATCCGTTTTGTACAGTTCTGTGCATTCTTGCCACCTCTTCTTAGTATCTTCTGGTGCTGTTAGGTCCATACCATTTCTGTTCTTTATTGAGCCCAACTTTGCATGAAATGTTCCCTTGGTATCTCTAATTTTCTTGAAGAGATCTATAGTCTTTCCCATTCTATTGTTTTCCTCTATTTCTTTGCATTGGTCACTGAGGAAGGTTTTCTTATCTCTCTTCGCTATTCTTTGAAACTCTGCATTCAGATGGGTATATCTTTCCTTTTCTCCTTTGCTTTTAGCTTCTCTTTTTTTTCTCAGCTATTTGTAAGGCTTCCTCAGACAACCATTTTGCCATTTTGCATTTCTTTTTCTTGGAGATGGTCTTGATCACTGCCTCCTGTACAATGCCATGGACCTCTGTCCATAGTTCTTCAGGCACTCTATCTATCAGATCTAGTCCCTTGAATCTATTTCTCACTTTTACTGTATAATTGTAAGGGATTTGATTTAGGTCATACCTGAATGGTCTAGTGGTTTTCCCTACTTTCTTCAGTTTAAATCTGAATTTGGCAATAAGGAGTTCATGATCTGAGCCACAGTCGGCTCCCGCTCTTGTTTTTGCTGACTGTATGAGCTTTTCCATCTTTGGTTGCTAAGAATATAATCAATCTGATTTCAGTATTGACCATTTGGTCATGTACATGTGTAACGTCTTCTCTTGGGTTGTTGGAAAAGGTGCTTGCTCTGACCAGTGTGTTCTCTTGGCAAACTCTGTTAGCCTTTGACCTGCTTCATTTTGTATTCCAAGGCCATATTTGCCCATTACTCCATGTATCTCTTGACTTCCTACTTTTGTATTCCAATCCCCTATAATGTAGAAGACATCTTTTTTGGCTGTTAGTTCTAGAAGGTCTTGTAGGTCTTCATTTGAAAGTGAAAGTGGCTCAGTTGTGTCCAACTCTGCGACCTCATGGACTGTCCATGGAATTCTCTAGGCCAGAATTCTGGAATGGGTAGCCTTTCCCTTCTCCAGAGGATCTTCCTGACCCAGGAATTGAACTGGGGTCTCCTGCATTGCAGGCGGATTCTTTACCAACTGAGCTATAGAACTGTTCAACTTCAGCTTCTTCAGCATTTCTGGTGGGGGCACAGACTTGGATTACTGTGATACTGAATGGTTTGCCTTGGAAACAAATGAGATCATTCTGTCGTTTTTGAGATTGCATACAAGTACAGAATTTTGGACTCTCTTGTTGACTATGATGGCTACTCCATTTCTTCTAAGGGATTCTTGCCCACAATAGTAGATACAATGGTCATCTGAGTTAAATTCATCCATTCCAGTCCATTTTAGTTCACTGATATCTAAAATGTCGACATTCACTCTTGCCATCTCTTGTCTGACCACTTCCAATTTGCCTTGATTCATGGACCTATGCAATATTGCTCTTTACAGCATCGGACTTTACTTCCACCACCCGTCACATCCACAACTGGGTGTTATTTTTACTTTGGCTCTGTTTCTTCATTCTTTCTGGAGTTATTTTTCCACTCTTCTCCAGTAGCATATTGGGTACCTACCAACCTAGGGAGTTCATCTTTCAGTGTCCTATCTTTTTGCCTTTTCATACTGTTCCTGGGTTCTCAAGGCAAAATACTGAAGTGGTTTGCCATTCCCTTCTCCAATGGACCACATTATATCAGAACTCTCCACCATGATCCATCCATCTTGGGTGGCCTTACAAGGCATGGTTCATAGTTTCATTCAGTTAGACAAGGCTGTGGTCCATGTGATCAGATTGGTTAGTTTTCTGTGATTGTGGTTTTTAGTCTGTCTGTCCTCTGATGGAGAAGGATAAGAGGCTTATGGAAGCTTTCTGATGGGAGAGACTGACTGAGGGGGAAACTGGGTCTTGTTCTGATAGGCAGGGCCATGCTCTGCTGCTGCAACTGCTGGTAAGTCGCTTCAGTTGTGTCCGACTCTGTGCGACCTCAGAAATGGCAGCCCACCAGGCTCCCCCATCCCTGGGAATCTCCAGGCAAGAACACTGGAGTGGGTTGCCATTTCCTTCTCCAATGCATGAAAGTGAAAAGTGAAAGTGAAGTCGCTCAGTCGTGTCCAACTCTTAGAGACCTCATGGACTGCAGTCCACCAAGCTCCTCTGTTCATGGGATTTTCCAGACAAGAGTACTGGAGTGGGGTGCCATTGCCTTCTCCGTGCTCAATAAATCTTTAATCCAGTTTTCTGTTGATGGGTGGAGCTGTGTTCCCTCCCTGTTATTTACCTGGGAGCCAAACTATGGTGGAGGTAATGAAGATAATGGCAACCTCCTTCAAAAGGCCCCATGCACACACTGCTACACTCAGTGCCCCCAACCCTGCAGCAGGCCACCGCCAACCCACGCCTCTGCCAGAGACTCCTAGACACTCACGGGCAAGTCTGGGTCAGTCTCTTGTGGGGTCACTGCTCCTTTCTCCTGGGTCCTGGTGCACACAAGGTTCCATTTGCGCCCTGTAAGAGTCTATTTCCCTAGTCCTGTGTAAGTTCTGGCAGTTCTGTGGTGGGGTTAATGGTGACCTACTGCAACAGGGCTTAAGCCATACCCGGGTCTGCTGCACCCAGAGCCCCTGCCTCTGCGGCAGTCCACTGCTGACCCAATACCGCCACAGGAGAATTCAAACACAGTTCTGCCTCAGTCTCTGTGTTGTCTCTGGGTCTTGGTGCACACAAGGTTTGTTCGAGCCCTCTGAGTGTCTCTGGCAGGTACGGGGTTTGATTCTAAACATGATTTTGCCCCTCCCATCATCTTGCTAGGGCTTCTCCTTTGCCCTTAGGTGAGGGGTATCTCCTCAAAGTTGCTCCAGTGCTATGCAGCTGCCACTCCAGTGCCTATGGTCTTGCTGGGGCTTCTCTGCCTTGGACGCAGGGGTATCTCCTCATCCAAACTATGGTGGAGGTAATGAAGATAATGGCAACCTCCTTCCAAAGGTCCCTTGCACTCACTGCTGCACTCACAAAAGATGTTCTCTAACATTCTCTAACATTCACCACACATGGAGATTTCTCATCTCTTCAACTAAAGTCTCCATCACATTAAGAAAAAAAAAAAGTATTATATAAACATGACTAAATGAAAGTTGTATTTACTCTTAGACTAGATATTCCCAAGAAAATATCTAAAATACTGAAATCAAAATGAACGAACCTACAGGAAGGTAAACTCTTAATAGTAGTTTTCAACATACTCTTGAGTGTGAAAAGGGATGAAAAGGAGTCTTCAATCAATAAATTTAACACTAACACCAAGAAAAGTTGAAAATCAAGTTAAGACAGAAACAGTTAAAAAAACTAATAACCAAGTATTACTTGGAATGAAGTTTGCCACTACTTTCAGAAACATCAGTGACTCTCCACCAGGGGTGATTTTGCCTCCCAAAACACACTGTTTCATCAACACAGCTAGAAAATGGTGCCATTGGCATCTGGTGTCTAGAAGCTACACATCCTATGTTATACAAGTCAGCATCTACAATGAAGAATTACCTAGTCCCAAATTTCAACTGAACCAAGGCTGAGAAACCCTGAGAAATGTAATTGATTAACTCTCTCTGCATATATACTTGGTATATTGGTGGAGTTGAAGACCCATTCTAAGTACTACTAAATCATATTCTCAGTAGTACTAAAAAGACTACCAAAAAAAGAGGGGGGGCATTTGGGGGGATTATCCCAAAGGAATATGATTTAGAGAAAGATATCTATATAAAGCAACATTATTTTTTTTAATGTCACGTTGTTCCAAACAGGGATTTACTATAGTTTCATAAAGCAAAAAGTTTAAGAAAATTTTATTTCCATCAGTTCTAAAAATTAAGTCCAGCAAGGATACAAGTTTGAAACCAGGACCCTGAACAGTGATTGCACTCTCCAATAGTTACTTGATTAATCTAGTCACTACACATACTAAAGCTATAAAATACACACACACATACACACAGAAAAGGCAAACACTCTAGAAACTAAAAAATAAATTTTAACTCATACCTTCTGTTCAGTCTATAAGAATTTGGCTTTTAAAGCTCATCAAAAGCAGTTTCTGAGAACCAGAGGTTTTAAAAAAGAAAAAAAAAAAAAAAGAAATGTAGAAGTCAGGGAAGTATTTGTCAGATTAGTGTCAGAGGCCTTTGTGAGGATGACGCCTTTATCCTCTGTAATACATATCCCCAAAGCAGCTCACTTCGCTGCAGAATTACAGCCACTGAAGGGAATTTGGTGCAGTTTTACCTTTTTTGTACATCACTACTGTCCATTGCTGACTGTGAACTTCCTCTGTGCCAATTATGATGTTAGGGCAACTGTCAATTCTGCTTCAGTGATTACAACCTTATCTTCTTCCTCTCTTATGTACTAAGATATATAGGAAATGATGAATTTTTAAAATGTTTTAATGAAGAGTCTGAACACCGTAAACTGTCAGAAGTCCTAAGATAGCCCTGATTGACAGGAAAAAGCTTATGTTCGTGGTATAATTTTTAGAATTTTTCTTAAAATGTCAATAATCAGATGATTGTAAAATGCAAGTATAATCCTCAGGAAAATGCTTGACTTAACATTATTGATTATTTTCACATTAATAGTAATTGCCAGTTTAAAAGCTGAAAGTAAATGACCTTAATTGAGCACCTCTGCCAACGAGAGAGAAAAAATCATGTCTCGAACTGTAGTCAAGAATATAAAAGTTTTCAAAAAAAAGTAACCTCAAATGCATTCATTTATTAATTGAAATACTCATTCAACCTAACACGGCTGCTTAAGAGACTTGTTTTCTGCTATTCTTTTAAACTGCTCTGGACTTCATCAATAAGCCCAGCTGTTAAATTCAGGGGAAATGACAACAAATGCCCGGACAAACAAGAGCTGAGAGTGAGGGCCTTTCTTTAGAAGAATCAGAGCTAGTTGACACAGCAGGGCCATACCAAATGCCCGTCAAAATTCCATTAAGAAGCTTGGCAGAAATAAACAAACACATTTATACATCTTAAACCAAATTATAGTTCTATCCCTCAGTGGACTCTGCTTCATTGAAAAATAAGAACTCCAACAACTTCGAAAAATAGTGAGATAGTATTACAGGTTTCTGAAAATGAGAAATGATCCTTAATAATCAAGTGCAAAGTGGGAAAAACTGGTTTCAATACCCAGATATTACAAGTACCTGATAAACCTTTTAGGCAGACAGATTTTAAGAACCAAGTGTTATTGTAAATAAGCCTGTAGAACTACATGTGCTTTTACTTCCCTACCTTAACTTAGACGATTTTAGGATGGTCAGTTTTTAATTTAAACATATACTTTTCTAAAGCAAAACAGACTAAAAAAATAAAAATTAATTAAAAAAAAATAATAAACATGTACTTTTCAACCATACCACCCTCTCTTCTATTTAAAGATGATTTTTCTTGGATCCCAGAAAGCACCATCTGAACCTTATCTACAATGCCGGCAGATTAGTCTCTCTAATATCTCAGTTTGTCTTATTTTTCCAAAATCAAACAACTTTTGCTTTTGTGCTAGCACTATAGAGTTAGGACAAGTAACTGTTAACAGCTTGATTTGAAGTGAACATGCACACAGGTAAGAGATGTTATCCTTTTCACAGCATCTACAAATCTCACTAAGTGTCAATGAAGCAAATTCTTGCCCATCTGGGGTCAAGGATGATGAATGAAATTCAAAATTAGGCTAATAGGTTCAAAGTTCTTATCTTTCTCTTTTCAATATACCACCCACCTTCTTTTCTTTCTAAAAAGACTTTTAATGTTTTGAATATATTTTACCTTCACATTTCAAAGATCAGCTTTGAGTTATAATTTATGTATTACTCTCTAAAATAGAAACCACACTCATAGAACAGTTTTTCACTAATCTCACCAAAAAATGTCATTTCATCTGAACTTAAACTGAAATGATAAACATGTTATTCATTGAAAACAACCTACAGTCTTTTAAAGTAAAACAACTACTGCTATTAGTTTTATGGATGCTAAAACTAATCTCAAAATTTGGGGGTGTGTGTGTGAAATCCATCATAAACTTGTAATAATTCCTATGGTCTTCCAGCTACAAATGCTCACTTAAAATTTATTTCACACCCAAGTGAACAGTCGTGAAAAACCCAGCAAATATAAGTCAGCTTTATGTCAGCTCTTCCCCTCCATCCTAAGACTTCAATTTCCACCTTTTATGGAAAGGAAATAAACAACCAGCTTCCTGTTCAATCACTAGCTTACCGCCAGTCTTTTACACATCACAGAACACAACCCGCCTCCTCCTTTACTTCTCTCAAATGTCTCTTATCTTAATTTAAACTTGTTGAAATATGAGACCGTTTTACCACACTAATGCTTTTCTATGAAATTTATCTTACTTACTTCAACATTTAGAATGTAAGAAATGTCAAGATGTTATAGATTATTTCTTACTCCTAAAATATTTAAATTAAATTATTTATATAGTGAAGACTTAGCACCTATGAAAGTGAAAATTTGATCTGCAAAAACTTAAAAACTACTGAAATTTATAGGTAAAGGTTGAATATCCTGTTCTTACTATTGCATACAACTGGAAAAAGAGCCCTCCACATCACTCCCTTTTCTATTCTAATTACATGAAAATGTAAAATGGCTAAAATAGCTATCAATAAAAATGATTAACTTAAAAAAAAAACTAAATATTACTTTAACCCTATACTTTCCTTTAAAATGGGATGCCTTAGAAAAGCTAAGTTAGACAAATTCTTTTGTGCTTGGATGAACAGGAAAGCAAAGCCTCCAGGCCTTAGGGGAGGAACCTTGTCCCCACAGCAGGCTCTGATGTGCCTGGGAGATAAGGCTCCACAGTGACACTTAAGGAAAGGCCTGTTCACATTTGAATTTCTGCATTCCTCAAGAACAATTCATGGCAATAACTAACTTTGCAGAAGAGCTACATGAAAGCTTCGACCAATGAATGAGGGTCATCTGCTCTTTATCACAAGGGTAAACCTCATCCTGGCCAGTTTCTAACCTTTTAACCCTGTGAATTCCTAATTTACACATGAATAATGGAATTCTTGCCTAGAGTGCAACTTTCAGCTTCTAGTTCCTAAGTTTAGAAACCAAGACTTTATTGCCTGTGTTAAAAATCTAAAACTCGCATTGATTAAAGTTTTAGATTTCCAGGTGCTATATTTATTACACTTCAGAACTAAATGATATGCTTGGCAACAAAACCCTTGACCAGAAAATAAAAAGAACATACTTGCACCCTGCTGCTATCAATAACTAGGAGAGAGCCAGCCTTCAAAATAAATAAATAAATAAATAAATAAAACAATGTCCACTTAATGCCTATTCTCTTCCTGTTTAATATGTATTACATCTTCACCCTGAACACAGGATAAACTCATCCAAGCCTACAATGTCATTGGACACTGCTTCTCTGATATCAGAGCTGACTTCATAAATTTTAAATCTCTAAGAAATTTCATATTTTAAGGAAAAATCTAAACCCACTAAGCATATCTTACTTTAAATCTATAATAACTGAATGCACTTTCTGAGCAGAGTACCTCCTCCAAGTTAATAAGATGTGTGCATATGAAAAGTGTGGTTCCTATAACTAACATACTACAGTTGATATTTAATAGCAAAGCAATGTTCTACATAGTTTAACTAAAAAGGTTTCTTTGATACTTAAAATATCAAAACTACTTCACCACCAAATCCTTCAAAATATTTACATCAATAAAATATTTGTCATTAACAATTTTTATAAAGATACAAAACCTAAAGCTACTCAAAAGCTAACACAAACCTCTGTTTCACTGTTGCTAACATTGTTAGTTACTACTGTTAATACTATTGAGACTATTTATGAAACCTGAAACCTCTGCATGTTTTCAAAGCATTTGTAAGTGTCCTAGAATGGTCAGGCTGCTAAAGAGGTCCTGATACCAAGTGTCATGACAAATCTTTCAGAGCCATCAGTCCCCCTTCACCTTTCCATCCTGCCCCTTCTCCTCTCTGGCAAAGTAATACAAGTTACAGTTTTTGGATATGAAAATACAAGATTCCACAAACCTAAAAAGGTGAAAAAAATTACAACTTTATGGAACAATTAGACAAAAATTAAATGAATAAAACATAGGCATAAAGAGCACACTATCTTGAAAACTAATATGGTAGTGAAAAACCATTACTCAACAACAGCAGCAACAAATGATGATTGACCAAGCAAGTTTATCAGACATTCTCTCAGGCTTATTAGAATTGGAAATTTCTCTACTTTCCTGACATATTTCAATACAAAAATAACTTCGCTTTCAATTTATTTTCTACTATTAATTATTGTTGCACAAATAAGTTACTAAAATGAAGGTAGCATAAATACGGACTGTTACAATAAAGTCACCTAGGAAACCTCCACCAATAGCTTCCTAAATTTCAACTTGTGGAGACCTTGAAGAAACTATTTCCTGAAGATTATGACTTTATCTCAAGAGCTCTCTCCTCCTAGTGTTCATCTTGTAAATGATCAATTTGTAGGTGTAGAGCAAAATGTATCTTTTGTGGATTAACAAAAACATGTGGATAGATGCCTGTAAAACTGTTTTTAAGATACAGTTGTGTATTAAGATTTAAATTTTGTTTATTGTAATCTTGAGTGCTGGGTGTGGGATCACCTGAAGAGATGGAAAGCTTCAACGAAAACAAGTTCTCTAACTATCGTAGGCCCACGTTTATACTGAGCGGTTATCAGGGCAACAAGCAGTAGGTCACTCGGACAAATGGTTGATCTGATGGGGTTGTTAATACAAAGGAAATCATTAGACAGCAAACTTTATGACAACTGAGAAAAAGTGGGCAGATCTGGTTTAAGTCCATTAGGCATAATATGGAAATGGCCTTAATCTCTTTCTCTCCCAGCAGGAAAAGCCTACGAATACTTCAAAGGCTTGAGAGTTACTGACCAGTGCCCTCTCTTTCAATTAAAAAGCAACATGGGTGATCTTAAAGCAGTCAGAGAACTCAAAGGTTGGGTTATATGGAAGATTTAGGGTTTAAGAACCATTTACAAAGCAGAAAACACTGTTTATGATTTTCAAAATTTAATTATTAATTTTAAAAATGAAATTTTAGAACAACCTTTGTTGTGTTGACTAAATTTTCACCAACTCTTTTCAGAGTTTGAAGTGCTTATTCACATAACGTCACCTCTACAAGTTCTGGTGTTCTAAACGTAAATGTGACTTTTGTTCTCATTCATTCAAATTTATACATGCATATATATTTTCCCCTCAGATTTTTTTGCAGGCCTTAGCATCAAGTACTATCTCCAGGAAAATTTCTAATGTATGATTTTTCAGGTTAGCATACTAATGAAAATCAAAAAATCATTAAAATGTATGTAGCAGTGAAAAACATCAAACAATCAAGAACTTAAACACTTACTTGATAAAGTAAGATGAGCTTTTTGACTAAGAATGGCTCCATGTCTGTTCATGGCCAAGCACTGATAAAATCCTTCATCATACTGCTCTCCTCGCTTGCCTTCCACCTCACTGATGTATAAAGAGCCGTTGGACAGAACCTGGATCCGCTTATTTTCAGACACTTTGGCTCCATTTTTCAACCAAGTGACCTTAATAGGAACTTCTCCATGAGCCTGGCAATCTAAAACGACTGGATCCTTTCTTGTAACAGTTATATCCTGTGGTTCTTTTATAAAAACCAGTTCGCTAAAGCACCATCCTCCTACAAGGAAAAGGGGGGAAAGGCATATCCAGATTACAGGTGTAAAATCATTTCTTAGCACACAATTGTAAAACACATATTCAGAGTGTAATGGGTCACAGTTTAACAAACCAGATTAGTTAACTGACAAATACCTTAATAAACCAATCTAAGTTTGCTGAAAGGCAGCAAACCTTTTCAGCAAATCAGATAAATCTTTTTACAACATCTTACACTAAAAGCCTAGAGAAGATTTCAATAACTTTTCATCCCTTTTAAGAATTTTGTTCTCAAGTCCCATGCTAGAGTTTCAAAATCATCAGGAAAGCTCTTGAGCAAAAGCTGTTTGCTACTTTTACAAGCTTGTCAAAAAGATCTTGAACAGAGTAAGTCGTAAAAGTCTAATTTTACAAGAAATCATTAGCAAAACTCCAACTCTGTGAACAAGCAAGTTTATTTCCTTGTCCCTTGAAGAGTTTTTGAAACCCTTGGCACCTAGTCCTCTGGGAAGTGCGTTTTATCTTTTGTGACAAATTACAAGTTTGCACTTTTATACTGCCCTTTAACAGCAAAGATTCTGTTTCTTCTTTAAAGAGACCCATTTACTTAATTTCTGCTGGGTATGGTAAGGTATTTAAAGGACTAACAGTTGACTCTGAAATGCTGGTAAATCTTGCTGCTTGTACTCAGAGGGTGATCGGATTAGGAACCTTCCCTCTTTTTTTTTTTTAGAACTACCAACTGTTGGGGGGGGGTAGGGGGAGTGTGACTAATTGGTCCTTACTGTCTAACAGGGAGAGGAGATTGCTTAATCAACCAATACACATTTTTATCAGAGCAGAGGAAAGGCTTTATTCTAAGTATACACATCGTCCCAGGTCCCCACCAGAATAAAGCATCCGATGACCAACTAATACCCTGTCACCTCCTTCATTTAGCGCAAAGGTCAACTAAAGTCTTGCATACTGACTGGGGCCGAGTAGAGTATTAGCGCCCTGGAGCAGGGAAGGGGTGGGGGGGAGGGGTGCATTTCATATTCCTTGTGATTGTCTTGATTTCACAGTACCAATCCACGGCTGATCTGTTTCTCATCAAGGCAGGTCCTCCAAACCTCACACAGCAGTCACGCTCCCACGCCCGGGCTGCTGACTTCTAATGGATGCCCAGGGCGACAAGAGCGACCCTAACAGCCCCGCGCAGCGAGGACCACTCCGGAAGGCGCCCGTTGTGTTTCCGAGTCACATCTGACTTTGATCCTTTTCTCATGCTAAAAGAAAACTAACTCCTCCTGGAGAAGAGGGGTGTGGTTAGAAGACCAAAGTCTGGGGTTTGTAACCTGTAAATAAATAAAAGAACCCATTCTTCTGAACACCTCTTCTCCCCGCCCACCCCCCTCCACTTTACACTTCTTAACCGTTTGGGGATAAAGCAACCCGGACGCGAAAAAAAAAAAAAGCCCAAAATTAGTTCATCCAAGTTTGCGCAAGGCTAACCTGGAGTTCGGAGGGATCTTTACATTCGTGCACACCTCAGATTCTGCCCCCAAATACCCAGCTGTGAGAAGTAAATCCTACTTTGATACCTTCCTTCTTAGCTTCGGGACATTTCTTCCTCCCCTCCGGGGCACAAATGGGCCACAAAACTTCCACTCCTCTTCTCTTTCCAATGCCACCCTTCCCGTCTCCTCCTCATTCGATCCGGTTCCGGGAAAGTGGGAGCACTTCGGGGTCTGACCTGGACGCTGAGTTCACCTCGTTTCTCTCCCGCCCTAAAATGTGAGGCAGCCCCCACTACAAACCCGGGAGCCGCGCGGAAAAGCGGCGCCCCCCTGCGCGGCGAGGCTGCCACTAAGGAAACAATATAAATAAAGCCACGTGCGGCTGCTGCGGCCCAGGCAGACAGGCGGGCGGGCGGGCGCGCGGTGCCCGGGCTGGGCGCGGAGGCGAGGACACGGCCGGAGCGCGGACAATGGCACGGAGAGACAAGGGCGACAGTGGACAGCGGGCGCCGGCCCCCAGCGCGCGGCCGGGGGAGCGCAGCGAGGAGGGGCGGGCGCTGCGAGAGGCGGCGGCTGTCGCCCGCGCCCCAGCAGAGCCCT